>JAJGRW010001305.1:213773-340577 GCA_025461045.1 Carex parvula | reverse complement strand
CAGCCATCTTTCTAGACCATGATGTGGACAACACCTTAACATATCCTTATATCTATCCCATGCCTCACACAATGTTTCACCATCCCTTTGTTCAAAATTAGTAATTGCATTTCTAAACCTTGAAGTTTTGGATGGTGGAAAATATTTTGCAATAAACACATTAAACAATTGGTCCCAAGTTTGAATGGAATTGGCCGGTAAGAAAAACAACCATGCTCTTGCTTTATCTTTTAATGAAAATTGAAATAGCCTTAGCCTGATTGCTTCGTCGGTAACTCCGTTGATCTTTAACGTCTCGCATACCCCTAGGAAAATTGACAAATGAAGATGTGGATCTTCATGTGGCAATCCTCCAAATTGCTGTTGCGAAACCATATTTATGAGAGCAGGTTTGATCTCAAAATTACGGTTTGTAACAGTTGGCGGGTTTATACTAGAATTAGGATCATTCGCGCGCGGTACGCAATAGTCCCTTAGAAGTCTGGGTCTTGCTGCATCGTGAACTCCATTATCACCATTGTGTCTTCCGTTGTTAATCGGTGGGATATCCATGTTGATCGAATCTGGGTCTTTTTCGCCTTCAGAATTACTGGATGAAGAACTATGATTGGTTCTTATCGGTGATGTGGAAGCGAATTGTCCCCTCCTACTAGCAATCCTCTCGGATCTTCGTACGGATGATTCGGCCAGCGTGCAGTATCCTAACAAAGAAAAGAAAAATCTGAAATTTAAACTAAAAAAAACCAAAAATTAAAAAGAAAATAAAATAAAAACGAAATTAAAAATAAAAGAAAAAAGAAAATAAAGAAAATAAAAAGAAATCTAGGCGTTTCTAATTAATTGGATTCAATGGTCAAAGCAAGGGCGTCTTTCGAGGCCTTGCACAATGAACCGTTATTCCCCGGTAACGGCGCCAAAAAGCTTGATCACTCAAAAGAGAGCAATGTTTCTTTTAATATTTATAAACTCGTAAATGCTATCGGTTCGGACTGCAAGTGCACAATCCTTATCGAGTAGTATATGCGAGGTCGATCCACAGGGAATATTGGTTCAATGCCTTGAGCGATCGAATCACAACCTTTCGAAAGGCTAGACGAAATCTGAAATTTGAGAGATGTTTGTTGATCAATGTAAATTAGGAAACAATTAAAAGTAATTAAAGTAAAGATAGAGATGAGAATTCTTAGGGTTTTGGCACACCATTGTCACTCAATCCGCCTTGACAATATATTCCTGTTGCGTCTGATTTCCTGTTGTTGTTTTATGAAAGATAACTACAAAGGTCACTGCGATTTATGTTACGCCAGAATGACAGATCTTTCATCGAGACTCTACTCAGGACAATGCGATTTACCTTACGCAACTATCGGGTCTCTTATCTCCCAAATTACTACACAGATCACTGCGATTTACCTTACGCAAATGATGGAATTTGGTCATGCGTTTTGTTGTTCTGGTTTATGGTTTCCCCGCGAAGGTTTTCTTCACATAAACCTAATAGATCTCAACGAGGCTAACTCATCCAAATAGTTTAAAGAGTTATTAAAGCACTGTCACTACCCTAATGAACTCAAACTAGATTATTGAAATTAGATGAAGAGATAGTAAATCACAAAAGCATATTCGATACAACAACAAGAAACCATAATCAACAGAAATATATATTATCAAAACATCAAGAGTAACAAGGTTTACTGCCTAGCCCTAAGAAAAGGAACTTAGCCGCGGAACGGCATGGTTACAATCACTCCTCTCTTCTCTCTTTAATCAAATCTAACCCTAATTACAAAGATGCCAATTCTATCTGCCCAGGGGCCTTATATAGGAGTGTAGGGACGTGTAGAGGTTGATTGGAGGCTAAGAAATCAATCTGGAAACAGCTGTCGGCAGTTATTTCCCAAGAGACGCCTTCGGATACGGACCGTATCAGGTAATACGGTCCGTAGTGAGACCTTGGCGGTTATGGTTGTAACTTCCTGCGCCATCTTCTGAGTCTGTGCTATGTCTGGTCCGTATTAACCAATACGGGCCGTAACCAAGACTTGGTTGAAGGCATCGCTGATCCGATTGACCTGATTCTAGCTCCTTTTGATGTGAAATTGTCCCAAAACCTGTTTTCTACAATAAAACATAAAGAAGGGTGACAGTAGCCTTTTTCTCTAAAATATTAAACATAAGTGTGAGAAAATATGCAAAACCTAAGCCAAAACCCTACGTAAATCATCATCATTTTGACTCTGATCAGATATCTTGAAGGAGTGTTGCTAGATGTTCCGATCAAATTTGGAGAATTTTGGATACCAGTAGATTTCGTTGTGATTGACATGGAAGAAGATGAGCAGATTCCAATCATCCTTGGAAGGTCATTTCTCGCCACATGTGGAGCAATAATTGATGTAAAAAATGAGAAGATCTCGTTGAATGTTGGAGAAAACAAGGTGGTCTACAACATGAACAAAATTCTCGAATTCCCCTCTGACATCAACTTTGTTTACAGGTCGAAAACAGTGGATGAGTTCGGCGACGATGAATTTCAATTAGACGAACTGGAAGACATCAGGGAAGTGATTTGCATAGCAGAAATGGAGAGACTGTTCAACATGCAAGATGAAGAAGAAGGAAAGAGAGCTCAAACTCACACATCTTCCTAAACAACACAAACTTATGATCGAAAAGGGAGCCCTCACGTCACCAATAACAATAATTATTCTCTCTTAGCCCTCGCATTGATCAAGAATCTCCGTGAAGAACTTGACATGATCTCTCGAAGACTATACGAGGTAGAAGCAAGGCTCGATGCAGATTTAGGGTTCGATCCTGGACCGCAAATGCCAAGCGATGAAGAAGATGAAGGACAAGACATAACCAACCTCATTTCTAGAGAAGAGAGAATTATTCCCGTCACGTTTGAAGGAGGGAAGATGATACAAAAGAAACTCACAATCGAATTTTACGAAAAGAGTGATGAGAACAAGACCACATATCACATCGAAGGAAATCCTCTAGACAAGCGACTCGTGTGCGTTGTCAGGAGAACACCTGGAAAGAACTAAGACAAGACAAAGTCGAGATAACGACTCTAAACAAGCGCTTCTTGAGAAAGCAACCCAAGGCTTTCTTTAACTCTGTTTAGTATTTATTTATTTTTAATTTACTTAGAGATTTAATTGGGGAACAACTCACATCAACAATTTTTCTTTGGTCAGGTAAACATGCTGGAGGAAAAGCTCGGTTAAAACATTGCAGATCATCTCACTCTACAAAACAATGCCTCTGTTGTAAACTTGTAATACATATAATACGAATTCCAGCCCATACTCACTTTCTCCTCCCCACTACCCCACTTTTCTCTTTTCTATCTTCTCCCCAATCTCCACTACCCCAGTCTTTTCCGAATTTGTATCCTCTGCATTAACTTAAAAAGGGAATCTTTTGAGTTAATGTATCTCGACCATCTGATCTATTTTAATATTCGTACGGACTAAATTCGCACTAATATTGAAGGGCTCCCTATGTTATAAGTAGGAGTCGGTTTGACTCCGTTATTGGTGGTGGGGCGCGGCCTATTTCCACCTTGACAAAATCTCCGGTACAGCTTGTTAGCATATATATATTTTTACAAATTTTACCCTTGTTCTCCTTGCGTGTCATCATTTTACCTGATTTTTTTTATTAAAAAATATTGCATTTAAAAACAACAGAATTAATAAAGGAACATCGAACCAGGGAGATTTGGAAGTTAGCAGGGACGGTAAGAAGATGGCCGGGAATTCGCATCATCTGAGATATCTCGTATTTTGCGTGACTTCTTGAAAAATCCCACCGTTCAAATACGTTCGGCACGAAACTCAAAGCTCAAATAATAATACTGGCCCCTTCGCTATCCCCGAATAGGCACTGGACACATCGGTCAAGCAAAATATAAAAAATCTCAGAGAATATCTCAGAGAATACGAATATTATTAGAGTAACCTAGCTAATACGAATATTATTATAGTAACCTAGCTAATATATCAGAGAAATCTCAGAGAATATCTCATAGAATTACAACAAGGCACCAAGGCCAGGTCCGTTTACTGACAAGATTACATTAGCAAACGTAAAAAACTACAAAGTCCCCACAGGGCACCAGTTGGGCCTATCTTAGCAATTAAGAAGCCACAGACGTCCTTCATCTCTGGTTTTCTTCACCAAAATGCGATGGTCTATTGTTTCTCCTCCGAATATGGCTCCATTCCTCTGTTTCCAGAGCATCCAGCGGGTGCATTCAAACCAGGTCGCCCAAGTTTTTTTCATCCATACATCTTAACAGTTGCACTCTGTTCCAAGACTCCTCCCAAGTCTTTTGTACAGATTCAGCAGGGTACATGATCTGAACTTGCAGCGTTTGTGACAGTAGGCTCCACACCCTTTGTGCATATTGGCAATGAAAGAAAAGGTGTAGTGCAGTCTCCGGTTCACCACTGTTGCACACCACACATCGGATGTCACAGTGAATTCCTTTCTGAATCATTGTATCATGTGTCAGGACTTTCTCCATTAGCATTAGACTGGAGAAAACCTTGACTGTTGTTGGAGCTTTACACCGCCAAGCCACCATGAAATGCCAACGTATATTGCCCTCCCTGTATCAAGACCTTGTAGAAGGAACTGGATGAGTATAGGCCGGAAGCTGTCCAGCGCCATACCAGGTTATCGCCTTATCGGTTTGATCCGTTAAGGTTATCGGATCTGACAGCGTGAGCTCATGTGCGATGATGTGTAAGAGGGGCAATGCATCCGCCAAAGAAATGCTAGGAAAGACAGGCTGAGTTTCTAGTGCAAGAGGAGTTCCTTGCCATGAATCTTGCCAAAAAGAAATGGTTTTCTCGCTGCCTATTTGCCAGTGAGCGGACCAGTGAAACCAATGCTTCAATTTGAGTAACTGGCGCCAGAAAAAAGATCCCGTAATGTTTCAGAGATTATGCTCGTCTGTTTGTGTACCCTTCCAATACAATTGAATCATGACCTTAGTCCAAAGGGAATTTGGATTTTGACATCCAATCCACCACCATCTTAGCAATAGTGCGGTGTCTTGAATGCCTATGTGTATAACTCCCAAACCCCCGCACCTTTTTTGAAGGCAAACTGTCTCCCAGTTTAACCGAATTCAGATCCAGTGAAGTAACTCAATTTTTGGGTTTTAGATCGGAACCGTCCGATTCGAATCCGCAACAATCCATCCTTAGTGGAGCGCACACATCCCGATGACAGATTCAAATCTCGGAACAATCCCGAGCGACGAATTCGAATCGGACGGTCCCGATCCAAAATCCAAAAATTGGGTTACTTTAGAGAATTCGGACCCAGTTTAACTAAGACATACCTCTTTCATCTCCATTACTCTTGCCCCACAAAAACACCGTTACCCACAATAAATTTTGAATGGAGACTCGATTTTCATAACCATGCTATTTCCATTAACAGTTACCCACAATAAATTTTGAATGGAGACTAAGTATTTTTCTTTTTCTTTACTTCATTAGTAAATTAACGACGTGTCTCTAATAGGAGAAATTCATAATTTTACTTATTTAATGGAAAAACATTAATTTTTCATGCCATAAGAACATAGCAAAACATCTTAATTACTTCATACAACAAACAAACTACGTACTTAACAAACGGAAAATGACAAATCATGCATGCAGCATATATTTCAGCGCAGAGTTACTTCCATTTTGAAAGCATCACTTCTTTCACCAACCTATCAAGATTGACGGAGGATGAACCCCCGGGCTGTGTCGCCCTAATTGCACTGTTCTTCCACTTGACTGCCCGGCTTCTCATCTCTGCTCCTTTCTCTCTAGTCATGAGTTCTCTAACCTGCCATTCCACCTCATCTCTCTTTACATTGTTGTCAATTTCCATTCCAACCCCCCATTCGGTGCACAAATACCGGCAATTGGTCTGTTGCTCAGCAAAGAAGGGCCAGCTGATCATAGGCACCCCACAGCTCAAACTGTCAAGTGTAGAGTTCCATCCACTATGAGTTAAAAAACCCGCAATAGCAGAATGTGCCAGTACAGCCTCTTGCTGGCACCAACTAGCTAGTAGGCCTCGCCCCTCTATATCTGTAGAGAATTCTGGCGGGAGTACAGCAGTATCGCCTTTCACCAGATCGTTCCTTATAACCCATAGAAAATCACACTTGCTGTTTGCCAAACCCCAAGCAAACTCTATCAATTGATCATTAGTCATGACTGTTATGCTGCCGAAATTGACATAAACAACCGAGCCTGATTTTTTCCCGTCTAGCCATTTCAAGCATTCAGTGTCTTCTTTCCATAAATTCGAGCTGATAGCGTTGTTCGCCTTGGAGGAGAGTAGAGAGAGTGGGCCCACAGTGTAGATTGGAGGAAGCATGGTTTGTAGTGTGTCTAATACAGTTTGTTCCAGTTCATCAAAGGTGTTTAACACAATAGCAGTTGCTTTCGTATTGCGCCAACTCTCGCGATTTAGATAGTTCAACATGAAAGCGTTTGGGTCAGTGGTGCGTACAAAATCCGGCATGTCCCTTAGCCTCATATTTTTCATGCCAGGGATCCAGTCGAGGGGCATTTCAAGGTATCCGTCCTTCAGTTGAGCTTCATCTGGATTATGTCATTATTAGAATGTTAAATATTGTTTTATGCTAATATAATAATATATAATTGATTGTGTGAATTTGATTAGCAATTGGGACAATGACATAAAGAGTAGAAAGTTGTGACAGTGGTAGAAAATGCTGTGTACTTGCTGGAAAACATAATCGATGCCAACTAATTATTTTCTGTTATGAATGATAAAAGGGCATAGCACAACAATATTATTTTGGCAAGATCTAGGTTAATACATGACTTAGCTACTGGTGTATTTGTCTACTGATGTCATGACTCATGACAATCCAACTAAATATATTAGTGTGGGAAACTACAATAAAAAATAATAATTTATAGCTCTTTTGTTTTGACCTTTGAAAATAATAATTGCTAAAGAGAATTGAATTTTCCCTATATTACTATATTACGATATTAAAATATCACCAATTTTATAAACGGACTACATCAATGTACTACTATACGTGGAAATCAGAATTGAACACTGATACCTAAGTAGAGTATTAAATTATTAATAATTAATTCGAAACAATAAAACAATTCGATTAAAAATGGTAAATACTTTACCTTTGAGGGGAACGATCCCTCTCTGAATTAGATCCTTGTAATGGAGATATCCATTGTAGCCACAAGCGCTTGTGGTAAAAAAGATTACCTCTGGTAACCCCATCTCCTCCGCCGCATCAAGTGTAAAACTCATTACTCCATCTGACAGGATGCAACTCACCGGTGGTGAGCCCCCGACACCATTCACTCTTTCGAGCAACTCTTTAAATGGCTTCAGACAGTTCTTCTCAACTGATTTGCACAGCTCTGGGATATCCTGAAAGGAGAGATATATCAAAGTCAAGCAATCAGGATTGAGATCTGCGGCGATCCGAATATTGAGCACAGTTGCTTTTTCAAATCCAGCCGTTCAAATTTTTAGTGCACGCATCTCAAAACAGCTGGTTTTTCTGTGCACGCATCTCGAAACAAATCGATAGCTGGATTTGAAAAAACAAGAATTGCAGGGTACTGTTCACAGTACCCGGATCGCAGCAGATTCTCACCCAAGCAATCAGCCTTTTGTCCAGATCGATGGAATTGGATATACATAGTTTAAATCGGAATAGAATAATATTCTCACAATTAAAATGGTTTCGGCTACATCTTTTATTTTTTCAGAAAATTCAGTACTACTAGTCAGGTCCGGAGATGTAACAATTCAAGTTGCTGGTCTGGTTAAAAAGGACAATCGATCCACTAGACTTATCATTAGAAGAATTTGGTTATAAATCCCACCTGCTTTCATTTTCATTAAAAAGAAAACTCACTGGGGGTGTTCGGCACCACACTGAGGGTTTAAATTTTAAGTGGAGTTATGGAGCACTTGTTCGGTAGGATCGAATTAAGAAAAATATGCTAAGTAATAAAAAAGGTGCTAAGGAGGCTTAATCCAAGAGAAATGGTGCCTTAAGAATTGGGGCTAGAGGGGCTTAAGCTTAGGAATTTGGACAAAATGAGCAAAAGTTAATTCTCACTAAGAAGAGGTTGTTCGGACAAATTAAGCATCTAAGGAGTCTAAGAAAAGTTTAAGGAGTCTTAAGGAGGAGTTGCCGAACACCCACACTGGGTTTGGACTATGCACATTATCCCATAGATAGTATAGTTCTACCAGACATCTTAATTTGAAGATACATCAAATGAGTAAAATTTGAAATCTAGAAATTGAGACAAGAAGATAGCAAAACAAATATTTTGTATATATTGAATGACAGATATTGAGCAAATATTGAACAAAATTTGGTTTTAAGAAAGATTTTTTATTGTAAAAGATACTTAACTTTGATCGATACTATTATGGTTCTTTAAAACCAACGACTATTACGCTAAAATTACCAGTATATCATAAAAAATAATTTACCATACCTGCGTTGCATCCTCAAAGCCCGCTGGTGGGGCTGGGAGTCCATCTGGTATCGACTCAAAACGAAAATCTGGTACATTTAGCTGCGAAGACAGCGCACCTGAGTTGAGAAGGCGGCGGTGATTGTAGTGTGTGTTAACAAATGTTATGTGAAAGCCATAGCAGGAATGAAGAAGCTTGGCAAGTTTTAGCATAGGTGTTAAGTGACCTTGTGCTGGATATGGGATGCATACAGCATGAGGCTTCTCATTTGGAATTGAACCCATGTTGGTAATGGTCTCTCTTCCTATAACTTTGTGTCTAAGTGTGACTTTGTGAGTGAATGAGAGGAAGGGTGCCTTTCAATGTCTAATATATTGATAGTTTGATTAAGAGTTTAATATAACTATATTAATTAGTGAGAGCAAGACTGGCGTGGGGATTTTTTTAATCTGGGTCCACTTGATATTTAAAAAAATATTGAGGTGTAGCGAAGACTTCTTAAAAAAAAAAAAAATTGAAAGCTCGTCCATCCCAAAAAAACGACAAAAAAAGTTTGATCTTGAAAGGTGAGGCCTTGTGCTCCGATTTGATTGGAGCAAGTTGATAATATTTTTTTTGCTTTTCATGGATCTGAAGGTAATATACTAACATTCGGTAATTGCGCAAATCATAGTCCACCAAAACAGATCTAATATACTTTCGGTGTCATTACGTACAACAACAACTCCACTAATTACTAATTAGTGGTCAGATCAGACTCCGGATTGTTTGTTTCACTTTCCATGAACTGTGTTTTACAAAATATTTGTTCCATATGGGGAAAAGAGCGCTTCTTCGATCATCTTCTTCAAACAAGGAAATTTCCTTTTTGTGATGCATTATGGAATCAAATCGTCTGCCCATCCCCACAGATGGGCAGGATTTTCCTGCCATCCTTGAAATCTAACCAATCTGCATGAGAACGGAGTAGGTCCGATGCCCATCGGACCTACTTTTAGGTTCAACGAGCATAATGACCGTCCGATCTAATTTAAGATTTGCGAGCACGAAAATTGAAACAGACACGCACGAAGTTTAAAGCATTCTGCACGAATCTTAAAGCAAATCGACGGTGATTAAACCCATCGAACCAAAGTAGGTTCAATGCCCATCGGACCTACTCTGAAGTGAATCTGCATATGCCACGTTGTTTGAACTCTCAAATGAAAGGTTTAAATATTCTAAGCACTGAAAAATTAACTCAGATAATTAACAAAAATAAAAAATACAATCCAATTTGTCTATTATGAAATAATTAATAATACCAATATCTAGAGGATAATTATTATAATGAATATAAATAAAAATACCACAGGATATTCTTTTTATGAAAAAAGTAAGTTATCAAGAAGACAGTTTCAATATAACAAATTTTATGTGCAATTTGAGTTATAAATGAAAAAAGTAAACTTTAGACATTTAAAAAAAAAATCTCGTAGCCTTGGTGAGAATTTTTATTTTTAAAAATTATTAGTAAATAATATAGCAAAATAAATTGAGTACGTGAGATTTTCCATGGCTTATAAGGCTCAGAGTTAGTGGTTCGAATTAAAACTTTGGAGCCAAGTTAGTGGATCGGATTCAAACTTTGGACTCAGACTACTTACTCAGCTCCAAAATTTAAATCTTAGTTACCCACTTGGCGCCTTCTAAACCATAAAAAATTGGGTAATTATATTTTCCCCCATTTCATCACCCAACTAACTAACTTTCTCTTCTAACTATAATTAACTATCTAATGGTCCCTACAAATTAATTACCCAATTTTCTTCCTTTATTTCTTTCCTCTTTCTCCCTCTCTCTCCCACCTCCGCCTCCACCCGTCTCTCCCACCTCTCCCTCTCCGCCTCCACCTCCCTCTCCCACCTCTCCCTCTCCGCCTCCGCCTCCCTCTCTCATCTCTCCATCTCCGCCTCCGCCTCCCTCTCCCACCTCCGCCTCCGCCTCCCTTTCCCTCTCCCACCTCCTCCTCCGCCTCCCTCTCCCTCTCCCACCTCTGCCTCCGTCTCCCACCTCCATGAACTATTTACACTTACACGACGAGGATGAATACTTGCTCGATGAGGGATGAATACTTGCATGACGATGTGTGAATACTTGTGCAACGGACAACTCGAAAGTATATCGTCATGGATCTCATTTGAAAGAGAAAATTGTGTAGAAGACGTTGGTGGTTTTAGATTTGCAAAATTTCTCACAGATCGTCAGAAATATTGGTTAGATTGAACGGAGAAAAAAAAAACCACCTCTAAAAACGTGTAAAAGATGGGTGAGTGATGTGTCCAGTTTTTTTTTAAATACTTGATATCTTAGGTGTGAATACTTGATGTATTATAGATGAATACTTGATTTATTATATGTGAATACTTGCGCGCTCTTGTAAAATTAATCGAGGTATGCACATATGCTTGTAATACTCTTGATACATGAACTATTTACACTTACACGACGAGGATGAATACTTGCTCGATGCGGGATGAATACTTGCATGACGAGGTGTGAATACTTGTGCAACGGACAACTCGAAAGTATGTCATCATGGATCTCATTTGAAAGAGAAAATTGTGTAGAAGACGTTGGTGGTTTTAGATTTGTAAAATTTCTCACAGATCGTCAGAAATATTGGTTAGATTGAACAGAGAAAAAAAAATCACCTCTAAAAACGTGTAAAAGATGGGTGAGTGATGTGTCCAGTTTTTTTTTTTAAATACTTGATATCTTAAGTGTGAATACTTGATGTATTATAGATGAATACTTGATGTATTATAGATGAATACTTGATTTATTATATGTAAATACTTGCGCGCTCTTGTAAAATTACTCGAGGTATGCACATATGTTTGAAATACTCTTGATATATGAATTATTTATACTTACACGACGAGGATGAATACATGCTCGATGAGGTTTGAATACTTGCATGACGATGTGTGAATACTTGTGCAACGGACAACTCGAAAGTATGTCATCATGGATCTCATTTGAAAGAGAAAATTGTGTAGAAGACGTTGGAGGTTTTAGATTTGCAAAATTTCTCACAGATCGTCAGAAATATTGGTTAGATTGAACGGAGAAAAAAAATCACCTCTAAAAACGTGTAAAAGATGGGTGAATGATGTGTCCAATTTTTTTTTTAAATACTTGATATCTTAGGTGTGAATACTTGATGTATTATAGATGAATACTTGATTTATTATATGTGAATACTTGCTCGCGCCAGTTGTAAAATATTTCAGATATTAGACGGTCCCCAAATAGTAAGTGGTCCCCCCAAGTAGTTAGTAGTTATTAAAGTAGTTATTGACTGGGGGGTGAAACGGGGGATGGATTCCGGGAGATAGCTAGACTCTCCCTAAAAAATTCTATCTACTAATCTATTTTCTTATATTATTTAATAATAATTTCTAAAAATGAAAAATTCTCTATAATGCTACGAGATTTTGTGCCACGAAATGTCCAAAAATTTATTTTTTTTTTCGTTTTTATTTGAAATTTATAACTCGAACTGCACATTAAATTTGTTGTATTGAAACTCTCCTCTGGATAACTTACTTTTTAATATAAAAAATATTTTGTGATATTTTTTATTAATTCATTTTCATTATAATGATTATCTTCTAAATAACTGGTGGTATTATTTAATTATTTCACAAAAGTCAAACTGGGTTATTTTTTCTAATTTTTGCTCATCATGTGAGTTAATTTTTCTGTACTTAGAAAACTTACTTGAGTTAGTCTACAAATATTAATGACAGACTAGAGAATTATTTATTGTAAAAATTTTTATTGAGAGTCCAAAAAATGTGACACATGTAGATTTAGGGATGCAAACGGGTCGGATATTATCCGTTCGAATCCGGATCTGTATCCGGATTTTTGCGGATTCGGATATTCGAATACGGATAGTAGCGGATACGGATACGGATATGAAATATACGGATTCAGATTCGGATACGGTTTCGGTTTTGAAATCGGATATGGATAATTATCGTATCCGTATAATTCAAATTTTCAGATATCCGATCTTGACTCTCCGATTTTCTTCTAATTTTCTGTTCCCACGAATCTCGCCCTTTGACTCCTCTCACTGATTCTTCCAATTTCCTGTTCTCTTCGACTTCTTTCACGATGGAGCAGCTTGGGTCTGATGGGTTTCGGAACTGTCCAATCTGCTTGGGTATAAACGAATTTTAAAGCATACGTGAAAGTTGCGGGTGCGAATCTTAAAGTAGATCGGACAATCATCGAACCCATCAAACTCACTTTGAGTCCGATGGGCATCGGACCCAAATTGACGTCCTTTCACGAAGCTTTCCAAATTTCAGTCTCCGTCGTTGGATCTTTCTCCACCGAACAGAGATATTTTAATATCATTAATTGATTATGGAAAACGCTAAGTTTGAGGTCAACTCTATGCCCCAACTGCTTGCCTCTTTCTCTAGTAGAAACCCGCTTTACTTCTATATATCTCGTCTATTCTTTGTATATTACATATTAAGCACTGGCAGTTTCGAGATAGGAATAGTGTTTTGAGGGAAAATGTCTTACTTAGGCTGATAGGAATAGTTGGTTTAGTAGCTCAAGATAGGCAGAACCAATAATTACAGTCTTTATGCAGATGTTCTTTTTTTTTTTTCAATTTAAAGGCCAACTACTACTTAATTAGTCCATATATACCATATAATTTATCTTAATTATTTGCTTTATTTTATCTATTAATCAAATTATATCCGTATCTGTATTTATATCTGTTAATATCCAATCTGTATCCCTATATGTTTAATATCCGATCTATATCCGTATCCCTTTAATATCCAATCCGTATCCTTTTTCAGCATAATATTAAATCAAAGTTCTCAAATTACTTCTAGTAATAAAGACGAATTTCAAACCTAAATATTTATTTTTGAAGGCCACATTTATGAATAAAAAGGTATTTTTAAAATGTACCCCGGCCCCTCGATAGGGCCAAAGAATAATATTTTTATTGAACGATTGCATGAAATACATTTAAGAAAAACGTTTAATTAATGCAGCCGTTCGTCAAAAAACTTCATTCAATATTTATTTCAAACCCACATTTATGAATAAAAAGACACATTTAAAATGCATGCTCACGATAGGGTCTGGAGAACAATATTTTTAATGAATGGTTCCAATCGGACCAAAAGAAATAGCGCCTCTTGTAACCAGTGTTGTAAATAACGGTATGCGGTCGTCAAACAGACAGGATACCGTCAAGAGATTAATCGGTATGCAGCTGATTAATCGGAATTATGCGGACAATTTAGTGTTTTTATTAAATTTATGTGTGTATATATCATAATTTATTAAAAATAATTTATTTAACTCACTAAACTTATCAAATAAACTTAATTTAACTTAGTTTTATTATTATAACATGACACTACGCTTATTTCTTCTTAACACATAAGCATTTTACACGTGTAAGTAACACATTTATTTAATGAAAAAATAAATTTGAGAATTAAGTTTTTTCAAATACTAATAACATATTATTCGAAAGAAATGAAACATTCCAACATAAAATCACTAAATTTAGTTATGATAACAACTTAATTTCATAAATGAACACGTCATACTGATTGAAATAAGAAAAATATATGGTATATAATTAATAGAAGAATTAATCAATTTCAAAGTAAGTAAGAAGAAAAAACATATATAAAAAATATTAGATGTATATCCAAGCACAATAAAACTACAATACAGGATTTATCATCACACACTATTACAGAAAAAAAAGCAATGCGAAAATAAATATAAACGGGAACAAACGGGAATAAACGGATGATTAAATGGTAAAACAGCCGATAAATCAGAAAAATGGTCGATTAATCGTTTTCATCCGCAAACAAGCGTCCGTTAAGTGTATTCGTAACAGTTTGGCAGCCGTTAACGATTAAACGGCCGTTTAATCGGCCGTTAAGACCGTTTTTTACAACACTGATTGTAACTATAGGGTGTCTGCTATGAGATTATTGTCAGATTAAAGATTGGTCTGAATTTAATAATTATACCTAGGTAACCTGAGGGGATGGGGATCCATAAGGCTCAAGGTAAGCAGCTGTGAGTTGTCATACTCCTAGATTTTGAAAAAAAAAAAAAAAAAAATAGCTCATGCATTTTTGAGCTATTGTCTACTTCTAATAAACAAGTTTGTCTATTTCTAGACCTAATTTATTTTCTTCCCAATTTAGTTTTTTCACGACGAACTCATTTTTAGTCTACCTCTAAGGAGATACACTTGATAAACTGAATTTAAGAAAAAAACATCATTTAATTCATGCAATCTTTCATCAAAAAATATGTGCCAACTACCAACTCCACTCGAAGATGCGTTGAATTTAAAGTCCAACGTAATACCAAATGATGAATACTGTTAAAAATAAATAGAATTAGGGACTAATATTAGTCTTAGAGGACCCTTAATGGGTTTAGTTTATCATAGGCTAATTTAGAAAATAAAAGGAGCAACTAAATTGTTATATAAAGTTACTCATAGGCTAATTTAGTTTTTTTTTTTCTTTTTAGAGAAAGTTACCGTTTATTTTCTCCAACAATTCTTTTCTTTTCCTTAGCTGTACAATGCCCATTGTACAAACAATTTAAAAGAATGAATATACATTTTCTCATTCAAACCCATCTGTCTTAGATTCATAAAATCAACAAATACAATAGAAATTTTTTTATGAATGTAAATCTCCATAAGAAAACAGTCTCGCATATAGTTATTATATATATGGACTAAAATTAAGCTCATCAAGTTCTTTAGTGAATTTAACTCTAAAATTTATTATAATGACTTCAAACAACAAATTTAAACTGTTGGAACCGATCTACTTCATGAGTGATGTGTTTGTATATCAAATGTATAAATTTTCGACTTAATTTAATACAAAGTCAAGCTGTAAAAAATAGAGGTTTATAAGTAAATTTTAATGCGTTCATGTTTCATTATTTATTAATCACTTTACTTTATACTAAATTAATTCGAAAATTATAAATTTGACATATGAATACATCAATTATCAATTATGAAGTAAATCAATTTAATGATTTGAATTTATTATTTAAAAATCAATCTAAAATTTGAGGTTAAGTTCACATATTGTGATCCTTGAAACTCAAAAGCTCATTGCATTGGAATATGAACATTGTTCTTCATGTTTTTTTGGATTCAAATCTGCTGAAATCCCAAAACATGAATAGTAACGTTGAAATTCCTAAAATTCAGAATCCAATCGTTAAACTGTTTCAAGATACGTGCACAGAAAAACTAACTGTTTCGAGATGCGTGCACAGAAAAAGTTGTTAGATTCGAAATTTTCAAAAATTTCAGAAATACTGTCCATGTATTTTGGATTTCAGGTAATTTGATTCCTGTTTTTTTTTTCTTGTTCAAATGAAGAACGGCAAAAGGTTTGATTCTTGAAAAGTGAGGCCTCGTGCTCCGATCTGATTAAAGCAAGTTGTTACTATTTTTTTGTTTTTCACAGATCTCAAGGGTAATATACTAAATATTCGATTGCGCGAATCACAGTGCCACCAAAACAAGCCAAATATTAGACTAATTACTGATAAGAATCCAAAACAAGCCACCTGCAAGTACAGCTAGACTAATTAGTGATAAGAATCCGGATTGTTTGTTTCAGTTTCCATGAAATTCATTTTTTAAGTAACTGTGTTTTAAAAATGATTAGCTCCATGTGGAGCAGGAGCAGAATTTAAAAGAAATAAAGGAGACTCCAAAATTATTAACAAATGTCTCTCTTTTAATTTTAATTTGAAATTTTTAAAAGGTAGAACAATTTAAAATTTTCTGCTTAATTCTTCCTATTCTTCAAAATAATTTTTTCAATCCTTGTGATGCATGATATGTCAAAAAGGATTTAAATTTATTACAGCTATTACATATCATAATTTATTGTAGCAACCACTCAACCCTGTTACTCTTACACTTATTTTTTCCAGCGTGAGTTTAAATCAAAGTTCTCAAAATAATTACTTTTAGTGACGAAAACTGAATTTCAAACCTTAATATTTATTTTCCAAAGTTAAGGAAAAAAAAATGATTGATGCAATTTTACATCAAAAAAATGTGGTTCAACTCCATCATCCGAGGACGCGTTGAATTTTAAATCCGACAAAATTTAAATGATGGATACAATAGAAAGAAAGTTTACGAATGTAAATCTCTATAAGAAAAAAAATATTCCCAATAGTTAGGCTAAATATTTTAATAGAGCTGTTTTGATTTTATGTGGCGCACGGACTATACAATTAACATACTGGCCCAAAAGTACTTTGATAAAATCTTTATCACAATAATTATTGTGACACTCAAAACTATTTTTGTGAAATCTTGACGATTAACAGTTGGAGCTGTTTTCTTTTATCTTTACCATTTAATATCTTAAAATTTCAGAATTACCAGCACTTTAAAAAAAACCAATGTTGCCGCAGGCAATGTCATTACTATGAAATTTTGAAGTTGGGCATTTTTTATACTGATTCTGGGTCTTCTCACTTTTGTCACCTCTGAAATAATATTTATTTATAAAAATACTGATAATACGAATGTGGTACTAAATTGCGGAATTGAATTGCTTTAAAACTTTGTATTAAATAATTGTTCATAACCTTACTTTGCATACAACAAGATATATATATATATGAGGAGGGATCCACTTACAACAAATTTGAGTTACAACAAAGTTACAACATTCATTTTTTTTCATTTTCAAAGTCCAAATCGTCGATCCAACCGTTCAACATGATCTCCACAATAAAATGTACTTGCAGATCAAATTTTACATTTTTTTGAATTTTTTTACTATTTATTAAGTATTTTACAAAAAATAGCCATACTTAGACCATTGAATTTTGTACCCATCTTAATAAATAGTAAAAAAATTCAAAAAAATATAAAATTTGATCTGCAAGTACATTTTATTTAGATAATCATGTTGAACGGTTTGGATCGACGATTTGGACTTTGAAAATGAAAAAAATGAATGTTGTAACTTTGTTGTAACTCAAGTGGATCCCTCCTCTATATATATATATATATATATATATATATATATATATATATTTAGAGAAGGGTTCAAATGCACCATTAGTTTTGTGCTCCACTATGCTCCACATCCTTTATCTCTATTTTCAAAGTCCGAACAGTCAATCTGAACCGCTCAACATGATCTTCATAATAAAATATGCTTGGATACCAAATTTTATATTTTTTAGAATTTGTTTACTCTTTTTCTAGATAGGTACAAAATCACTTTTTTAAGGAGATTCTGGACCATTCGATAAAGTGATATTGTACCTATCTAAAAAAATAGTAAAAAAATTCTAAAAAATATAAAATTTGGTCTCCAAACATATTTATTATGCAGATCATGTTGAACGGTTCGGATCAACTGTTCG
Organism: Carex parvula; assembly: GCA_025461045.1. Classification (NCBI taxonomy): domain Eukaryota; kingdom Viridiplantae; phylum Streptophyta; class Magnoliopsida; order Poales; family Cyperaceae; genus Carex; species Carex parvula. Next base: position 322,556 of record JAJGRW010001305.1, on the reverse strand, counting down.
GACTTTGAAAATAGAGATAAAGGATGTGGAGCATATTAGAGCACAAAAATTATGGTGCATTTGAACCCTCCTCATATATTTATAGGGTAAATTTCGCTGGAGGTCACTAAACTTTGTCCTTTGTCACGAATTGGTCACTCAACTTTGATTTGTCCCTCCATAGCCACTGAACTTTTATTTTGTCCCAATCAAGTCACCCTATAACTTTTCCATCCAAAATATTAACCGAATATAACTTTTCCGTTAGTATTTTGGACGGAATGAGCATATTCCTTTATAATTTGGATGGAAAAGTTATAGGGTGACTTAATTGGAACAAAATAAAAGTTCAGTGGCTATGGAGGGACAAATCAAAGTTGAGTGACCAATTCGTGACAAAGGACAAAGTTTAGTGACCTCCAGCGAAATTTACCCTATATTTATATATAGAGTAGAACTAGGGTGTTACTAAGTTCACCAAACCCCTTTGTGAACTCAACTCTAAAACCTATTGGATTAGCTTCAAACGACGAATCCAAACCGTTGAAATCCTTCTACCTTAGGAGTGATGCGTCTACATGCGAAAATTTTAAAATAATTTTGTATAGAGTCAAGTGGTCAAAAGACGTCCAAAAAATCCGATATTTTATTAAAATCCCCAAAAAAAACAAATTATCAAATCTGCTCCAACCCCAACTTTATTTTTATTTCTACCCTAACCGCCCGTGGGCTGGGCGGTCCGCTAGTGGTTTTTTTTTTTTTTTTTTAGAGAGACAATATGAATATCAAGATGCTGAATTCTTAACGCTAAAAATTCAATTTTTTTTTGTAAATATTAGTTAGATTACTTCTTTTAAGCATATTATACTAAAATATGCTAAATTACTTGAAATTATGTTAAAATTACGTTGATTTACACTAAATTACTTTAAATTACACTAAATAACAATAACTTCGCTAATTATGCTGAAATACAGTAAATTATGCTAAACTACACAAAATTACGCTAAAATAGACCGATTCTGTGCCATATTTCACGAATCATAAAAAATAGTAAAAAAAATCCGAAAATAGTAAAAATTGGTATTCTACAATTTCATTATGTAACTAATTTACTGAGCTACTTGGATTGAATAATATAAATGAAAATTTTAATCAGAAACTTCATGATGCACGAACGATCAAGAAATTGGAAAAAGTAATGAAAAGATAGGTTTGGTTCTGAGATCACACAGATTCCCAATTCTTTGATAAAACTGATACATGAAAAACTAACTTCTGCCAAAAGACATGACGTCTGTTTAAATACAAACCCTAAAACAGAAAATACATAAAAGATACATCAAAGACCCTAAAAACTCTAAAATTATAAAGAAAGGTCCAAAAGTCCATGAAGGAAGACTCGGATCGCGAATCTGAGCCCGAAAAATGGGCGAAACAAATCATAGATAAGTTTCGGATCCGGTTTTGGGCTGTGGAGTTCCTGTCAAAATTTCAGCCCGATCCGACGGACGGATCAAAAGTTACGCTCCTTTTCGTGAAGCATGCGCAGGACCATATTGCATCACTTCAACTCAAGTTTTGAGGCTCTTCCCTTAGTTTTTTGGAGATTCTGAATTTCGAAATCCGGCACTCGAACGCCGTTTTAGAAGTTTCGTCGTCGTTTTTCGCCTTTTCAGTGAAAACTATCCTCCCTATTCATTTGTAATTTACCGTATTTTAGCGTAATGTAATGTAATTTAGTGTAATTTAACTTAATATAGTGTAACTCAACGTATTTTAACATAATTCCAAGTAATTTAGCGTATTTTAGTATAAATATGCTTAAAAGAAGTAATCTAACTAATATTTATAAAAAAAAATTAAATTTTTAGCGTTAAGAATTCAACATCTTGATATTCATATTGTCTCTCTAAAAAAAAAAAAAACACTAGCGGACCGCCCAGCTGCTGCGCGGTCAGCTATGGAAACTGGACCGCCCAGTCACTGGGCGGTCAGATATGCATAGTGGACCGCCCAGCTGCTGGGCGGTCAGGTGGGAAAAGTGGACCGCCCAGCCCACGGGTGGTTAGGGTAGAAATAAAAATAAGTTTGGGGTGGTAGCAGATTTGATAATTTGTTTTTTTTTAGGGGTTTTAATAAAAATATCGGCCAAAAAATGAATGCATTAAAATTAATTTATAAACCTTCTAATTTTGACCACTTGACTTATACTAAATTAATTCAAAACTTTAAAATTTTCACACGTAGACGCATCACTCATAAGATAGAAGGATTTCAACGGTTTGGATTCGTCGTTTTAAAGCCAATTCGATAGGTTTTAGAGTTGAGTTCACAAAGAGGCTTGGTGAACTTAGGAACACCCTAGTTCTATTCTATAGAGAGAGAGATAGGCTATCATGCTTTGAAAAGTAAAGAGGGTGTTTACTTCCCGCTCATATCTCTATTAGGCTTTTGTTGAAAGTTGAACTATGTTATTTTGGTTTTGCAATAGTTAGCCAAGGTAATTTTGTTATTTAATGTATGGCAGTGGCTGAGGCTGTGAGGCTAATATTTTCTTTAGAAATAGGGGATATGCCTACTGATTGTCATCAATCAAATATAAATTGTGAGGTTTATTAGGTTAGGGAGGAATAATTTTATAGATTAAAGGATGATGGCTCCCAGTTCTGTAAATCACAACAATGTGGAAATTAACACGATTAGTCGATTAGGAGATAGCAATGCGTATGATTTTGATTGAGTTCTATATTTTCCTCTCATTATGTGGTGTCTGAATGTTCCTGCTTACATAGAAAAAGAAGGCAAAAGGAAAACATGACTTTTAATAAATCATATTTTTAAAATAAAAATACTCTATTTAAATTAATAGTCTATAAGGAAATACTCCCTCAATTGTCTGGTTTCAAATTCATGAATACTATTTTTAAGTCTGTTGGATATAGCTAGCGTGTTGATCTCACACCCAAAAGCAAAAGAATAATAAAAAAGAATACTTGTGCTTTTACAGCTTGCTTTGATTTGAGAGCTAGCGATGTCTATTTATCGCACCATTTCTCAGAAGGGAATAGCTGCTCGCTGGTTTTTACAGAGGCGATTCATTAACAATGGGGTCAAAGATCCAGTAATTGATGAACTCAATAAGGTAAAACTGACCGAACCAGAATTACAACAAGTACAGCCTTGATTTTTGTAACAAAATCAGCTAAATCCGAGTAGATCCAAACTCAAATCTGACGAACATAAACCTACCTGAAATCTGACTTACAAATTAAGTTGATCAACCAACTGGAAATCTTAACTTGCCCACCAAAATAGTCCTAACTAACCTTATAATTTCTTCTTAACTCAAAATTAATTTTGCTGGGGTTATAATTGAAATGACTTGGAAAACAAATATGTGATTCTTTATACTTAATAATCAGAAATGAGCGGAATACCTGACCAGCTGCCTCAAAACCCAACATGACCAAAGGAATTGAGGACTGAATTGATTGACCCAGAGCGCAAAATGAGCTGCCATAAGAACCAACAACTTTAACCCAAATTAACCTTATACTCCAGATTAAGCTAACCCAAATGATCATGAGCCCCATTTGACTCATCTGTACTTGCACAGTTGTTGCCCCCCTCTAGGTACACTGACAACTACCTGCAAGTACAAACTAATATTCTGTATTGTCAACATTTTATTAGTTCTTGCCATCCTGATTGGGTGTCTTCTAAATCTCAGGAATTGGAGTCAATATTTGGTGAAGCGCCTCCCACGAGTTCTCTAAGTTCAACTCCAACCACTCTTACTGAACCAGAATCGAACCTGAAGTCTATTCCCAAATTACACCTCACTCATGTAGACAACACAGGTCAGGCAAAAATGGTAGACATCTCCCACAAGAATGACACAAAAAGAGTTGCTATTGCCATGTGCAGGGTCCTACTTGGCCCGGAGGTCTTCTCTTTAGTAGCATCAAATCAAATAGCCAAAGGAGATGTGTTAAATGTTGCAAATTAGCTGGTATAATGGGAGCTAAAAATACAAGTAGCTTTATACCCTTGTGCCATAATATTGTGCTGAGTAAAGTTAGAGTGGATTTGAATCTTAATGAGAAGAATTATAGTGTAGAGATAGAAGGGGAGGTGGGGTGCACTGGTCAGACAGGAGTCGAGATGGAGGCCTTGACTGCAGTTTCTGTGGCAGGACTTACAGTGTATGATATGTGCAAGGCTGCATCAAAGGATATCTGTGTCAAAATTTCGGATCCGGTTTTGGGCTGTGGAGTTCCTGTCAAAATTTCAGCCCGATCCGACGGACGGATCAAAAGTTACGCTCCTTTTCGTGAAGCATGCGCAGGACCATATTGCATCACTTCAACTCAAGTTTTGAGTCTCTTCCCTTAGTTTTTTGGCGATTCTGAATTTCGAAATCCGGCATAGCCGGCACAGACGCATGCGCATTTGCTCAAGCTTTCCGAAAAGTGGTCGTTTGCTGAAATCGGACACTCGAACGCCGTTTTAGAAGTTTCGTCGTCGTTTTTCGCCTTTTCAGTGAAAACTATCCTCCCTATTCATTTGTAATTTACCGTATTTTAGCGTAATGTAATGTAATTTAGTGTAATTTAACTTAATATAATGTAACTCAACGTAATTTAACATAATTTCAAGTAATTTAGCGTATTTTAGTATAAATATGCTTAAAAGAAGTAATCTAACTAATATTTACAAAAAAAAATTGAATTTTTAGCGTTAAGAATTCAGCATCTTGATATTCATATTGTCTCTCTAAAAAAAACAAAACAAAACAAAAAAAACACTAGCGGACCGCCCAGCTGCTGGGCGGTCAGCTATGGAAACTGGACCGCCCAGCCACTGGGCGGTCAAATATGCATAGTGGACCGCCCAGTTGCTGGGCGGTCAGGTGGAAAAAGTGGACCGCCCAGCCCACGGGCGGTTAGGGTAGAAATAAAAATAAGTTTGGGGTGGGAGCAGATTTGATAATTTGTTTTTTTTTTTAGGGTTTTAATAAAAATATCGGCCAAAAAATGAATGCATTAAAATTAATTTATAAACCTTCTAATTTTGACCACTTGACTTGTACTAAATTAATTCAAAACTTTAAAATTTTCACACGTAGACGCATCACTCATAAGATAGAAGGATTTCAACGGTTTGGATTCGTCGTTTGAAGCCAATTCGATAGGTTTTAGAGTTGAGTTCACAAAGAGGCTTGGTGAACTTAGGAACCCGAAATTTTTATTTATACCATTTTAAAAAAATCAATTAACCAAATAACCACGGTTTTCTGACAATTCTAATTCTAGCACGGCCGCATCGGCATTCTGCGGACCCATATGGGGGGTACCGCAGAATGCCGGAGCGGACCCCCATATGGGTCCGCAGAATGGTTCTGCGGACCCATATATATATATATATTTTTTTTTACCGAGGCATAGGCCGCACAGCTGGAAATAAATCTGCTGTGATTAATCACAGGGACCCTGAAATTCTCAATCCATCTATTCATTTCTCTTCAAGCACGAATCTCAAAAAAAGATAGTTTATAAACACGAATCTCAAAATATATTAATGGGTGGATTGGGAATTGCAGGGTCCCTGTGATTCTTCAGAATCACAGCAGATTTATTTCCCGCACAGCTACATATCTCAAAACTTTGTTTAGTATTTGTTGGTTTCTAGGGATGCGTGCCAATGTTTGAAAACGGAATGAAAGTCAAAGTTGAAAATGGGATGAAAAAAAAAATATATATGGGTCCGCAGAATGGTTCTGCGGACCCAGCCAGGTGTCCGCAGCGGCATTCTGCGGCCCCGCTCAAATGGGTCCGCAGAATGCCGATGCGGCCGTGCTAGAATTCGAATTGCCACCAAACGATGGTTATTTGGTTAATTGATTTTTTTTAAATGGTAGAAATAAAAATTTCGGCTTAGGAACACCCTAGTTCTATTATATAGAGAGAGATAGGCTATCATGCTTTGGAAAGTAAAGAGGGTGTTTACTTCCCGCTCATATCTCTATTTTCAAAATTCAAACAGCCGATTCGAACTTCTCAGCATGATCTTCATATTGATATGTGCTTGAAGACCAAATTTTACATTTTTTGGAAAATTCTTAATATTTTTTTAGTATTTTTGAAAATCACAGTTTTTCATTAAATAAAAAAATAATAAAAAATTCAGAAAAACACTGATTTTCAAAAATTCTAAAAAAAATAGTAAATTTTTTTCAAAAAATATAAAATTTTGTCTCCAAACACATTTTCATATGAATATCATGTTGAGAAGTTTGGATCGACTGTTTGAACTTTGAAAATAGAGATATGAGTGGGAAGTAAAACACCCTATTTACTTCCCAAAGAATCGTAGCATCACTATATATATATATATATATATATATATATATATATATATATATATATATATATATATTTAGAGAGAGAGAGAATAGAACTAGGGTGTTTCTAAGTTCACCAAACCCCTTTGTGAACTTAATTCTAAAACTTATCGGATTGGCTTCAAACGACGAATCCAAACTGTTGAAATCTTTCTACCTTACGAGTGATGTGTTTATATGCGAAAATTTTAAAATTTTAAATTAATTTTGTATAGAGTCAAGTGGTCAAAATTAGAAGGTTTATAAATTAATTTTAATGTATTCATTTTTTGGACATCTTTTGACCATTTGACGCTATACAAAATTAATTTAAAATTTTAAAATTTTCGCATGTAAACGTATCACTCGTAAGGTAGAAGGATTTCAACGGTAACGGTTTGAATTCGTCGTTTGAAACCAATTCGATAGGTTTTATAATTGAGTTCACAATCGGAAGAGCTTGAAGTTATCAAGAAGAGCCATGGGCAGTCAGGATGCATAAATTGATAGATTTTAAAAAGACATGATGCCTGATTTATTGTGTGCACAGCCCTTGGGGAAATTTTTTATTAGTAGTAATTAATAGAAAAGAATTTTTATATTTATATTAGAGACAAATGGTAAGATTACATTAATATTTATATTGGTAGTAAGATCGGTAGGAATTCTACTGATCTTAACTCTTTTTTTTTTAATCTGATGTATAGATAGAGAGAATTTTTATATTTGATTTCTAGTAAAATATGAAAAGTTTTTCAACAAAATAGATGAAATGTTTTTGATATATCTAAATTTTAAGGTACTTTATCTATTTTTGTAAAAAAAATATTTTACTAGAAAAAATTAAAAGGAAAAAAAGAAAAAAAACTAGTTTAGATCATAAAATTCTTACCGATTCAAACTTTTTTACTTTTAAAATCGGTAAAATTCCTACCGATCTTACTACTAATATAAATATTACTGTAATCTTACTGTTTGTCTACATTCTTTTCTATTAATTACCACCAACAAAAAATTTCCGCCCTTGGCACCATCCAAATGAGTATCCTTGTAATAGCAATATTTAATTTATGGGCCCATATATATATTGGGCTTTAATTTTTTCGGAGTACAGAGCAATAAAAGGGACTACAAGACCTTATTTAGGTTAAAGATTGTACTTGTTACATTAAAGCCTCCTATAGTCCTATTTCTTATTTCCAAAAGCAGAACTTGAACATTTAAGTTGGTTAATCAGTGAAAAAAATATTATGGTAAAAGCAAGCAAACCCATAACAATTGTGCCATTGATAGCAACTAGTCACACTGACCACAATCAATCAAATTGACACGACGTATCTATAACCAAATTTAGTCTGATAAATCTCAATACAACCCAAATCAGCTTATTATCTGGCACGAATGCTGCAATGGGTCGATCAATGCTGGAACCAAGAACTTCCTCCCATTCCTCCCCTCCACATTGTAGCTACCTCCTGTAACTCTATCAACTTTAAGCTGCCCGGGATAGCCCGGGTATGCCCCACGACCGTAAACACCAGGACATGCAGCAGCCACCTCAACTGGTGCAGCAGCATCCCCTTGAAAATACCCGTCTCCATTTGGGTTTGTGACCACACCTGCCAACAGAGTTGCCAAATTGATCACCATCCCGTCCAGCCCGACATCACCATTTGGGGGTCGCACCACAACCCCCCTATTCGGGCCATAAAATTCAGCAGCGTGAAATGGCCACGCACATTTGCCAGCGCATTGCCCTGAAGAGTCACCAACCCATATATACTCTGGTGTGTGCAATCCACATGTATTCATACAGAACCCATCAACTGACACATCAGATGAGGTTAGCACCAGTGCTATACCACCCGGCAACACCCCAAGGCGTGTGGCAAGTGAGGAGAGGTCAGAACGAGTGAGTAGCTTGCCAAGTGAGTAGGACTCGTCGGTTAATTGGTTTGTTAGTAAGATGTGGGTTTTGGTTTTACCTGCAGTTTGGACGTAATAATCCACAGTATGCCACCATTTGGCAACAGTTGGTGAGCGGGGTGGAGAGGCTAAGTTTGGGGGGTGGGGTGTTAGAGAAAGAATGAAATCAGTGATTATGGATTTCTGTTTCAGGGTAAAGGAGCCGTACCAAAAGAGAGAAATAGGAATGTGGCCTTGCAGCAGAAGACCATTGTGGTATGTTAGGACAGTAGCTGGTGGTTGGTACAGGGATGCCAGGGAGAGTTTAATCAAGGAGAGGAAGAGAAGAGAGAAAAAAGATGGAGATGAGAAAGACATTGTTTATTTTCACCTCTTTTCCTTTCTTCTGTGGTGAACTAATAGGGTGGGGCTCCCAGGGAATGGGGTAAGAGGTAGGAGAGATTAAAGAGATTGGAATAATGGAGAAAGGAATTGAGTGCATGAGTAGTACAAGCAAAGGGAAGGAGAGAGGGAGGGAGGAGAAGTTTGAACTATGAAGTAATTCTCCTCCTCATGTGCAATTAGAATCTATTTTGCATGCATGACTTGGGCTAATAGGTTTTTGTAGCCCATGGGCTAACAAATAAAATTGTCACAGAATTTAAACCTCGTCCTCTAAGAAAAATACAGTTGCCAAAAGAACTAATTTCGGAACTTGTTACTCACCTAATATCTTTATCATAGAATTTGAGCTTCCCAATCTGCTAAGCAATCAATCATACACGTATTTGATATACTTGCATTCAAACTTTCACAGATTGAATAAACATCATCTAACCAAGTTGTGTTATTCGATCTATCCCCCGCTCTAAATTTACAAACTTTACCTTGAACCTCAACCCAGCTATATCCGGTATCTTTTTTTATATCGTGACTATCCATCACTTCTCTCACACTATTACATTCATCCCACCTTCCGCTGGCCGCATATATACCAGCCATTGCCACATAAGATCCAGAGTTATAAGGCTCCAATTCAATCAACCTTTTGGAAGCAATCTCTCCTATGTCAGTATCACCCCAGACCCGACATGCACTCAATAGAGCACCCCACACTGAAGGTCTATATTCGCACTTGTTCGAGCAAATGAAATGGTACGCCTCGCGTACCATCCCTGCTCGGCCCAATAGATCCACCATGCAACAGAAGTGTTCATTCCTAGGACGGATATTGTAGTCTCTGTGCATTGCATTGAATAGACTCCAACCTTTATCGACCCAACCAGCATGACTACAAGCTGATAACAGACATATAAAGGTGATATAATTAGGTCTTACCATAGAACTTTGCATCAGAGAGAAAATGGTTAAGGCCTCCTTTATGTATCCATGTTTACCATAACCACCAATCATGGTGTTCCAAATAACCACATTTTTCGTAAACTTTATTCGATTGAAGACTGCACGGGCAGATTTTAGGTCTCCGCACTTAGAATACATATCTACAATCACCCCTTGTACAATATCATCCGAACTAAATCCTCTTTTGATCCCTTGGCCGTGCAATTGTCTTGATGGGCCAGTGAACCCAGAATTTGCACACCCATTAAGAAGTGCTACTAAAGTGGCTTGAGTCGGGGCAAAACCCAAACTACAGATTTCTATAAAAAGTTCAATTTGATCAACAATTGAACCAACTCGACCTAAACACGATAACAAACTGTTATAACATATAACATCCTTGTGTTTGATTTGGTCTAGAGCCAATCTGGCAGCATTCAATTCGCCATTTCTAGCATACATGTCAAGTAAAGAGCTCCCAACGAAGGTATCTGAATGCCAACCATTCTTCAGAACATATGCATGCAGTTGCTTCCCTTGTTGCAATGTGGTACAGCCTAGTAATACGTTAATAGTATACGAATTTGGCTCAATACTGTCATATAGCATTTTTATGAACAATGCCATCGTATGGTTTTCATATTTGCGTCTATCAGAATAGGCTGTGAGAATTATAGTCCAGGCGACCACATCCCTCACAGGCATTCTGTCAAACACATTTTGGGCTGCTGAAAACATCCGACATTTGGAGTAGAAATCAACGAGTGCACTTTCGCAAGCGCACGTGCACAAACCGTGTGAGCTGTGTCGGATCATAAAACCGTGTACTTCCTTTCCTGATCGGACGGCTCGGAGTGAAGCACAGCATCCAAGAATGGTTGAGATTGGATAGGTATTAGGGTTTTCGGACAGATCAGAGAAAACCATGGAGCGAAAGAGATTCAGGGCTATAAATGGTTTCTTCTCCCTTGCTTTCTGACGAATGTCAGACGCCAGGTCAGAAAGGTGCCGCTCGAGGTTATTGTTGAATTGTAAAGAGACTTTGCCATTAGTGGAGTTGAGATTTGGGGAGGAGCTGGGGTAGGTGGTGGTGGTGGTTTTTGGGGTTGAACTGCGAGGAATACTATGGAGAGAGGCTGGTTGAAGTGAGAGCATGCTTCGTGAAGGGTGAAGACTGACGGAGAAGAAGGATCAGGGATAGATAGGAATAGGATATGGTTATGCTGACGTGGCATAAATTTAGCGCCTGACTAGAAAAATCGGAGTTCACGTTTAACTATCTTCATGGAAAAATTGTTACCCTTCCGGATTAGTTCGATCAGTGAATTACGTTTAACAGTTCAACTCATACTTTCACAACTTTTTCTGAAAAAAAGAAAAACTCTTAACTAAATTAGTAAATAACCCAACTTTTCGAGATTAAAATATCCTTTCATCTGCTCAAAATTTGTCAATTATCTTAACAGCAGCAGCACACATTTGTGAATCAGCTTATCGGCTATACCACAGCAAACTACGAGAGTACAATTAGTTCTCACTTCTCATTAACTCAGCGAAAGCCCGTAGGCATCATACATCTAACCACACCACTTTTTGCAAAGCAGCTTTTTCAAAAGTTATGTTTAGCAATTTTATTCTGAAATTCGCTGCACTATTGGCCATTAAAATTTCCGAATTATATTACAGATGTCAAACCACATCATTAGCTACATATAGTCTGTCCGAGAACCTAAAATTCTCCCTCAGAATTCAGAGAATCATTAGGACACTAAACTTCCATTACATAACATATTTATTACTATGCAGAACACACAAAACAAGCAGTTCAACACAACTAAGTCTAAACATAAATGTTTAAATAGAGACAATCTGCTTATAATAAGGAGAATCCAAAACAAAACAACTGGGATGTCTCTTTATAGCTACAAGCAACATGTTCACAGATAATTTGCTAGAAGAAAGCCCACTTAAGAAGGCCTTTTTACTTGATTCAACTGGAAGCAATCTCCTGTTCATGGCATAGAGATCATTGATAAGGCCTATAGCGCATGGGCCTTCTGAACCTCGGAGCCTTCCTGCAGGAATAAAAAACGGAAAACATGTATATAAAGAAATTACAAATGTTTGATTAGGGGATCAAAGGAAGCAATGCATACCCATATCCATAAGGGGATGCCATATAAGGAGGCATGTAAGGCCTGGGGTAGGGATAACCCCCCGGAAATGGGCTGAACCGCCTTCCTCGAAACTGTCTCATTCCTGGTACATTTGTTCTTTTGGGCATAACCTGCATTTGAAACACAACAATAATGAAGAACTTCCCAAGAACATCTCAGAATAACTAGACACCCAAAATGGTTTTAGAAATCAGGATGCTTATTTAGCAATGAAGTCCATAAAAGGGTAAAATCATCCAATAAGACAAAAAAAACCACCCTAGTGCAAATTGAATACTCCTCTAAAACACTCCTGGTGCATTTAAAAATGTCTTTTTCTCTTTTAGCATATCTTCAACAAATATTGCAATTTTGAACACATTAATAAAATATCTGGTGTCATTTTTAACTAAACAAACAAACAAAAAGCAAATAGATATTGAATAGATCGAAACCTTGAGCTGTCTGCCATGGAGTTCAGATTCGTTGAGCTGGACAGCAACCTGAACAGCCTCTGTTTCGACAAACTCGACATAGGCAAAACCCTTGGGCTGCCCCATCTTGTCAGTCAGGATTGTCACCCTGTTGACAGTTCCACATGATTGGAAGTGCTGCTGCACTTCTTCTGGTGTGCACGCGTAATCCACCTGCATGTCATATCTCCCCATCAGTAATCTCATATTTATAAGGCGGTTAGTTTTTTTTATTTTATTTTCAGAAACTTATGTAACTGTTTGTACTGACTGCAACAAGACCTTTGTTGAGCCTGTATTAAAATCACAAAAGACAAGAAAATAGAGGGTATTTGCAAGATAGGCAAAACTTTCTATGTAGTGGTTCACTGTAACTTATCAGGGTACAGTCTCATAAATTGTAGCAGTAATTGAGTTCTTTTTTTTAAAACCTTCGCAGAGGATGCGAAGTTGTGAGGGGGGATCGAACTCTCGACCCTTGGGTAACCAACAATCCTAGGATTTTTTCCTAGCCAACTGTGCTACCTCCCCTTTGTAGTAGTACTTGAGTTATTGCTAGTAGAATTTTTATAAATGAACAAAAAAGGAGCAATCACAACCAAGTGACAGAAAGGTGCATTTAGAATGAGGAATAATTTATTAAAATGTTGCATCGAAGATACATACTATAGATTGAAATGGTCAAGCAATTTGGAGCACAGATTCTCTGTTACAAACCCCCAGGCACTGCCCTTGTTAGTAGGCACCGACATACGGGTCATGGTCAATTTTTTATTATTTTAGTCTGTATTAAGTGCTGGGAGGAACCGCCTCAGTGCATCATAAAAAAAACTATGCCAGAAAGTCTGTAATAGATAATTTGGATTGGCATTTGGCAATTTGTTATTTCTATGAGGAATAGATCTATCATCTATCCATTTGCTCGGATGTAGCAAAAATAACTGAAAAGTTTTAGCACGGCAACATGTAATAAAAACTCAAAAAGCCAGTTCAAATAATGTTATACTGAAGCAATTCACTTCCCAATATTTTGACATAGATCAGAATTTTACTCACTTCCCTTTATTTTCTCCCAATCATTTTATCATTCGAAAACACTTTTCTCCTTTTTTTGTTTGCACAATTTGTAAATATCGTTCTACTTCCTGTTTTCTTGTGTATTCAGTACCTCCAACTTCACCATTTTTATTCATATATTAGTTTTTTGTCATTCTTTTTGCCCTTCTTTTTTCTCTTTCTCCCCATTTTATTGTTCCAGCTTCTGATCATCACGATGAGGCTGTCTAATAAGTGTGTTTCGCGGTTTCCACCAAAAATACGAGAACAGGAATCTGTTAAATTCAGTTTAGGCTAAGTTCAGCTCCAGGGTGTCGGGAAAAGATTTTCTTCCCCAGGGGAAGTGGGTCAAATATACTCAAAATAATAACCTAAGATCTTGTATTAGAAAACTCAAAAAGATACTTGCCACAGTTGAAGTGTTAAATTTTTCATCCAAGTGTTTTGTTCTGATGTCAGACTATTCTATTGCTTTTGAAAAAGAAAATCGTAGCAAAACAAACATTATCGAGATAAGGATCAAGAGATGGACCCTTTACCATGTGGCATCACACGCCTGCATCCTTCACATGATGTAGCTTCTGCATACAATCTGGGCACATATAGCAAAATCCCTTGAAGTTGTAAATGTTCAGCCTGCACTAGAACCCAATATTGTGCATTCTTGCCCCCCCTTATATCTCCTTTTTACAACCATTACAACTCTTTGCTTTATTCTTCTCTTATCATCAAAAGTCCATCTTTCTTAGCTCCATCTTTTATTTACTTCTTTTTTTATATTATTTATTTTCTGCTTAGCACCTCCTTCTTCTTTTTTATCTCTTTTTTTTCTTTTTTTTTCTTACTATTGTAATGATTTTTTTCCCCAAAATAATAGATGCAAGAATGCACGAAAGGTGCATAAGATCGACAATACCAAAGAAAAGAAATCAGCAGCACAATACAATAATAACATTTAAGTTTTTGGAAAGACAAGGAGATGGAAAGAAAAATATATTCATTACTTTAGTATATCCTAGATGATCAACCTTTTTTCTTTCATTTAAATAGTTTATTGCCAAAAGTACTTTTGCATGAACAAATAAGTTGGATATGCATATAACTTACATTGCCAACAAAAACAGAGCGAGAATCAACTTCCTCTTTGTTAGCTTGACTAGCAGCTTCAGCTCCAGGATCTGCACATACAATGAGAAGCAAAACTAAAACATTCATTTATATCCTTGTAAATCCTTAATTCCTTATGGACCTTTACAATTCCATGAATAGCTTATGTATATCATGTTCAGAAAAAGAAAACGAAAAACTAAATGTCTCACATAAAAGATACTAATTCTAAAACAGATTATCAACATGTGGACATAGGGGTGAAAACGGAGCGGATAGTGGTAAAACCATATCCGTATCCGTATCCAATTTTATTTTTCCGATACGGATATAAAAAGGATATTATACGGATACAGATCGGATTGATATTTATTAAAAAATAATATAAAGTTCATAATATTTATCTAATTATAATGGTGAATGAGATAATTTTTTTCATAATATATATTAAACTGTATGGTATATATCTACTATTCAGATATGGATAATTAAAACTTAAAACCATATCCGTATCCGTATCCACACGGATATTTGGATACGGATATCCGTATCTAATTTTTCGAATACGGATTGGATATTATCTGCTCCATTTTCACCCCTATGTGGACAAGCCTCAACCTATATAGTAAAGGCAATATGCAATATTCAGAACAATCCTTATTGCATAACAATAAACTAATGATGCATAGAACGATATGCCCAGGAAGTCAAGAGAAGGTTGTTGTCTGAATCAACAATCAAATAAGAATTTAACCTTGCCCTGATCCCATCTCCTTCTCCACCTTAGCTTGCATTTCACGGAGGGCATTGGCCTCATCCTCCATCTCCTTTAATCTCTTTTTCATCTCATCCAACTCTTGAATCTATTAAATTTAAAAAAAAAAAACCAAATCAATTCAAATCGAAACTGATGAAATTGAAGAGAATCGAGTTAAGGTGACTATTAGGGTTTGCGAGGGGCTAGAGACCTTGGAACCATCCACTTCACCACCGTTAATGTCACCGTCAGCATCCATTTCCGCCACATCTGGGATCTCACCGCCGTACACCTCATGCTCTTCGTCCTCCATCGGCCTTTCTCTCTGTTCTCTCCGGCTCGCTCTTTTGCTTCTCAACTAAAACAAAAGATGCGTCCACAATCACCCCTTCTTATTTTTCCAAGGACTGGAGAAAAGGGCCAAGGAACAAAGACCTCTTGTGCAGTGTTTATCCACCGATCGTTCCAAATGTAGATTCTCCGGTTTCGCCAATCATTGGCGAGTCCAGTGTCCAGGTCTTTGATCGGACGGTATTTCCTCATTTGCGGCACGTTTAGCAGTTGACACGAATCAGGAAGTAGGATAGTTTCTAGGTTTTCCTTCAAAAATTAAAAAATAATTGTTTAATTAATATAAATACCATAAAATAAAATATAATACATTAAAGAGTGAGTCTGTCATGGATCGGAAATTTTTGCAAAAGTTTTGTCCGAATTAATCACAGTCGTTGATTTTAAAAGAGTAAAATTGGAACAACTTCATGTAATAATGTCTCCGTGAGGCTCTCCGTTAGACTTTTCCTCTCTCCCAAACCTTTGCTCCCGTCTCTCTCCCTGTCGGTCCACCCCTCTTTTGCTCCGTATTTCTCCCTCCCGTCGGTCGCCCCCTCTGTTTTGCTCCGTATCTCCCCTTCCCGTCGGTCGTCCCCTATGTTTTGCTCCTTATCTCCCACTCCATCGTTCTCTCCGGTCGCTTTGGATCCTCTCGCCGGTCTCTCTCACGCACACACAAGACCTTCTCATCAGAGGGAGGCCAAAGCAGGTTTGTGCTTCTTTTGCTTCTTACATCTTTTAGAAAGTAGATTTTAATTCATAACCATTCTATTATGCAAACCAAATTGTTATTTTTCTTTGCAAGTTTCTCAAATAATGAAAGGTGTTTAAGTGAGACCCAATGCTGAACATCATTTACAAATCTAGTATAATGTTGCTCCAATCTGTAATCAGGAAGAAATATGTAATGTTACACTTTTCTGTTAGATAGAACGAATGAAAATAACTTTTCATGATTATTAGATACCATCAGATGGAGCGTTTGTAGTGATGAATTATTGGATGACTCAAGAGTTTAAGCCCCCTTTTCAGATTACTGCCTTAATTGAAGAAGCTGGACCCTCTAGAGTATTCTTTTTTATAACCTTATATCTCGCAAAAACACAAATTATTGTTCTTTCTTGAAATAATATATTGTTCTAGTATAATGCGTTATGTAAAACATGGGGTAAGTGAGTGCACACGCACATCCAATTAAGAAGGATAAACAAATATATCCAGAAAATAGTGACTTCTAATTTCCCAATAAAGAATTGTTTATGCAGTGTTGTTAGCAATTCACAGTTCAAAGAATTGGGATAATTGTATAGGACAGGAGATCCCCTAGTGTATGTACCGACTTAATTGAAGAGATTTTAAGCTGCTCATGCAAGAGAAAAAGGATCTTATACCAGTGTACCAGAACTGAAATGAAACAAACTTTTTTACCAGAACTTTGTATATACATATGGAATGATTTTAAGTTACTTTGTACATACATATGGAGTGTGTACTAGAACTTCTGAATCTGTTTTATCTTCTCTACTTTGTTTGATAACAAACGAGTTATTTTAGTTAATTGAGTTACGTACTAAGGTGAAGTACTAATGACATGAGATAACAAAAGGATTCAACAATAGTGTAGGGTATACATACGTGATATTTTGAGGGTTTACTGTTTCTCTACACAAGAAATTTCTCAATAATGAGTCAGTATAAGTTCAGACCTGTTCTCTAAGCATTTTACTGTTTTTTTTCTTTTTCACTGTCCATTACACATACTAAGCAACCAACTGGTACATAAGCTCACACACATTGGATCCATGTACTGGTACATAATGCTACTTTGATATCATTTTTATACGAATCAAAGTATGAAAAGATATTCATAATAACATTTGCAGGGACATTAAGGAAGAAGAGGTTTGAAGGACATTTCCGTCCATTAAAATTTTAATGAAATTTTGATGTCAATTTTAATTGAGATTGAATAGTTTATCAAGATATATCAAAGAAATTGATTGATGAGTAAATATTTAAATTTAAATTTTAAGGGGATGTATCGAAAATGAGTTTTGATAGGTATACACCCAATTTTTTTTCTTCTTCTTTAAATTATCCTTTCTTGATTTGTTAGTTTAAATAACAATCTTTCTAATTGTCAAGGTATTTGATATTATCCCATTGTTTACAATGGAATTTTTGAAATTATCTCATTGTTTTTCCATGCTCGTTGACAATTTGTATATTTGTAAGGTTTAGCTAGCACTCTTTTTTTGTTATCCTTTGCAAACAACACCCTCTCGCAAAAAATGTCACATTAAACAAATCTAAGTGACTGCTGGCATTTTTCTATTTAGTTAAATCTAGAAAATCTCTACCTACCTTTCTCATGTAAATTTGTAAACCAATTTAGCTTGACTAATTGTTAAATTTGAGAAAGAAAAAGAAGGAAATCGCATTACACAAAGGACAAAATGTTCTGAATATATATGTCCACATCGTGTAGATCTACTGGTTTTGTTTGCAACAACAAACCCATATATTTACTTAGGAGAAAAGTGAGTGTTAATTTTAAATGCTATGAAATATTGAGTGTTATTTGAAAAGGAAAAATCCTTTTATAAATGGGCTGAATGAATAAAGGGTAATGTCGGTTTTCGGCCTTCCTGAACCCAGTAATTCTAAAATCTTCTTCAACACTGTTAAAAAAATTAACGGGCCGAAGCCCAAACCAAATTAGCGAGTCGCTCCTCTCTTAGCGCGAGTCGCTCCTCTCTTAGCGCACAGCCATCTCAGAGAATTTCGCGAATCGCCCTGGCTCTAACTTCCAAGTCTGATCTCTCTCTCTTTTTTTTGTAAAATGGTCTGATCTCTCTTTTTTTTGAAAAACTTGGCAAGGGCTGCCAAGGTAAAATGGTCTGATCTCTCTCTCTCTCTCTCTCTCTCTCTGACTCCAGGTCCTATCTCTGTTCACAACCCGGTTAGTGTTTTGCTTGAGCGCCTCTTGTGTTTGCTTGTACTCGCGGACTAGGAGGAAGGCCAGGAGGACGTCGCCACCTTGGTACCGGCCTTCGCTACAACCCGAATTTGGAAGCACATTCCCGGTAAATTGTCTTACCGCTTTATTTCTTTGTTGCTCTATGCCGAGCTGTCGATTGTACGAGGGATGAGCCCTGTTTGAGTTTGAATTGTAGCCGAATTTGAGTGCTCTATGTCTGGAACCTGGTTTTTATTTGGGGAATTTCTTGAGTTGCTAAATGGGAGCTGAACCAACCCCAATCTGTTTATGTTGATTTGTGTCACCAACTTCAATTTTTCTATTTTCTGTGAAGGCCAAAGTTCTTTGAATTGCTGCACTATGTGAAAATGTTGATTTATCTATTTCTATCAAGGCTTGCCGCCTCTTTGAACTGTACTTGACACTATGCTGGTGCTGGTATGGTCGTTATCAGTATATTTTGAGTACTGGTACATTACGATTATGTGGGATCGGGACCCATCTTTATGTTAGTTGGAAGGTTTATACCATAAATTTGGGTTCATCCCATAAATTCCTTGAACCTTAATTTACTTGAATTCCTTGAATGAGGATAAATTTAGCCCCCCCCCCCCCCCGACAGAAATCATGCCCCTGGACTCTAGCTGTGTTCCTGCTTCTGATATTCAATTTAGAACCAAGCCTGATTACTTCCAATTTGAATTTGGAACATGGAAAGATAGCACTATCAGGTCCAAGATGGAAAGCATGGGCTTTTCATCCGTTACCAGTTATACCCTGATTTCACAAATCTTTAACTCAAATCTTCTCTCTCAAAAGTTAATGAAGTCTCAGACATTTCAAAAAGCTAGTACTGGATTTTTGTGGCCAGGCATGTAATATGAGGCCGATTTTGTGGCATGTAAGCATTAACATGTGCATTTGCATTGTGACTTGTGGTTTGTCAACAGTCAAAGTGAAGAGTGACTGATGGTTATTGGTTTAGGCTTTTGTTGAAGTTGAACTATGTTATTTTGGTTTTGCAATAGTTAGCCAAGGTAATTTTGTTATTTAATGTATGGCAGTGGCTGAGGCTGTGAGGCTTGTTAATATTTTCTTTAGAAATAGGGGATATGCCTACTAATTGTCATCAATCAAATATAAATTGTGAGGTTTATTAGGTTAGGGAGGAATATTTTATAGATTAAAAGATAGCAAGATGGCTCCCATTGGAGTTCTGTAAATCACAACAATGTGGAAATTAACACGATTAGTCAATTAGGAGATAGCAATGCGTATGATTTTGATTGAGTTCTATATTTTCCTCTCATTATGTGGTGTCTGAATGTTCCTGTTTACATAGAAAAAGAAGGCAAAGGAAAACATGACTTTTAATAAATCATATTTTTAAAATTAAATACTCTATTTAAATTAATAGTCTATGAGGAAATACTCCCTCAATTGTCTGGTTTCAAATTCATGAATACTATTTTTTAAGTCTGTTGGATAATAGCTAGCATGCTGATCTCACACCCAAAAGCAAAAGAATAATAAAAAATAATACTTGTGCTTTTACAGCTTACTTTGATTTGAGAGCTAGCGATGTCTATTTATCGCACCATTTCTCAGAAGGGAATAGCTGCTCGCTGGTTTTTACAGAGGCGATTCATTAACAATGGGGTCAAAGATCCAGTAATTGATGAGCTCAATAAGGTAAAACTGACCGAACCAGAATTGCAACAAGTACAGCCTTGATTTTTGTAACAAAATCAGCTAAATCCTAGTAGATCCAAACTCAAATCTGACGAACATAAACCTACCTGAAATCTGACTTGCAAATTAAGTTGATCAACCAACTGGAAATCTTAACCTGCCCACCAAAATAGTCCTAACTAACCTTATAATTTCTTCTTAACTTAAAATTAATTTTGCTGCGGTTATAATTGAAATGACTTGGAAAACAAATATGTGATTCTTTATACTTAATAATCAGAAATGAGCGGAATACCTGACCAGCTGCCTCAAAACCCAACATGACCAAAGGAATTGAGGACTGAATTGATTGACCCAGAGCGCAAAATGAGCTGCCATAAGAACCAACAACTTTAACCCAAATTAACCTTATACTCCAGATTAAGCTAACCCAAATGATCATGAGCCCCATTTGACTCATCTGTACTTGCACAGTTGTTGCCCCCCTCTAGGTACACTGACAACTACCTGCAAGTACAAACTAATATTCTGTATTGTCAACATTTTATTAGTTCTTGCCATCCTGATTGGGTGTCTTCTAAATCTCAGGAATTGGAGTCAATATTTGGTGAAGCGCCTCCCACGAGTTCTCTAAGTTCAACTCCAACCACTCTTACTGAACCAGAATCGAACCTG
This sequence comes from Carex parvula, assembly GCA_025461045.1. NCBI lineage: Eukaryota > Viridiplantae > Streptophyta > Magnoliopsida > Poales > Cyperaceae > Carex > Carex parvula. Next base: position 301,717 of record JAJGRW010001305.1, on the reverse strand, counting down.
AAGTCTATTCCCAAATTACACCTCACTCATGTAGACAACACAGGTCAGGCAAAAATGGTAGACATCTCCCACAAGAATGACACAAAAAGAGTTGCTATTGCCATGTGCAGGGTCCTACTTGGCCCGGAGGTCTTCTCCTTAGTAGCATCAAATCAAATAGCCAAAGGAGATGTGTTAAATGTTGCAAATTTAGCTGGTATAATGGGAGCTAAAAATACAAGTAGCCTTATACCCTTGTGCCATAATATTGTGCTGAGTAAAGTTAGAGTGGATTTGAATCTTAATGAGAAGAATTATAGTGTAGAGATAGAAGGGGAGGTGGGTTGCACTGGTCAGACAGGAGTCGAGATGGAGGCCTTGACTGCAGTTTCTGTGGCAGGACTCACAGTGTATGATATGTGCAAGGCTGCATCAAAGGATATCTGTGTCACTGATATTTGTTTACAACATAAGAGTGGGGGTAAAAGTGGAAGTTGGTCTCGGGGCCAATGATTTCTACTGTGCAATTTTAACTTGTCATGCAATAGGAGACACAATTATAAATGAATTAAGTTGTTTTTGTGGGTGGGTGGGGGATTGGATAAGTTAATACGGTCTGTTTTACAGCAGCATGTCATACTGGGCTGGTGCAAGATGAAATGAAACTGAGAAATTAATGTGGCTCCGCCACATTATTTTTCTGATTCCCTATATGCTCGTTGCAGTATTTTGTGTTATCTGTCAATTGCTGTTTAAAATTAATAAATTTGATTGTATAAAGCTCAATTTTATCTCTATTGGTGTGCTCGAATTAAAATTTCAGTACCCTGGCCTTTGTCCTTGGTTCAAAGTAGTCATTACAATTTTTAGCTGTCTCAAATATTATAAGCAATGATGATTTTTGCTCCCAACAGAGTTAATGATGTGTGTGTGAGAGAAATATTCCCTTTGGTTAAGCACTGAACCTATCGAGATTATTGTGTCTTCTCTACAATTTCAGATCCTTAGATTACAAATTTATTTTCACAAATGTGTGCTCTATCCAATTTTGTTCTGACATGGTATTTATTGCCTTTGATCAGATTTCATATCTGGTATTTGAACTCACAAATGTACTCATGTTCCAACAAAGAATAACGGTGTATATTCCAGAATTTTATTGCTAGAATAACAATATTGTTTAGCTTGTACTGTGTCCTCAGTTCTTCTTTTGACACCGAAATTATTTGCAAGTTGTAACATTATTGCTTTGTTCAGATTTTTGAGTGCTGGTACATGAGTTAGTTTGCACCCACATTACCAGCACAAGAAAATTGGCATTGGTAAATATGTCCCAATTCAGCCAAACCACCCAATGAAAAAATAAATCATTAAGAGGAATATAAAGTACAATCCATGTACGGGGTATAATACTGATATAGTGCTGGTGTATGTTTACTCTAAATTGACTGCATTGAACTTTTTTTTTCCTGTTCCTATGATCCTTTCTACTTTGTTTGTTGAGAGGTCCAAGAAAACCAAAATAGATAAACTGTTTGGTTCGAGATATCATGGGATTCTAAAGAACTTTAAAGATTTAGTTTGACATATACATAATTGAGAAAATCAGACAAAATACATTTATTTGTACTTCTTTTATCAACTTTTACCTTTTTACATCTGGTATGCTTGGGGATGATTATAATATTAAGAAATTACATTTTATATTAATATGAAAAGTAAACTTGGGCTTGCAGGTTTCTGTATTGCCTGATTTATGCATTCAGTGTTGTTGTAGATATTAGTTCAAATAGCAGAAAAATAATTTTGCCACCACATCTTTGGGATGAACTTTCTTTTCGAAGTTAAAAGCAAAATCATGCATTCTCTAATTGCATGTAATCAATTGTATAAGGTTTTTTTTATAGAAGCTACAAGGGACTGTACACAAATCAACAAGAATATATAATCATAATAAAACCTTACATGACCAAAAAGAGAAGAAAAAAAAGAATATATAACTAAATAAACATACGACAAAAAAAAATGTACTATACGCAAACATATATTGAAAATTTACTAGATATATATGTTATAATCACTCTTTTGATATTTACTCTAGTAGCCTAATACAGTTTCCTCGGAACAACCAGTTTACAAAATACAAACCTTGCATTTTGAACAGGGTTAAGAACTTTGGTCTGAATCGCGTTTCATCCGATTCCGTAATCATTTGGGAGAAAAGGAGGAGACGAAACAGACTTCTGGGACCCATTCATCCATATGACGTTTGAATTGGGCTTAGTGGGCTGTTTTACTTCTTCTCTTTGTTTTATGTTGAGTTGGGCTTTTTATTATCCAGTATAATGGGCTTGTTCGGGGAGGAGCAATCCATGACACCAGCTCAGGCATTGTAAAAGACGATGTAAGCCGTTACCTTTTTACTCGTTGATTAGTCCTTTTTTTTTTTTTTTCCCTTCAGATTAGATTTATTCATTTATATGCAGTTTTTATCAAAGTATATTCCTTCGTTTCATCCCAAACAAAACAAAAATTCCCGATTCTTCTTGGTCAGATCATTACCAGATCTGACAAAGTTGGAAGCACGATAACAAACAAGTCAACTTGAACAAGAAAAATATGCCAGTTCACTGCATTCAACATCGAAGCTTCTCTAACATACTCTGTATGTGGGACACAATCCGGTTTAAACGTTTATTGCTCATTTGGAACAAAATGTAAAAGAAAAACATACAAAATATCAAAGCACACTTGAACAGAAGATGCACAAGAGAAACACGTCTCATAGAGTCAACAGACTCTTTATTGGAAAATACAATATATAACACACAAGCTCACATCCTCTTTCAAGAACTAAACCTTTCTCTATCATGGGGGGCGGAATAGTCAATATTAGGTCCAGCTGGGATAATTCCAAATGGATTTATGGAAGGATGACTACCATAATAATGCCTCTTTATATGATCCATTTTAACTGTGCTACTCATGCCAGGGATCTGATATATGTCTTTTGTATAGTTGAATATATTTGGGTATTCACGCAAGAGTTTCTTGTTGCATTTGAAGTGCACCACATATACCTAGAAAATAATGTTTTACTTGTGTTAATCAATAGACGATCACCGATCCTGTTTAGTACGTTGTTAATACATAATGATGTAAGATAAAGGGTCTTTTGCAAATTACATTACCACTAATACTTATCATACTTCTGAAAGGTTCCTCTTGCAAAAGAGGGCGAATTGTTAAAACCAAGGCTATGTAATAACCGGCAAGACTGTTTGGCTCGACTTTAGGTTGATTTCATTCAAATTAGGCTTTAGAAACAAAGAGGACAACTCTTTAAGTTCATGGGCAGTATTGCTAACGTTCAACAGAATATCCATACTGTTCACTTGCATAAAATAACAAAATAGTTTTTGGTTGTTACTTGCAAACATGAAATACCCCAGTGCCCTTTGCTAACATGGTATTGTGCGTAATAAGCAGAAAAGGAAAACGACAAAAAAATGAATTGAAAGTTGTACCTCATCAAATCTAATAAGAGTGACAAAGAGTCGTATATCAGCCTCTGTGAGTGTGTCACCACAAATATACCTTTGCTTGTTTAGAATCTCTTCGCATTTGTCTAAGGCCTTGAATAGCTTCTCCACAGCCTGCAGAACATGCATGTAGGCAAAATAGTTGAAAAATCCCAACTCTTATTAAATGATGATTTAAACATTATTATAAAAAAGCCGAAAGTTCAAATGTGTTACAGTTAATTAAACCATCACCCAACTAAATGTCATGTTTGAAGTGGGTTAAAATTTCCACTTGTCCTTTCACTTATCCCTCTAAAGCCACTTCAACTTTGTTTTTGTCCAAGACACCAATTTGGGTCCTCGTCTTTTAATATCAGGTTCAAGCACACAGTGCATGTTTGGTTGTGGAGTAAAGTTACTCCGGATTAAATTGCTTACTACAAACTAAGGTGAATTAAGTTAATCATGTTTAGTTGGGTCTTGCTACTTAAGCCATGGATTAAATTACTCTTGTTTGGTTGGCCTAATGATGAGAGAGAAAATTAAAAGATAAATGTTACTCTGACAGTGGGATCCACAGACAGTAAATGTGGAGTAAGTTACTCCACCTGGAGAGGGGAGTAACTTACTCCAAATTATCTCATATGTTACTCCATCTTACTTCTCCAAATTTACTCCTCGTTTGACGATTTAAAGGTGGAGTAAGGGGTTTACTCCACCACTTACTCCCCAACCAATCATTTTCTATGGAAATGAAACCCATCTGAATCTACCTTGACATTGTGACTACGATTGGGTTTCATTTCTAGCCTACCCCAACTTGTTTGGGACTAAAGGCTTGGTTGTTGATCTTTCACCTGTGATTTGTTTTTGTCCAAGACTCCAATTTGGGTCCTCTATCAGCTCTAGATATTTAAAAGTTTTTGATAATACAATTTTTAAAAAAAATTGTAGGATTATATGCTTTACACAAAAAATATGACAAAATTTGGGACTAACTATTTGACAAATATATTCACATTTTATGTGTACATCCAGTTTATATAAATTGAGGACTAACTTGGACATATGAATTGGGAGGCCAAACTGAAATATTCACAGGTGAAAAATTGTTGGCGATTAACTATCTGACAGATGTTTGCTTATCGATTAGTGTTCTCCAATGAAACTAACCCTCAATAAAAGCAAAAATAGTTCTCCAAAAGATTGGCTCAACTTACCAAATTGCCCTCAGTCAATGGACAAAAATGGATCCCAATGGAGCCCCTTTAAAATAGTAAACCTTCATGGTAGGAACCAATACTTGTATGAAGTACATAACAGCCAATAAACAATTGAGTATAGAAGAAGCATATATAAAGTACCTCGTCATACGGCCCTTGTTGCCTGGCAAAACCACACTTGTAAACACCATTATTTATAGAGTCATATACCCACTCATTGACCTCATGTATTTTAAGTTGCAAATGTTCTGGGTACAGATCCAAGTCAGGTTTCTCAGCTAGATCATTAAACTCCGTGTTGAACATCCGAATTATCTCTGAGCTCTCATTATTTACAATTGTTTTTAATTTCTTGTCCCACAGAACCTAAAAAAATATATCACATTTGCCAGAAAATATTAACTACATCCCATAATGGTCTTGATAACTTAAATTCAAATGTAAATAAATACAAGAGGATCATACTTGGTGCATGACAGCTAAATCACAAGCAAAAATGGAGGTAGTTACTAGTATGGTGCAAGTGTACTGGTCTGGTCTTGTTTGCATTTTTGACCCAGCAGGTCATGCTAGGACCACATTTACTCTTAGAATTTATATTGAACAGTCTTAAAATATGCAGTTTCAATCTCTATCCATTAGGATAGTTAGTCAAATTCCACTTAACGAATACCCCTATCAACATGAGACTGGGAGTTTTAGTTAATAAAGAAAAACATTGTCCAACCAAATACCAACAGAAGTTGTAGACACAACCCAAAATGACTAGCCCCATTAAATTGAATAATCAATTAGAATACCTACTGGAACAGTGTATTTCCCAGTGTAAGCTGAGCTAGCTATCTCATATAGTTCTCTAACAGTTTTGGCCCCATTAATAGGATCTGGATCTGCACCAGGTTCTTCTGTGCCAGAGGTTGAGAAAACCCATCCAACATGCTCTTCACCCTCCTTTGTCCTTTCCCATATCGGCTTAGTAGACTGTTATTTAATAGAAGCAAAGAGATTTATTTAGATAAAACTAATAGTTTGTGTTTATCTAGCTTCACCTCACCTAGGGTTTTCATTAAATTTACCAATGTGGAGTTGTCCTCTGAAACCCATCTTATAAGGTACAAAATTGTTCATGAGGCCAAAACTAAGCCAGATTAATAGATTTGCACTTAAGATACTGAAAATTTTGTGAAGAAGATGAGCTACCGTGTAACTAATAGCACTCTCAAGACCTTTAAGCTTCAAAAAAGATAAGCATCTAGAAGCCCAGGGGCATGCGTAAGAGATATAGAGGTGGTATCTTCCTGATTCAGCCGAAAACTGAGATGCCTTGTCTTTTGATATCAAATTTCGAAAGGTCGAAGGCGTGCGGTTAAAGGCACCTGATATGTTCGTTTCATCGAGTGCTGAGCGTGCCATCTGACAAAGATACAAAATATTAGCATGAAAAATTCCTGTGTACAGTGCACCAACACATTTAGACACTGATCAGATAGTAACCGAAGAAAAGAAAACTTATGAACTTGTACAGACTGTGGATTGAGTAAGTTTGTCCAAAACAGTAACTACAGGCACGAATTCTTCAGTCACCTTTTTTTCTCAATTAGTCCGATTAATTTTCAGTTACCTGACACCCTGCGCTAAACAGCTGAGCCACAATTCCCTACCAGATTTGATATTTGCATTGGACTTTTTTATTGCATTATGTGATTCAACTCGAAGAAAAAAAATCAATTAATCCGATTGCAATTATAGAAGTTGGATAATAGGAGGATGAAAAACACAAGAAGTCCTTCCGAATTAGTACTCAATAACCTAATGCTTTCAAATCTTCAACTAGATCAGATTAAATAACTAAATGTATAAAAGGATAGAAAAAAAGACTGAACTAACTTTAATCGAGGAAGAAAAAGAGCGGGAGATAATGTGACGGGAGATCGCTGCTGGGGAGATAACTAGCATCCGAGTTCGCTCTCTCTTTCTCTCTCTTTCTCAGCTGATTCGTTTCGAGGATTTTATATTGATTGTTAGCAACCGGATAGTCGGAAAGTCAAAAGTAGCGGAGAAAAAGACGAGCACTATATCTCAGTTACCTGAGAGGTGCAACTAGAAAATCTAAACCGTTCGTTAAATATGGCACTATCTCCAAACAGACCCCTTATATACATTAGGCACCAAATTTCTTTTGATCCGCGGATGGGATTAAAATCGAAACCGTTATTTTCTAATTGTACCTGAGGTACCTGAGGGGATACGGATCTAGTTGGAGCGGTGGTGATCAAATTTGTTACGGCTTTGTCCATGTTTATTTATTCAGAACGATTTATGGACTATTGTTTTCTACATTCTTCTACTTTCTGCTTACGCGGATTATGCTGGTATAGTTTTATAAATTAAATTCAGATAGCAACTTTGTTGTGGATTTAAACGGATCATACTGTTTTAGTTTTTCAGATATGAATATATATAAAATAGATTCGGATATAGTTTAATATTAAATAAATACGGCATAGATAGCTTTGAAATTTATTGAATATAAACATAAATATAATTCAGATATTTAAACAAAATTATTACATGCTTTTAAAAAGTAAAATTTGTATACCATATATATATTCATTAGGTTAACAACATAACATACTTATAGTGTTAATCACTTTCTAGCTAAAAATGATAGTTATCTAATATAAAAATAAATCACTAATCATTATCATATTATTAGTCAAAATGTACCACTTAAGTTATGATAATAGAAGATGAAATGTGGATAAGTGAAAGTTGGGTTTAAAGATTATTAATTGAATTAGTAATAAATTTTATATTAAATTTCAAAATCCAAACTAAAAAGTGATGTATTAATCTTTTGAAATGAATATTTAAAGTTTTTTTTTGTATTCATATACTATACAAAATATTTATATTCGTCAAATATCCAAAAGCTAATCACAAAGTTATGCCCCAATCGCACAATAGCATTTTTTTCACAAATAGCCAAACTTTCCTTTCAAAATATATATAATATATCAATATCTAAAAAATAAAATCATCACAATGCGCGAGTCACAATCTCATTTTTTTTTTGTTAAATTTTAAAGTAACAATATATACTGTAAGTCTGTAACGAAAGCAGGGACGAAAATAAAAAATTCTAATAGGGAAAGTTAAAAATTTAAAATGCATAATATGGGTTGATAAAATTTGAATTCAAGTTTCATCACAAAATGAAATTCTAACCACTAAACTACAAGTAAACATTTGATATTTTACGAAGAAGTTAGACTATATAAAAAAAATTAAAAAAAATTTAATTAAATTTCAATATATATATACATAATTAAAATTTTAAAATTATAGGAGTGGATGAACTATCCCTGGCTAAGCTTTAGATATGCCCCTGTTGTCCAAAATTGCTCCATTCACAAATGATTAAGAATTATGTAATTCATAATTTTAACATGCATGTGGTGTCTAAATTTTATTTCGGTAAGACATACAAATTGTGAGTCCACATTTTCTCTACATCTATAATAATTCAATAGTTTCTCTCCATTTATATTAAAATGGGATAGTCTCGTCCAATTAAGTATCTTAATCAATTATGTTTCAAATATTCTCTCAAACATAGATTGCTATTTATTTGTTTATTTTCCGAAAAAACTAAAGTAACATTAAGCATAACAATGTTATTGATTGAAAAAATGCAAAATGAAAGAGGCTACAAGCTCACAAGTAGAAGAGACGAAATTTTTATTAATATCCAAAACAAATATTAAATTTCAAATCTACACCCCATTTTGAAAATTTTCAAAATCTATAAATTATTTTGAGGTTTTAGGTTTCGGAATTCCAAAACTGCAAAATTATTTTTGCAGTCTTAGGTTTTTCTAATTTTTTTTAATTAAATAGAAAATGTTATAATTTATTTATTTTTTGTATTGAAATATTAGAAACATTTTATACATTTCTTTGAAAATAGATGGAATACTATATAATATGATTTATTAGAAAGACTACGACAAATAATCTGGATCAATATTTCAGGCAGGATTTTTTACGGCTATAAGAAAATTAAAATATTTCTTTGTGTGTTATTAGAAAAATAAAAATATTTTGGATCAGAGTTATTGATCCCAGTTCAAAAGTCACTTTCGAGTAAATAAAAAAAATATTGTGGTCTTTCTAGTACATTTACATTATTTTTTGACAAATTTATTTTTTTACTAACTTTGTATACTAAATACAAGCTTCAACGAAAAATAAGTTTGAGTTTTCAATCTGATTCGGCCTATTTTCACTGATTCAATGAATTCTAATTCAACTTACCGATTCTAATTTCGATCACGGTTTCTAGAGTCATGGTTAGTGTATTGCAAAAGCACGGTGTGTCGGACACACGTGTATGCACGGCTAAGGATACAACACAACACGGCACGTCTTGTTAGACGTGCTGTATCAAGACGTGCCTGTACTATGTTCTTAATCGTGTTGTATCTAATTTTTCTTAAAATCGACACTGTTAAGTATGGGCACGTCTGGACACATGCACGAAACGATACCAGTACGACATAGGTACGGTACAACACGTCTAATTTCCTTATTTTTTAAATATTTTTTCAAAATTTTGTATAAAATTTTTTATTACTTACAAATATATTCCTAAATTATATCAAAATACAAAAATACTATAAATTATTTTAAAAATTCTAAAACTAATCTAATTATTTCCGACTTTGTGGATATTTTTTCATATTTTTTGGACATATACACATTTTAAAGTAACAAATTATCAAAATTAAAAAAACAATAATTGGCACGGTACATGTAAGTACAGAACGGCACACCGAAACACGTCGTACCAAACTGTACCATGCTGTCAAATGTGTTGTGTTCATCTCCAACACTGCACGGTACGGCCACAATACATTAGCCATGGTATTTCCAACAGTTACCCACAATAAATTTGCATGGAGGACAATAAGTATGTTTTCTTTTCTTTGTATAGTAAAGAGACGTGTCTCTAATAGAATACGATAACTTCATAATTTAATTACTAATATAATGAAAAAACATTAATTTCGTTTGCCTTAAGTAATTGGCAAAACATCTTAATTACTTCACAAATCAAAGTACGTACTTCACAAACCAGAAGTGCCAAATCATACAGCATATATTTCAGAGCACAGTTACTTCTGCTTTGAAAGCAGAACTTCTTTCACCAATCTATCAAGATTGACGGAGGATGAACCGCCGGGCTGGGTCGCTCTAATTGCACTGTTCTTCCACTTGACTGCCCGGTTTCTCATCTCTGCTCCTTTCTCTCCAGTCATGAGTTCTCTAACCTGCCATTCCACCTCATCTCTCTTTACATTGTTGTCAATTTCCATCCCGACCCCCCAGTCGGTGCACACGTACCGGCAATTGGTCTGTTGCTCAGCAAAGAAGGGCCAGCTGATCATAGGCACCCCACAGCTCAAACTGTCAAGTGTAGAATTCCATCCACTATGAGTTAAAAAGCCTGCAATAGCAGGATGTGCCAGTACAGCCTCCTGCTGGCACCAACTGGCGAGTAGGCCCCGCCCCTCTATTTCTGTGGAGAATTCTGGAGGAAGTACAGCAGTATCTCCTTTCACCAGATCATTTCTTATAACCCATAGAAAATCACAATTGCTGTTCGCCAAACCCCAAGCAAATTCTGTCAATTGATCATTAGTCATGACCGTTATGCTGCCGAAATTGACATACACAACCGACCCTGGTTTTTTCCTGTCTAGCCATTTCAAGCAGTCAGTATCTTCTTTCCATAAATTTGAGCTGACAGGTACTTTGCTCGCCTTTGAGGAAAGTAGAGAGAGCGGGCCCACAGTGTAGATTGGAGGAAGCCTGGTTTGGAGAGCGTCTAATACAGTTTGCTCGAGTTCATTAAAGGTGTTTAACACAATAGCAGTTGCCCTGGTATGGCTCAAAACCTGGCGATTTGCACAGTTCAACATGATATCATTTGGGTCGGTGGTGCGTAAAAAACTTGGCATGTCCCGGAGCCTCAAATTCTTCATGCCAGGGATCCAGTTGAGGGGCATTTCAAGGTATCCGTCATTCAGTTGAGCTTCATCTTGATTATGTCATAAATGGAATGTTAAATATTGTTTTATGCTAAACATATAATTGATTGTGTGAAATTTGATAACTGATTGCGACAAAAAGAGTAGAAATATGGGACAGTGGTAGAAGGGCATAGCATTTATTATTTTGGCAAGATCTAGATTACATGTCTTAATTAGCTAATATTTTGTCTACTGATGTAATGATAATACAACTAAATATGATACTATTTTAAGCTCCAAACAAAAATTGTCAAAATTTATTGCTCTTTATATCATTAAAAAATAGTAATTAGAAAAGAGAATTGAACATCACAATATTATTATATTACTATATCATAATTTCACCAATTATATATGCACGGACGACATGAACATATTACTATATATATCGGAAAAGAGAATTGAATACTGACACCAAATCAGAGTATCAATAACAAATTCAAAACAATAAAACAAACCGATGTCATTAGTACTTCCTACTGATGTGTTGCATATTTCTGTTTTTTTGTGATGATTTAATTGCACGGGAGGAGGTCATGGATGGACAGTGCAGGAGCACATCCCTATGCTTACAGATGGGTCTGACCTAAGGGACGACTGTGAAATTTGATACTTGGGTGCAACAATTTTCTAATGAGTCTAGAGTGTAGTTTCTTTTAATTGTTTCATACTGATTTTGTCTTTTGCTGTGTTTATATGCTTTGGTATATTGTAGTTGCTGGTTTCATAAGTAATAGTACTTTGTATTAGGTGGATTTTTGTTCTAAGACAAGATTGGTACCACTGCTACTAGCACTTGCCAAAACAATGTATGGTTTCATTTTATGAAATCTGTGCAGTAGTCCACTATTATAAAAAAAAAATAAAACAAACCGATGTAAATGACTAAATGGTAAATACTTAATTTACTTTTGAGTGGAACGATCCCTCTCTGAATTAGCTCCTCATAATGGAGATATCCAGAGTAGCCACAAGCGCTTGTAGTCCAAAAGATTACCTCTGGTAACCCCATCTCCTCCGCCGCATCAAGTGTAAAACTCATTGCTCCATCTGATACGATGCAGCTCACCGGTGGTGACCCCCCGATACAGTTCACCCTTTCGAGCAACTCTTTAAATGGCTTCAGAATGTTCTTCTCATCAACTGATTGGCACAGCTTTGGGATATCCTGGAAGCAGATATATCATATATATTTATGAATTTGTGCTCACGCAATAAGTCTTTTAGTCGAGATGAAGCTAGATTTGCATATGGTTCATAACTTCATATCAAATTAGAATAATATTCTCACAATTAAAATGATTTCAGCATGTCATCCTTTATCTTTTCCAGAAGTTTATGCAAATGGAGGCTAGATATTATATAATTTTCATTAGAAGGAATTTGGTTATAACTTATAAGTACCACCTGCTTTCATTTTTTTTTATTTTTGAAGGTCAGTGAGTCGGAGCTCCTGACAATTCTATTGATAAGTAAATAGAATATTTACAATAAAGTCCCTATTTTATTGGCTATTTACAGAAAACTCAGCACAAGTAATAAATTGAAATATTTAACTCGGAAACTCCTACGACTTTCCATTTGTAGGAAAACAAATATTTTGTATTGAATGTACAGTCGAACATATTTAGAGATAAGAAAGATTTTCCATTATAACATATACTTAAATTTATAGGGTAAATTTCGCTGGAGGTCACTAAACTTTGTTCTTTGTCACGAATTAGTCACTCAATTTTGATTTGTCTCTCCATAGCCACTGAACTTTTATTTTGTCCCAATCAAGTCACCCTATAACTTTTCCATCCAAAATATTAACGGAATATAACTTTTCCGTTAGTATTTTGGACGGAATGAGCATATTCCGTTATAATTTGGATGGAAAAGTTATAGGGTGACTTGGTTGGGACAAAATAAAAGTTCAGTGGCTATGGAGGGACAAATCAAAGTTGAGTGACCAATTCGCGACAAAGGACAAAGTTTAGTGACCTCCAGCGAAATTTATCCTAAATTTATACTATTATATATCAAAAATAACGTTTTGGTTCTCAACCAGCTATTATTTAAGTTGTTAAGATATATGCTATCAGGGGCAAAACTAGAAAATTGAGATTGGGAGGATTGAACTTGAGTTCAAATGTAGTGTAATTTCATTTTATAAGAGAGGCTAAAATGTCTTAATGCATTTAAAATTACAAAACTTAATTGACCAAATTATAAACTTTTCAGTTTATAAGGGAGACTTGCCACCCTTTCCCCACCATTCCCTTCTGCCCCTAAATGTAAAATGCATCTTGCAGAAAAAAATTTCTGTACTAAAATTACCGTATATCATAAGAAAGAATTTACTATACCTGTGTGGCATCCTCAAAGCCCGCTGGTGGGGCCGGGAGTCCGTCTGGTATCGACTCAAAACGAAAATCAGGGACATTTAGGTGTGGTGACAGCGCACCTGAGTTGAGAAGGCGGCGGTGATTGTAGTGTGTGTTAACAAAGGTTATGTGAAAGCCATAGCAGGAATGAAGAAGCTTGGCTAGTTTTAGCATTGGCGTTATGTGGCCTTGTGCTGGATATGGGATGCATACAGCATGAGGCTTCTCGCTGGGGATTGAACCCATGGTGGTAATGGTCTCTCTTCCTATAACTCTTGTGTCTGTGTGACTTAATTTGTGAGTGAATGGGAGAAATAAAGGCGCCTTTTGCTGTCTAATAATATACTGATAGTTTGATTTGACTTTTTTTTCTTGAGAGAAGATTTGACCTCTTTTTTAAATGGGGGAATCGGTTATATACCCATCAAAAGTTTTATATGGGATAACCATAGAAAGCTTAAAATTTCTTCATTATTAGTAGAGCATCTCAGTCACATAATTAAAATACAGGTATTTCACCGACCGAAGTGCTTCGCCAAGATATTTGCCCACATTTTGTCATCTGCCACACTGGACATTTCTTGTGCGGATTCATGCCTTCAATTTGTTATTTCTTTCATCATATTATGACTCCCAAAATTATGCTATATATAATAAATATTATTGACAATTTACTAATAAGTTGTCAAAATAATATTATTATTATTATAATTACCACCGACTGAAATTTGAACATCGTTATCTATTACTTTCCAAATTTGATATTAAAAAACTTTCGTAACTCCATTATAGGAATTTCTAATTTTTGTTTAGAAACTTTATTTGAACTTAGGTCTGCACAATAAAGACGTACATTACTACCATCAATCTGTAGACTCAGCAACATTGATTAATTTGTATTGAAAATTAAAATTTATATGTATTTAAATATATAATTAGAAACTACGCAATTTTGGATTTAAAAATATTGCACATGTAAATATAAATTATATTGCTTAGAATATATAAAATAATATTTTAAAATTAAAAAAAAAAAGTGAAATAGAAAATTAGCTTGTGACAATTCTGTATAATCAGAATTTTGAATTATGGAAGTGTACAAAATTAAGAAACAAAATTAATGAAAGATGAGAGCAATAAGTGTGGTTATGGAACACAGACGATAAAAAAAAAATTGAGCGAAGGGATTGTGTATGAAGTCAAAGCTCTTCTGTTAAAATATTTACCATATGTATCAGTGCATGATTGATGATGTGGATGCATGTTCTGCAATTAAAAATGAATTGAAAAGGATATTTTGTACATTATCTTCGCAATATATTTTGAAGTCAAAGTTGAAGTTTGACTGCTCGAATAGAGGGCTAAAATGAAAACTTCCATACTATTCTTGAGTAATTTAAAGTCAAAGTTGAAGTTTGACAGCGCAATCTGGACTGTTCAAATATTTTTGCACAAATCTTAAAGCACAATAATACTGATCATCCTTGAGTGCCTAAACTCAAAGTTTGAAATATCTCATAGGATATGGACTCGCGCCTCCCTTCTTTTCTTCAAAGGGGTCGAGATTTGACGAGAAATGAGTTTGTTAATGTGAAAATATGTAGCTGTCCTTGTCTTTCTCTCTCTTTCCGTATCGTCAGGCGCGCTCTTGAGTGAGAGGAACGATGACATTTTTGGTAAATTAAATGAACAATTAGGTTTTCTTTTACTGTAATTTTTTTTTTGTTTCATTTTAATTATGAATCCATTGACAACTGCGCTTGGAACATGATACATACAAACAATAAATATAAAAAGAGACTGTATGCTAGGCGCTTGCAATTCCTGAAAAATATCATCGCAAATTCAGCATTAAAATGAATTGACTTATGAAGTCAATACCATAGGACTCTACTTCATGATCTTCATTCCCCACACGGCTTTAAATGGGCAGCAAAATTCAGCATGCGAATCAGTATCCATCTCCATTATTACTATTGTGGTGGCAAATTAAGGCGCGTCGCTTATTTTGTTAGGACTGTTAGGTACCAATCAGACGATCAAAATATAAGTTTTATATAATAGAGTTGGATGCTTAATTTCTGTTATACAATTAATACATGTTTCGGTTGCTCACTTGCTGGCAGCTAATATATATTATTATGTCTGTCTTTGCAGCTAAACAAAATATAATTTCTATTTCGTAAAATACTAAGATGGATTATTAGCTAATTCTTACGATTAGGACCATGTTAACAAGGCCCAAATTCCAATCAATGTAGATCCAGGCCCACATTATTTCCTGTCTGAGATCGTTATTAACTTTTTCTAGAGCTTTCTAATATGTACATACCAAATATTTACCAGTACTGTTCATATAAACAATGCATTACCAATCCTCAAAACAACAAGCACTGTATTATTAACAACATAAACCATAATACTGATCACTATAACAATCAAGGCATCAAGCTGATATTTTACATGGCCAATCATCTATATAAATTCACACATCATTCAAACAAAAGGGAAAGTTATCGAGAAATATTTAGGAGATCATTATTTTTTTTTCTCTAATTAGGAAGCAGAACATCATGTTATTGAAAGATGACCCGCTTGTCTGGGTCGCCGTGATCGCACTCTTCATCCACTCAACTGCTCGATTTCTCATCTGTACACCCTTCTCACTAGCCTGCTCTCTCACCTGACCCTCTACTTCATCTCTCTTCACATTATTGTCGATTTCCATCCCGACACCCCAATCAGTGCACACATACCGACAATTGGTTTGTTGCTCCGCAAAGAATGGCCAGCTGATCATCGGCACCCCGCTACTCAAGCTCTCAATTGTTGAATTCCATCCACTGTGAGTTAAAAACCCTCTAATTGCAGGATGTGCCAGAACAGTCTCCTGTGGGCACAAGCTGGCGAGCAGGCCCCGCCCTTCGATATCTACAGAAAACTCTGGTGGCAACAGAGCAGTATCCACTTTGACCAGATCATTTCTTATAACCCATAGAAAATCACACTTGCTATTCGCCAAATCCCATGCAAACTCTATCAGTTGATCATTTGTCATGACCGTTATGCTCCCGAAATTGACATACACCACCGAGCCTGGTTTCTTCATCCAACCATTCCAAGCAGTTGGTCTCCTCTTTCCATAAATTTGATCTGATTGGAACAGTGCTCGCCTTTGAGGGTAATAAAGAGAGGGGGCCCACCGTGTAGATAGGAGGAAGCATGGTTTAGGGTTTAGGGTTTAGGACAATCTGAAATCACCAAATTGTGCTAATCAGACGATATTAGGCACAGCAGAATTTGGAATCTCTTTTTTTGTTTTGAAAACAATGGAAATGTGGAAAAGGCTGAAGATATTTCAAAGGAACTTGGAGATGTAAGTACAATATGTTCTTCACTTGAAAATAAATGTAAAAAATTGTTGTAGAGGTAAGACTAGGTAAAGAAGAATTGCCTATATCTTCTATGTATATATGGCTAAAATTCTGTTAGGAATGTCTGTCTTAATTTCTATATATATAATGAATGTATGAAAAAATTGAATTAATTTCTATTCAACACAATGTAGGATACAAATACGCACTGATGTCTGTCTTCCGTAATTCCGATCTGACCAATCTATACCTTGTTTAGATAAGAAGTATGCTTAAAAGGAAAGAGGAGGAAGCAAAGGATCTTCTTGTAAGAGCTATTGTCAGCAACAACAAGCTGCTCATGCTAAACCATCCAATTAATGCTGATAAAATATCCTTTTTTACTATATCAATTCTGGCCGATGTCAGTTAGGGTTCTTATGCCAAATTGATCCTACCAGTGCTATATCATTTTGGTACTTCTCTTTCCTGTTTATTTTAGGTTAATTAGCTGAATAGGGGCTTAATTTATCTCTAAATAAAGTTTAAAACCAAAATGTTAACTGAGCCACTTGTTAGGGTGAATGTCGTCAAGTACTATTCTATTGTAATAACTGGCAAAATGGGAATATCTGCAATCCTGTGATATTCTTTGGTAAATAAAAGTGTGTTGATTTCTTAATTGTAAGAACCTATCTGGCCTTGAGAGGTTTGCTTCCACCTTGCGTGCCAAACACTTCTGGCAAATCAGCTTGATTTCCTGGTAAACTATATTTCTTCCCTTGTTTCATTTTCTCAAAATTGATTACAAATTAACAATTGAATGGATGTTAATCTTTCTACTGTTTTTTACTGGGTCACTGCTGTTTTCTGTTATGCTGGATAACTGGAGACAATTCGTCTAGCCGAAATTTTTTTAGTTGACACCCCCCAAAAATCAAATTAAATGAATACCATCCCTGAGGCCTGATTTTCAATCCTACCATCCACGCTAACCCAGTTCGTGCACCAAATTGGCAGGTGCGCGGACTAGGTTGGCTCACCAGGTCGTTGCAAGTCTTTAACTGTTTCAACCCAGTCTTTGTGAAGCTGGTGCGCCAACCCAGTCCGCGCACCCGGGTGATTTTGATTGTGGGTTATGTTAGAAATATCCTAGACGAACCGAAATTTCTTTGAGAGTCCTAGAAGTGTCCTTCTGTTTTTGCATAAAATGCATTGTTGATCGAATTGATTTCAAACTCCTTTTATCTTCAAAGAGAAAGTTATATTTTGGTTGAATTTGGCCAACCTGTTTTTTTTTTTTTTTTGGGCGGCTAAAAGGGGCATGAACTTATAAGAACGCCACTTTTGTTTTTACTTTTTAGCATCCAACTGTATAGCATGACATGACTCCATATTCTTTCTATTGCAAGGTTTTTTTTTTTTTTTTGAGAAAGAAATGAGGGTCAAGCCCTCCTTTCATTGATAAAGGATGCAGTTACATAAGCAGTGTAAGCATCAAGCTTAAAACAAAAGCAATGGAACTCAAACATGCTTGAGTAAATAATAAAAAACCAAAAATAAAAATAAAAAGAGATGAAGAAAACAGGAGCTAAGAAATTGAAGTGCAACAAGGAACTGTGGACTGTGCCGGTTGCACCAGTATGTGCTGCTGTTCCTGTACCGTGCCTCTTTACCCCCCTGTTACTTCCCTGCCTTGCGTGTAATGCCACTGTTGCTTGATTTGTTCCATTAATTCATGAGTTGAGCATTCCTTTTCCCTAAAGATTCGAGTCCCTCTTTCTATAGCAAGGTTGAAACCGCATCATTATATTATGCCCATATATAGATGCACACTTGCTTCTTCAATTTGTTTTGTTTTTTTTTTTTAAAATGATATTGATGCACACTTAATTATTGCTCATTACATATTCAAGTGTTACATAAATGCACAGTGGCTTATTCAATTTGTTTTTAAAATAATTTGACCAAAAACAGTTTATATAGGTCGTGAAAATTGAACTCTACATATAATATTTTATTAAATTAACTTCAATTCAGGTATACTGGTATACATATAAGCACAGCATTAGCATATGTCTCTAAATTAAATAGTTGGCAGATTGGTTCTTTTGTCATCATTAATTATGTAATAATTGTCACTTCTCTAAAATGTGTCATCACTTCATATCTGAAGCTGACCATACCTGTCAACTATTTATAAACAATCTCCCATCTAATTAATATTATCAGTATAACTTCAAATCTATAATACCACAAGTTAGATCTAACTTTAATATTCATGAATAAAATTAGAATTATGAATTAACGACAAAATGTAAGTTAATTATAACCATAAAAAAACGACTTCAAGTGGTTAATAACCAGCAATTGGTACAATTTACAGAAATCTCAAACATTAAATTCTCTTAAAATACCACCAATAAAAAGAAAATCCAACTTGGAAGTACAATTCAAAAATACGAACAAATAAGTATTAACTATAGTAGCAGTCCACAAACACAATTTCAGCCTTAGTAGATAACTTGGGGAAGTTTTTGAGGTCACAATAAAAAAAGTTTACTCCCATGATAGTGAGTTTACACAAATTTTGTAAATCGCAACATTGATTTGGTGCTCCACAAGGACAACTTAACACAAGCCATGTTATGATAAATGTTCACTGTCTCAAGGCGTTTAAACAAGCCGTCTTCCATAGCTTTCAACTCCCACAAAGCTTGAACATGCACTTGATCTTCCACCTTGTTGATACAAAACTAAAAAAAGAAGTTGGAGAAAAAAATTATATAAAAAGTTGGATTCAACCTGAGGGAGGATTTGCAACTCAATGCTGGTAAGATATAGTTAGTTATGTTAGCAAAGCACCTCAATAGCTGGGCAGTGAGTTCAGCAAAAAAAGTAAATAATAATAAGAAAACGAAAATGAAAGTCACATATAAAGTAGATCAGACAGTCCAGATTCAAAATCAAAATCTGAGGTACCTTAGGGAGAAATTATTAAAAAATAAGTGAGAAAAATAGAAAGAGTACCCCACTTGTTAAGTTTATAGAAAGATTGAAGGCATTGGTTATGATTCAAAGTTTGAATCAGAAACAATGATATCGATCCAAAAATTTATTTTTTCTTCTTCTCCAATTTAGTACACTAGATGCTGCAAAATTCTAGAACTCATCTCAAGTTTAGTACACTATGATTATGTCTTCATTCTTTCTCTCTGGTTAATATGGGGTCCACTTTATTATTTTATAAGTTTCCATCGTATAGAGAGAGTAGAGATAAGTTAATATGACCCACCTAGTTTCTTCTATCCAGGCAAATGGAGAAAGAAAACTGGAGAAAGAAGAAAAATAATATTTGGATCAGTGTTATTGTTTTTCATTCAAATTAATTCATTAAAAAAAATCAAGAAAATACTAAAAGGTATGAAAAAATAAAGAAATAATGTCAAGAAATTAGTCGTGACATGTTCATGCTAGTTTATATAGCGTGACATGTTATTTTTGCTCGAAAGAAGATACATCACACAACAGATAAGTAACGTCACTTGATCAACAAACATGACGTGGTGTGATGTGTCGTAACAAAACCGATAACACCATGACTAATTTCCTTCACTAATTTCAAAGTCATGGTGAATGAATAACAAAACAATAGAATTCAAACTGTTAATCCAAAAAAAAAAAAAAACCAATTGAAATTATGACAACACTATAATTTTAATCATTTAGCGCAAAATCAATAAAAACTCTTAATGATGAAAATTTAAACTATTAAATACGAAAGGATGGTGATGCATTCAAAATAGATGACCTTGACTATGCTTATAAAAATAGTCACCGTCAAATGTTGCATGTTGGTCGAGAAAGTTTTAATTATGATCAAGAAAGTTTCATTTGTCGTCTTGAATTCAAAATTTAAACAAAAAGTGAAATAAAAAAGCTGCACAAGTCATAAGGAGAATATCAAAGTTGTGGTACTTCAATTCCTTTTAAAATTTGCATTCAAATCGATAGAAACAGTACCTTTTCATGCCTGCTATTTGTATGCAGTTCGATTTCGCACAACAATGCATTTGGCATTGACGGTACCTTTTCATGCCTGCTATTTGTACCTTTTCAGTACCTTTTCAAAATCCATAGAAATTATTAAGTACTTGTATGTTTGGGGCACATTGAAACAAACAAAAAAACAAACTCAGTGGGCTTTTGAACAACAAGCACAGCTCAGGTTTGGTCGAGACTCAATTTTTGTTAGAAGTCCAAAGAAATGAATTTAGTCTACGTCCAAACAAAATGAGGTATATAATACCAAATAGAAGAATTATTGAAAGCACAAAAAAATCTGAAACCGAAAACAATAAAATAAATTAAGTAAAGTGTACACATTTAGGTAATTTAAATAAGGAGCATTTCCAAAATAATTTAGTGTGGATTTTAAATTCCGGTGCAACCGACCACATGCCCGGAAACAAAAATATATTGCATAATTACCAAAAAAAACAATGACCAAGATTTTGTATATGTTGCGAACGGTGAAAAAATAGAAATTTGTAGTTATGGCTCAATCAAAAGAAATTTGTGGTTATGGAAATTTGTGGTTTTTTTTCAAAGAAATTAAACATGTTTTACATGTGAAAAATTGCACCTCCAATTTATTATATATAGGAAAATTTTCAACACAAATAAATTGTGAGATTGTATTTTTTCAAGATGTGACATCCAAGAGGGTGATTGGTGAAGGTTTTTTCAAAATGGACTTTATTTTTTAAATAACCAAAAATTCAATTTCAACACCAAAATAAAAGACATGGAAAGTTTATGGCATAAAAGAATTGGACATCCCTCCGATAAGATTTTAAATATATCTTTGATATTTCAAATTTAGATTGTAGTAATTGTGAAATATGTAAATTAGCAAGCACACGAAACTTCCTTTTGTAACTTCAAATTCTAAAAGTAGTAAAATATTTGAACTTCTTTTATAATAGTTTTAAATATTTTTTATAGATGATTTTTCACAATTAACATGCTTATACCTATTAAAAAATAAAAGTGAAGTTTTTTCTCACTTTCAAGATTTTTCAAATTTTGTTAAAAATCAATACAACACAAAGATTAAAATTCTTAGAACTGATAATGGAACGGAATTTGTAAATCAAAATTTCTCAAATTTCTTGAAACAAAAAGGAGTTATACATCAAACTACTTGTGTTTATACCCCACAACAAAATGGATTTTCTGAAAGAAAAAATCGTCATTTACTTGAAATGACAAGAACACTTATGTTTCAAAACAACATTAAAAAATTTATTGGTCGGATGTCATTCTCACCGCAACTTATTTAATAAATAGGTTGCCAAGTATTGTTCTAAATAAGAAAAGTCCATTAGAAGTTATTTACCAAAGAAAATTAATTTTTAATCATTTAAGAGTATTTGGATGTACATGTTATGTACACCAAAATAAATGAGACAAACTAGATTATACTTCTATTAAAGCTATTTTTGTAAGATACTCATCTCAAAAAAATGTTATAAATGCTATGATCCGATAAATCATAAACTATATGTTTCTAGGGACGTAACATTTTTTGAAAATGAGCCATATTTTAAAGAAAATAAAAATGGGTTTGATAATTATATTAATACAAATGATTTTGTCATTCCTATGATCACTAATAAAATTATGGAGCCAAGAGTTGTAGGAAATGAAGACAAAGATAGCAACACTTCTCAAAGTGGAACCGGGGGAGAAGAAAGTGATAACATTGAAGAAGAAAGTGATAATATTGAAGACAAAAGTGAAAACATTGTAGAAGTTCCACTAAAGAGATCAATTCGGCCCACTCAACCATCAACAAGGTTACGAGATTTTGTAACCTATGAGGTTCAATATCCTATTCAAAATTATATTTCATATAAAAATATTTCAAAACATCACCATGCATTTCTTAGTTCAATTTCCAAAATGGAAGAACCAATAAACTTTGAAGAAGCCATTAGCTAGCCGGTATGGTGCAAGGCTATGAAAGAAAAACTTCAAGCCTTAGAAAAAAATAATACATGGACCATTGAACCATTACCAAAAAATAAAAAACCCGTATGATGCAAATGAGTTTATAAAATAAAATACCAAAGCGATGGATCCATAGAAGGTATAAGGCCCGGCTAGTTGTCAAAGGGTATACCCAAACATACGGTATTGATTACCAAGAGACATTTGCTCCGGTAGCAAAGATGAATACCATAAGAATTTTGCTTTCAATAGCGGTAAATAAAGGGTGGAATTTATTTCAAATAGATGTTAAAAATGCACATTTTCAAGGAACATTTTGAGGAAGAGGTTTATATGACTCTACCACCGGGTCATGTAAAAGAAAAAAAATAATCTTGTTTGTAGGTTAAAAAAAGTCAATTCATGGACTTAAACATTCACCAAGGGCATGATTGGGCCGGGAGCTTTGATAAAAAATCAACAACCGGCTATTGCACGTTTGTAGGCGGAAATTTAGTCACATGAAAAAGCAAGAAGCAAAATAATATGGCACGATTGAGTGCGGAAGCGGAATATCGTGCCATGGCATCCACCGCAAGTGAACTCACGTGAATCAAACAATTGCTTGAAGAGATGAACTTCAAAAATGATAAACCAATGAAGATGTTTTGCGATAACAATGCGGCAAGACATATCGCTTCGAATGTGGTGTTTCACTAAAGAACAAAGCATATCGAAGTCGATTATCATTTCATAAGAGAAAAAGTTCAAGCGAAAGAAATCGAAACCCTTACGTAAAGAGTCTCATTCCGAAGGAAATCGAAATCCTTTGCCGATATCTTTACCAAGAGTCTCATTCCGAAGGTGTTTGAAGAAATAACAAGCAAGCTAGGACTAACCGATATATATAATTCTAGTTTGAGGGGGAGTGTTGAGAATAAAGAATAATTAGGAGTAAAAATGTAAATTAGGAAAAATAGAGTTGTAACCTTTTTAGGAAAGTTACCGTTGGTAACAAATATAAAGTACCAACGGTACAATAGATCTAGACACTATAAATATCCCTCTCCTCTTGTAACAGACTAGATATATACTCAATACAATACATGACAAAAAATTTCAATACCGAATATCCAATTCTCATAAATTTATAATAATTCACGAATACGGATTCGAATACGAATACGAAATAAATAATTACCGAATAATCGAGTTATATGAATTTTAAGATACAAATACTAATTAATAAAATTAAAATATAAAAATTAATGCATAATTTAAGTTTATAATTTATTAGTTTATTCAAATATGAGAAACATGGACTCAGTTTTAAAATGGTTCGTATCTATAATGATAACAAGTTCGGACCATTTATTACTTTATTAGTTCAGCTCTTTAAATTACTATCTAAATCTGGCGGCCAATCTAAATGGTCAATTGCCGCGTCAAATGATAGCTCGCAAGATGTACAGTATGCGGCACATTTACAATATGGTAATTATGGTTAACATTAAAGAGAAATATATTGTTCATCTCCCACCCAGATTATTAAATGATGTTGGATGCATGTATCATTCATTTTCAGAGATATGGTTAACATTAAATAGAACGGTATAAATCAATTCTCTACTGAATAATAAACTAAACAGCCTTAATTGAATTAGCTAGGATGACTTTCAAATTGTCATTAAATTCACATTCTATTGTAAGCTGCGAGTATGTAATCTGAATTAAATGCAATAATCAAACGGTTCAGAGGTACATTAATTAAGATTACATATATAAACTCTGTTTAGTTAGAAAGCATATAGTATAATTAACTAATTGAGTTGCTTGTATATTTTAATATCATGGGCTAGTCGCTCTCTTGATGTACATGTTATATTAATCACAATATGTGCATCATTTTGACGTTACAGCTGACAACTTGCTTCGATGCATGCGACGATATGTTTCGTTATCACTGGATGAAGGAAATATCTGAATTGGTACTAGTGGTTTGCTCTCGGGTACCTCAGGTCGGGCAGGGAAAAATCCGGGACGGGTAGCGGGCACAACGGGTATCCGGGTACAACGGGCACGGGTAGACGGGTTTTTTTTTGAAAAAGTCTGCCCTGCTCGTTTCAAATCCGTGTCCGTCTCGGGTTTCCGGGTAGACGGGTTTTTTTTTTCTGTTTTCTGTTTTTTTCTGTTTTCTTTTGTTTTCTGTAGACGGGTAAACAGGTGCGGGTACACCCGGGGCGGGTTCGAGTACACGGGTATTCGGGGTACCCCAGGCACCGGACACAGGCGGACCGGGTTCGGGCAACCCCCCACGGGTTGTGTCAAACCACTAATTAGTACTTCAATAAAAATGAAAAATAATTATATCTAAATTGATTGGGTATTCAGTGGCGGAGCTACAGTACCATTAGATTTTTTTTTGCCTACCACTAAATTGATAGGGTATCTAGGGTATTCAGTTGCCAACTTCTGGAAATTTTTTATTTTTTTTTGGACTAGGTTCTTTAATGGGTTTTGCCTACTCCTAGATTTGATTCTGCCTATCCTGAATTCAATTTGGAGTAACAATTGTCAGTTCAGAATTTGAATATGAATGTGTGAGTCGTTTAATATAATTAGAGAAGAAGGGTATTTTTAAATCTTTATTGAAATTCTTAACAGAGAAGAAGAGAAATGATTGAATTCAAGATTTATTATTCATCTTTGATTCTTAAATTGTACAATACTCGTTTACCCATATATATAGGAAACGGTTTTACATCATCTTAACATATGTGCTAATTACAATTGTAACCCTCTAACAACCAATTAGTGATGCTGTTACAACTTACCACTATGCCTAACTAACTTTGTTAAGTTGTTGACTTTGACTTGGCTGTTGAGAAGTTGAGTTTGACTTTGCTGCTGGCTGCTGCTCCAGAGATGCTACCATATCTCTATTAGTTACCATATCTCTATTATTTGTTCATTTAAGATTATCATATCAGTTTCTATGACTGTCTGTGCACAATAGATATTTATATTTTTATGAAGACAATTCGAACCGGACTGCTTTAGTGGAATTATTACCTTTCATTATAATGGAGAGAAGAATCCGGACTCTAGTTATATTCTGTATACAATCGGCGGCGAAGTTCGTAGAAAGTTTACTAGAGAGTTGAAGTCAACTTAATTCATGAAACCTCTAAGGCTCGCGCGGTCAACATATACACAACAAGTACAAGTAGTGCACCGCCCACCTAACATGTGTACGTCGGTGTGTTAAGTTCCCAGTTAGCATTAATTACAAATTATCTTAAAAAATATTGAAGTTCCCACTAATAAATATTTCCATTCCCATATCATGGCTCACATCAGATTTTTCATCTTTGATCTTCTTTGACTGCTCACCCATATTACGAACTATGTGGCCGGCTGTAAATGATGTTTCTCTCAACAATAACCAGTTGTTAATTTTTATATTTTTTTTTTGGGTTTTATCAATTGTGTGCCTGTGATACCGCAAGATTAAAGTTGCACATTTATTTTCTCTTTCAAGTTTCAACAAAGAGCTGCATGTAAAGATTAAAGAATATAAATAACGGTGGTGCAATTGTGACACAGATTTCTATACAGATAACACTACAAGAGATCCAAGAAAATTTCACACAGCCGGATCCGGCGGACAGCCTTCTCTGACTTCACACCATCTGACCATCACAACGGTACAGAAATTGTTTCACATCTGAAATCGGATTTGAGACTCTTTTTAATTTATTTTGCGTTTTTGTGCTACAGTCTTATAGCGTCCGTTGAAATCAACTTGGAGTTCCAGAAATGTTGCCAGTATTTCAATTGCAATGCTATTTTGCTACGATTTCTTCCCTTTCTTTTGCTTATAATAGTTATTAAATAATTATGTATATCACAAATCTAACAAATAATTTGATAAAATGACAAAATATATAGTCAAAATACAGAAATAAATTCTCTTCAAGTTATTCCTATTAATCTTATTATTAAATTCACAAAATGAAAAATAATTAGTTTTTTACATTTATTAAAACGAAAATCCAGTAGCAAAATCTTTATGTTAAGTTTTTTTTTTTACTAAATATACATCTAGTTTAATCACAAGCTAGTAAATGATAAAAAGGGTCAATAACTCAATAAGAGGTGAGAAAGCAACATACCATTTGAAGAGTCCAAATCCTCCCAGGTACCTGACTCAAGCAAATTGAAACGGACGGCTCAGACTAACTTAAAACGGTGTCTATTCGTGCTAAGTTAAAAGAATGATCATCGGCCATCCGTTTCCAATTTGCTTGAGTCAAGTCGGAATTCCCATTTGAAATTAATTAAGCATCATGAATGACATACGGGGATTATTATTATTTTTTTTATATTAAATAGAGATAAGGGTATTTATGGGACCTAGATGTAACAAAGTCATGATTCTTGTTATTGAGTTTGAGGGATGATTTAAATTATACAAATGAGCAGCTGGCAAGCAGTGCGCAATGTGAATTAATTACAAAAAATAATGAATTACGAGATTTAATTGCCATTGAGTTGACTAATGAATTAAATACAAATGAGCAGTTGGCAGTGCGCCATGAATTATGTCCTAATTAAGGTGAGTTTTGGATAGAACCTTAATGATACATCAAGGTCACTTGAAGATATAACACAGAATTTGAAGTAATATGATAAAATGGTCGATGGCCTCAAACTCACTTTTTCCGAAAAGAAGAACTATTTTCTGAATTGTTGATAATTAATCTTAGAAATGGCTATCAAAATTATAAATCTGTCTCAATTGTTTAGACGCATGTTGTACATTAAATTTGTGTGATTTGAAAGGCATATTGAGCTAGTCTCCCATCAAACAATTAAATTTGTTAACCGTGTATTATTAATTTAAATTATATTTTCATACATAAGAGCATACGAGTGGAATATATATATATTATAAAATTAAATATATATACTTCAGTTTATTTAATTTTTTTTCTGTATAGACGGTGAATCTGAATTAAAGTTGTTATATCTTGTTGACTTTTGACATAGCAGCAGCGTTGTGTTGGGTGTAAACCTTATTTTTAGGGTCAACGAAACTAAAATATTTCGGGCTAATTAATTATTTTATATGCAATAACAGAGAATATTATCATGTTGCTGCCAATGTGACACCATATTCTCATTTAATTTAGAATATATAAATTGAAGATCGTATCCAATGTGACACCATGTTCTCATTTAATTTAGAATAAATAGAGAATTATATACACATAGGTAATAAGAAATAGAAAGAATTGTAAAAGGTAACTAAATCTAAATCAAAATAATATATCTCCAGCTTAGGAAACAGAAAGAATTTGAATTCCTCATTTTGTTCAATATCGAACTTACACTATTTTTAAGGTCATATTTCTAAAATATAAAAATAGTAAAATTGAATTTTTAAAAAAGTAAAATTTTGTATTGTACAAATTTTTTCTTTATATTGAGTGGCTTGGATTCACTATATGGACATACAAATGCATGATTTCACCGTAATTTAACATATCAGAAAGTTAGTATGTTAGTCTAACACTTACGTAGCATATATTTCCAAAGCTATTTTTGCCAAGTGAATAACTGAGTATATATATATTACAAAAGAGCTCTTACATTTAGATTTTTTTACGTTGACTTTTTACCTCTCTAAAATATGCGCGCTTCTATTGGTACATTATGTATTGTTACCAATGTTTTAAATAGCGTTTATAGCGTCATAGCGGGAAGGCTACAAAAAAAGCTATAGCGGAAGCTATTCCAAATAGCATTTTTTTTTTTACAAAAATTATATTATATATTTGTACTATATATTAACATTATCTAAAGTTTCATAGAACAATAAATAACACCAAATTAATTAAGAAATTATAATATTCATATTGAACTAGTACAAAAGTCCATAGTTCAAAATATTCATAATAATATCATAAACTATCTATCTTTTTCTATACAAAATATCTTAAGCGTCATGATTCATTATATTTTTTTTTTCTATACAAAATAAATTTTATAGATCTTTATTTAAGCCAATATAAATTGTCTAAAAAAGCCCAATATGGATAGCGCGCAAATAGCGCGCTACACGCTATGCGCTATAGCGGACCGCTATTACCGCTATAGCGGCCGTAGCGCAATTAGCGTATTTTTATGCCATAGCTTACCGTTTAGGGTCCAAAAACGCTATAGCGCGCTATTTAGAACACTGATTGTTACACTATCAATCTTATTTTTGCATTTGACTTGTAATTTTCTTTTTCTTGTGAACTAGCAATTACTATTCTTAGCATCATTTGAATTATAATGATTTGTGCCTTTATTTAATCTAGTAGTGCATATCCTTCTCCCCTTTTTTATTAATAGTTATTGTCATGGGTGATAGGTCAATACTGTATATTGGCCAATTGTGTTTATCTTTGATAACCATAGTAACAAATATAAAATCTGAAAATTATTTGAAGACATAACATATTTAATACTGTTATAATATGATATAATCTAACGATAATTTATTTTTTATTCTAAACAAATACTGAAATGCTAATATATTAAGAAAGAAAATAAAGAAAAGTTCAGGTTGAAATCACATATTTTATGTAAACATCATAATATCCATAAAAAATACGGGAATAGAGCGATTTATTCACGATTTTCTTTTTAATTTCAAGAAGAAATATATCGGAATTTTAATTTGAGCAGGGTGCATGTGTCAACCGGTGTATAAAAAAAATTATGTATATTTCTTTGTGTCATGCCGACATCAGCTCCCAATATTGCAGTACACATTGCTGGAGCTCTTTAACCGCCACTTTATTTGAATCCATCTTTGACTGCAGAGACATTATCTATTACGCAAGCCACCCTTAATCCTTTCTCTCTCTCTCTCACACACTAAATCATCTTAATTCACCTCTATATTACTATATACCTTCCTGAAATCTCTCCTCACACACTTTACTCTCTTAATTATACAACACAGACATCAAGAGCTATCTAGAGACGACTATTACAATATGGGTTCAATTCGAAGTGAGAAGCCTCATGCTGTATGCATCCCATTTCCAGCTCAAGGCCACATAACACCCATGCTAAAGCTAGCCAAGCTGCTTCATTCTAATCATGGCTTTCACATAACCTTTGTTATGACTCACTACAATCACCACCGCCTCCTCAAATCAGGTGCACTGTCGCCGCAACTAAATGTGCCTGATTTTAATTTTGAGTCCATACCCGATGGCCTTCCCGCCCCTCCGGAGGGTTTTGAGGATGCCACACAGGTATAATTAAGACAGTTAAGCAAAACCTTATTCAATAGTTTAATCTTTTGGAGCTTCTAATCGGTTACAAATTAATGAACTGATTATATAGGAAAATAGTAAATGTATATGTATGCATAAATTAGACAATAAAAGTTCTATTAAATAACAACTTATAATAAACCTTAAAAAAAAGAACAACTTATAATAAAAAAATTGTACAAAATTGATCATTTTATTTTTATGACATTGGAAAATTTGAGTATAATACTAATATAAATTAATACAAGTAATTAAATACACACTCCTTGCAGGACATCCCCGAGTTGTGCCATTCGACGATGAAAACCGGTCTAAAGCCATTTAGAGAGGTGTTGAAGAAGGTTAATGGGGTCAACGGCTCACCACCGGTGAGTTGCATTATTTCGGACGGTGTCATGAGTTTCACGCTTGATGCGGCGGAAGAGATGGGTTTACCGGAGGTGCTCTTTTGGACCACAAGTGCTTGTGGACTTATGGGCTATCTCCATTACAGCGACCTCATTGAGAGAGGGATTACTCCATGGAGAGGTAATTGTTTTCCAGTTTGCATATTATACTTTGAATAGTGGCTTTTGGTGCCGTTATGACTTCTGATTTGTGTGTATTATTGATGCTTTTCTTTTTGTTAAAATAAAAGCATAGTGGGTCCTTGTGTATTGTCGAGTTTGAGTGAGTTACCTCCAACTCATGGTCAACTCATAGTCAACTCATGGCCAACTCGAGTTCACCTCATTATCAACTCGAGTTGACTCACAGCTCGTTTATAACTCGTTTGATCAGTTAATTTCCTTAGTTATAGTTATATACTAGTAAGAGTTTATTTAAACACAAAAAAATTAAAATGGCTTAGTAAGAGTTTATCTAAATACAAACAATTCAAACATAAGTAACAAGACAACTAACAAAACAAATAATCCAAACAACAGCTTAGGAGTCATTTAGAAGAGCATGAGATTTATTGTAAGAAATTTTGTGTAACTCGAGTATTAATGAGCGAGTCAGCCAACTCGAGTTGGAACTGACACGAGTTGTAAATGAGCGGATTAAAATGAACAGTTAGCGAGAGAGTTTTGGGCGAGTTGCGAGTTTAAGCGATTTTGTACAGCCACCAGCATGTACAGTTTTGTACCAACATCAATTACGTCAGATTGACTTGAGGTCAAGTGCATATATATATACATCACCTACTGCCAGATCATGCCTCATTCTTAACTGTTAGTGTCATGTTCTGCAACAGAAAGTTCTTATTAATTAGTACCAAAATTGAATTCATCTAATTAAAAAAGAAAAAGAAAATGGAGTTCATCGCTACAGGCTCACACAAGAAAAGGAAGGAAAGTAAAAAAAAATGGAACATTCTTGTCATACATTCATACTATTAATCTTATCATTTACTCGGTATCGCAGATGAATCTCAACTTAAAGATGAATACCTCGACATGGTACTGGACTGGATTCCTGGGATGAAAAACATAAGACTACGGGACATACCGACCTTCATACGTACCACTGACCCAAACGATATAATGCTCAACTTCTGTAAACACGAGACCGGTCGTACTGTAAAGGCTGCTGCCATTTTGTTAAATACCTTTGATGAACTCGAACAACCAGTCTTAGATGCGATGAAAACAATGCTTCCTCCTATCTACACGGTGGGCCCCCTCTCTTTATTACCCTCAAAGGCGAGCACTGTTCCAATCAGATCAAATTTATGGAAAGAGGAGACTGACTGCTTGGAATGGTTGGACGGGAAGAAACCGGGCTCGGTGGTGTATGTCAATTTCGGGAGCATCACGGTCATGACAAACGATCAACTGATTGAGTTTGCATGGGGTTTGGCGAATAGCAAGTGTGATTTTCTATGGGTTATAAGAAATGATCTGGTCAAGGGGGATACTGCTCTGCTGCCACCAGAGTTTTCTGTTGATATCGAAGGGCGGGGCCTGCTCGCCAGCTGGTGTCCACAGGAGGCTGTTCTGGCACATCCTGCAATCGGAGGTTTTTTAACGCACAGTGGATGGAATTCAACAATTGAGAGCTTGAGTAGCGGGGTGCCGATGGTCAGCTGGCCATTCTTTGCGGAGCAACAAACCAATTGCCGGTATGTGTGCACCGATTGGGGTGTCGGGATGGAAATCGACAATAATGTGAAGAGAGAAGAGGTAGAGGGACAGGTGAGAGAGCTGATGGCTGGTGAGAAGGGTGTACAGATGAGAAATCGAGCTGTTGAGTGGATGAAGAGTGCGAAAACGGCGACCAAGACAAGCGGGTCATCTTTCAATAACCTGGAGAGGTTGGTACATGATGTCCTGCTTCATAATTAGAGAAAAAACAAATAATGATCTCCTAAATATTTCTCGATAACTTTCCCTTTTGTTTGAATGATGTGTTAATTTATATAGCTGGCCATGTACAATATCAGCTTGATTGTTAGAGTGAATTAGTGATCAGTATTGTGGTTTATGTTGTTAATGCAGTGCTTTATTTGTTATTTTGTTTTTTGGTAATACATGGTTTATATGAACAGTACTGGTAAATATCTGGTACATACATATTATAAAGCTTTAGAAAATTGATTGGCAAATTTAGAATTTTTGCTACCGAAGCAGTTAAAAA
Organism: Carex parvula; assembly: GCA_025461045.1. NCBI lineage: Eukaryota > Viridiplantae > Streptophyta > Magnoliopsida > Poales > Cyperaceae > Carex > Carex parvula. The sequence continues at coordinate 269,224 of JAJGRW010001305.1, read as the reverse complement.
GCGATCTCAGAAAGGAAATAATGTGGGCCTGGATACACATTGATAGAAATTTGGGCTAGCAAAATTGTAAGAGCTAGCTAATATCCAACTGCACATTTCACGAACTAGAAATTCTATTTTGTTTAGCGCAGAGTGCCGTTAGTCGTTAGACCCGTCTCAGCAGTAATCAATTCAGAAATGAAAAATTATATATATAGAGAGTGGCTAAGGTCAAACTGGTATGACCAAGGCCTTGGTGCTACCAATTAGTTTTTGCAATTTTAAAGTTTAAATAGTCGATTCAAACCGTTAGATGTTCAATCTATATTAAAATATGCTTGGAGACCAAATTTTACATTTTTTGGAATTTTTTTACTATTTTTTAAGCCACTTTGAAAATGGCAGATTCGGGTGAACAGTAAAAACAGTGCAACCAAATTCTGGTCCATGTGATCTGCAATTTTCAAAGTGGCTTAAAAAATAGTAAAAAAATTCCAAAAAATGTAAAATTTGGTCTCCAAGCAGATTTAATATAGAGATCACATCTAACGGTTTAGATCGACCGTTTGGACTTTGAAAATCCAAAATGACTTGGTAGCACCAAAGGCCTTGGTCATACCACTTTGATCTTAGCCACTCTCTCTCTCTCTCTCTCTCTCTCTCTCTCTCTCTCTATATATATATATATATATATATATAATCTGGCTAATATGCTACGCGTAGCATAGAGGGCCTCCGTGCTACGGCTCAATTTTTTAGTTTTCAAAATCCTAACGGTCGATCCGAACCGTTCAACATGATCTCCATATGAATATGTACTTGCAAACCAAATTTTACATTTTTTAGAATTTTTTTACTATTTATTAAGCCACTTTGAAAATTGCTGATCCAATGGTCCAGAAGATTTTACTGTTGTGTACAAATTACTGTTTTTTCAAAGTGGCTTAATAAATAGTAAAAAAATTCTAAAAAATGTAAAATTTGGTTTGCAAGTACATATTCATATGGAGATCATGTTGAACGGTTCGGATCGACCGTTAGGATTTTGAAAACTCAAAAATTGAGCCGTAGCACGGAGGCCTCTATGCTATGCATAGCACCGTAGGCACTTCATATATATATATATATATATATATTGCGGCCCAAGATAGAAAGAATAATATATTAGCTGCCAGCAACCAAAACATAAATTATACGATAGAAATTAAGCATCCATCATCTCTATTATACAAAACTTACATTTTGATCGTCTGATTGGTACCTAACAGTCCTAACAAAATAAACGACGCACCTTAATTTTCCATTATTTTTTTTATTTTTTTATTTAGAAGCCCGTTGGTCACTTAATTTTCCATTACAATAACAATGATGGAGATGGCTACTGACTCGCATGCTGAATTTCGCTGCCTATTGAAAGCTGTGGGGATTATTGAAGTCTATAGATCAGGGGAAAAGGGAGTCGTATATACTGCTGTTGACTTTTTTTTTTTTTTGATAAAAGACATTCAAGATACTCATTTTATTTCCATGAAACAAGAGTTAATTTACAAGTAAAGGAGATCGAAATCTCAGTTAAAGCAAGCTACACAGCTCAACCACCGAACAAAACACATAAGCACAACGTTTTACCATCCACCAAAATACCGTAATAGCAAAATAGCAGATTAAAACTAAAGCACAGTTGTTAAAACTTTGTAAAGATAACATCCCTATTGTGGGATCTATAAAAGAAGCAGTTCCCTTCTTCATGAGTAGCTATGCATCAGCCACCTATAGAGGCAACATCTCCCATGCTGGTTCATTTGTTGCCGTGTAGATAACCACCTGGTTGTCATTTGGGTCCCACACCCGAAGAGGGATGGCATTGAGGTCCTTGGGCAGCCATTCATCAGCAGCCTCCTTAAATTTTTTCTCCATATTCCCTGCCCAATATTCAATAACAGATATGATTAATAGAATAAGATTTCGAGCGTATTTCCTTCGACTGTTTTGGAAACATACATCATTTCGGTGTTTCCAAATGATCCAACAAACAGCACTAAACACAATTAAAAATCCTATTTGATTTACTAATGATAAATTACAAGAAAAAAGAAACACATTTTTACATGACGCCCAATTCTGGAGGTAAAAGTTACTGTTGCCTAGCCAAAACCATATTTGTTTGGCTTGAATACATTTAAGAAACAAATAGTTAGAATTCTCTTTTTTACTACAGAAGTGACATTTTACTCTCCCTATCCAGCCTCTCTTCCTTAAGTTTTGTTTTGTTAAGATACGATTATTAAGTACCAATCAAATGAAAATTCTAATTTTAGGTGGAATTGATAAGTCCCATATAATGGCATAAGTATTGGCTTTAATTCCCCTAAAGTTTAACAATTGATACATTGATTTAACCGTATACTGTCCTAAGTTATCCCATCTCCAAGCTATTTTATCAAAACAATGTGTAAAGCTATATGAGCTAACAATGTAAAGTATCTCCTGCCATTCCTTAGCTAAAATACCACTAATGTGTCTTCTAAATTTAATAGATTTGCCTTGAGAAAGAGATACGGTTGCTATGGTAATATGTTGATTAGAGCAAATCCTATAAAGTTGGGGTATCTAGTAGATAATGAACAATTGTGAATTAATCTGTTGACTTGATCAGTCAATTCATTCTAATGCTGAACTTTGCGATGATTTTTTTTTCTTCAGGAAAAATTGCAAGCGTTCAGATTGTGAAGAGAAGAAAAAAAAAACAGATTTTATCTTCAAATCTGAACTGTTAAAAAAATATTTGAAAGAGTGGTGATGAAAAAAAAACATGTTTCTGCATTTCTGAATGAAGAGCTATAGATTGGGTTCTCTTATTCGGGGACCAGATAGAAATTTTAACTTTTCTTTGGGTATTTCTTAAATTCTCCCATAGACAAGCATTTTTAACAACTATCTTTCTGAATTTTAACCACTTATACATATGAGGAAATGACCTCTGCAGTACGTACATCACATTAAGTTAAAACTGAGTCAATTTTTTTCAGACATATTTTAAATATATAAGAGGTTCACTTTAAATGATTCAGATATAATCTTTCTGATGATTCGAACTCCACGAGTTGTAGGAGAAATTCTGTAAACATAATGCATGTAATTCTATAAGCCTACACATAGCCAGAAATTTTGTAAACCTCAAGTCAATCTAACGTAATTGATGTTGGTACCATCATAATCCTTGCAAGCCTACACATAGCCACCATCACTTTTGCCAGCAAATCTAGATTTCAGAGTAAAACTTAGCAAGAAATTCTGTAAACATAATGCATGAATTGTATAAGCCTTAGCATGAATTATATAGTCCGGGTCAAAGCAGTTAAAGTTGTTAAAATGGAGGTTTTGGATACCACACAATAATGAAAAGTTATGTTTGTAGCATTCGTTGCATTAGTTTACAAGATTTAGTATTGAAGTTTACATAATTTCATAAATCCGAAGATAATCCGGAAATTGGTGTCCGGAGACTGTTAGCAGCTTCCTTAATTTAATGCTGGTTATGATTTTTACAAGTTTTAGAATCAAAATGAAGAACTTTAACACAAATTATGGGTGAAATTATGAAGGATAGCAATTTATTTCAAATTATGAGAAAAATAATAATGCAAATCACCAAATTTAGGAAAAAAATATATATGGAAGTTAATTAACCGCATAATTTCCATATTGTAAATGTGTCCGAATAATGTACGTTTTCCATATTATAAATGTGTCCGCATAATGTATATCTTGCGGGCTACCATTTGTGATTTTTGAATAAAGATTAGAGGTTAAGCCACTCAATTGTATAATATTCATAAGGAATTTTTCCATTCGGATTTCGAACCTGTGACTTGTCACACTTAAGTTATTGCCTTTGTCACTAGATCAAAGACTGGTTCTCAGCTGTCATTTGTGATTTGACGCAACAATTGACTATTTAGTTAGCCGTTGGATTTTGATAGTGATTTTGTAAATTGTGATGTTGTTCCTTTTTTTTATTGTTTTCTCTCTTTTGTAACCTTTATTTAGCGCTAAATATACTACTAATTATGAGCTTTAATTTATATATGTGTGTTTGTGTGTGTTTTTGTGTTTTACATCATTATTTTTATTTTCAAGTTTCAAATAGGCGATCTAATTTTGTTAATTCACCAAAATTCACGCCCTCACATTTTACGTTTTTACTATATATATACATTTTTTGGTTTTTCAGTTTTTAGAGAACTATCCAGCCAGCAACTTTTCATTATTTATATTATAAAATTAAAAACGGTTAAAACGCGATTTTATTTTGTTTATAGTAGTTAAATGTTGTACAAACGCTACTATACAGAAAACTGATCTTTTTTTTTTTTAAAGTAAGATGCTATCCTACCTCATCGGTGGATCCATATCCTCCCCGGTACCGTAAAAGATTCCCTTCACTTTACGGTTTGAGATTAACTCCCAGCTGGTTTGGGATTCGGGCTGACAGAGGGGGCAGTATTATTGGGCTGCGAGATTCGTGCCAAGTTAAAAAGAACGGTCCAGATCAAATAATTGTAAAAGATTCTCTATTACGGTACCGGAGGTGATGTGAATTCCCTCATCGGTGGCGTTTCTCCTACAACTCGTGTAGTTCGAATCATCAGATAAGAAGATTATATCTGAATCATTTAAAGTGAACCTCTTATATTAAAATATGTCTGAAAAAAATTGACTCAGTTTTAACTTAATGTGATGTACGTACTGCAGAGGATATTCATTTCCTCATTTGTATAAGTGGTTAAAATTCAGAAAGATAGTAGTTAATTAAAAATGCTTGTCTATGGGAGAATTTAAGAAATACCCAAAGAAAAGTTAAAATTTCTCTGTGGTCCCCGAATAAGAGAACCAAATCTGTAGCTCTTCATTCAGAAATGCAGAAACATGTTTTTTTGTCATCACCACTCTTCAAATATTTTTTTAACAGTTCAGATTTGAAGATAAAATCTGTTTTTTTTTTCTTCTCTTCACAATCTGAACGCTTACAATTTTTCATAAAGAAAAAAAAAATCATCGCAAAGTTCAGCATTAAAATGACTTGACAGATCAAGTCAACAGCAGTATATACATTTAACTAAAAAAAATAAAAAAAATAAAAAAATAATGGAAAATTAAGGTGCGTCGTTTAGTTTGTTAGGACTGTTAGGTACCAATCAGATGATCAAAATGTAAGTTTTGTATAATAGAGATGATGGGTGCTTAATTTCTATCATATAATTTATGTTTTGGTTGCTGGCAGCTAATATATTATTCTTTCTATCTTTGGGCCGCAATATATATAATTTGAATTTCTAAATTGATTACTGCTGAGACGGGTCTAACGGCACTCTGCGCTAAACAAAATAGAATTTCTAGTTCGTGAAATGCGCAGTTGGATTATTAGCTAGCTCTTACAATTTAGGACCATGTTAGCTAGGCCCAAATTTCTATCAATGTATATCCAGGCCCACATTATTTCTTCTGAGACCGCTTTTAACTGTTTCGGTAGCAAAAATTCTAAATTTGCCAATCAAATTTCTAAAGCTTTATAATATGTATGTACCAGATATTTACCAGTACTGTTCATATAAACAATGTATTACCAATCCACAAAATAACAAGTAAAGCACTGCATTAACAACATAAACCACAATACTGACAATCAAGCTGATATTTTACATGGTCATCTATATAAATTAACACATCATTCAAACAAAAGGGATAGTTACCGAGAAATATTTAGGAGATCATTATTTGTTTTTTCTCTAATTATGAAGCAGGACATCATGTACCAACCTCTCCAGGTTATTGAAAGATGACCCGCTTGTCTTGGTCGCCGTTTTCGCACTCTTCATCCACTCAACAGCTCGATTTCTCATCTGTACACCCTTCTCACCAGCCATCAGCTCTCTCACCTGTCCCTCTACCTCATCTCTCTTCACATTATTGTCGATTTCCATCCCGACACCCCAATCGGTGCACACATACCGGCAATTGGTTTGTTGCTCTGCAAAGAATGGCCAGCTGACCATCGGCACCCCGCTACTCAAGCTCTCAATTGTTGAATTCCATCCACTGTGCGTTAAAAAACCTCCGATTGCAGGATGTGCCAGAACAGCCTCCTGTGGACACCAGCTGGCGAGCAGGCCCCGCCCTTCGATATCAACAGAAAACTCTGGTGGCAGCAGAGCAGTATCCCCCTTGACCAGATCATTTCTTATAACCCATAGAAAATCACACTTGCTATTCGCCAAACCCCATGCAAACTCAATCAGTTGATCGTTTGTCATGACCGTGATGCTCCCGAAATTGACATACACCACCGAGCCCGGTTTCTTCCCGTCCAACCATTCCAAGCAGTCAGTCTCCTCTTTCCATAAATTTGATTTGATTGGAACAGTGCTCGCCTTTGAGGGTAATAAAGATAGGGGGCCCACCGTGTAGATAGGAGGAAGCATTGTTTTCATCGCATCTAAGACGGGTTGTTCGAGTTCATCAAAGGTATTTAACAAAATGGCAGTGGCCTTTACAGTACGACCGGTCTCATGTTTACAGAAGTCGAGCATTATATCGTTTGGGTCAGTGGTACGTATGAAGGTCGGTATGTCCCGTAGTCCTTGTGTTTTTCATCCCAGGAATCCAGTCCAGTACCATGTCGAGGTATTCATCTTTAAGTTGAGATTCATCTGCGATCCGAGTAAATGATAAGATTAATTAGTATGAATGTATGACAACAATGTTCTATTCTTTTTATCTTTCCTTCCTTTTGTTGTGTGAGCATGTAATCGATGAACTCCATTTTCTTTTTCTTTTCTAATTAGATGAATTCAATTTTGGTACTAATTAATAAGAACTTAACAAGGACCCACTCTATGCTTTTATTTTAACAAAAAGAAAAGCATCAATAATACACACAAATCATAAGTCATAACGGCACCAAAAGCCACTATTCAAATTAAAGTATCAATAATATGCAAAGTGGAAAACAATTACCTCTCCATGGAGTAATCCCTCTCTCAATGAGGTCGCTGTAATGGAGATAGCCCATAAGTCCACAAGCACTTGTGGTCCAAAAGAGCACCTCCGGTAAACCCATCTCTTCTGCCGCATCAAGCGTGAAACTCATGACACCGTCCGAAATAATGCAACTCACCGGTGGTGAGCCGTTGACCCCATTAACCCTCTTCAACACCTCTCTAAATGGCTTTAGACCGGTTTTCATCGTCGAATGGCACAACTCAGGGATGTCCTGCTAGGAATGTGTATAAAGTTATATTAGTATTATACTCAATTTTCCAATGTCATAAAAATAAAATGATCAATTTTGTACAATTTTTTTTATTACAAGTTGTTCTTTTTTTTTAAGGTTTATTATAAGTTGCTATTTAATAACTTTATTGTCTAATTTATGCAGACATATACATTTACTATTTACCTATATATATAATCAGTTCATTAATTTGTAACCGATTAGTGGCTCCAAAAGATTTAACTATTGAATAAGGTTTTGCTTAACTGTCTTAATTATACCTGTGTGGCATCCTCAAAACCCTCCGGAGGGGCGGGAAGGCCATCGGGTATGGACTCAAAATTAAAATCAGGCACATTTAGTTGCGGCGACAGTGCACCTGACTTGAGGAGGCGGTGGTGATTGTAGTGAGTCATAACAAAGGTTATGTGAAAGCCATGATTAGAATGAAGCAGCTTGGCTAGCTTTAGCATGGGTGTTATGTGGCCTTGAGCTGGAAATGGGATGCATACAGCATGAGGTTTCTCACTTGGAATTGAACCCATATTGTAATAGTCGTTATTAGCTAGTTCTTGATGTCTGTGTTGTATAGTTAAGAGAGTAAAGTGTCTGAGGAGAGATTTCAGGAAGGTATATAGTATATATAGAGGTGAATTAAGATGATTTAGTGTGAGAGAGAGAGAGATAAAGGATTAAGGGTGGCTTGCGTAATAGATAATGTCTCTGCAGTCAAAGATGGATTCAAATAAAGTGGCGGTTAAAGAGCTCCAGCAATGTGTACTGCAATTATTGGGAGCTGATGTCGGCATGACACAATCGCTCTATTCCCGTATTATTTATGGGTATTATGATGTTTACATAAAATATGTGATTTCAACCTGAATTTTTCTTTATTTTCTTTCTTAATATTAGTATTTCAGTATTTGTTTAGAATAAAAAATAAATTATCGTTAGATTATATCATATTATAACAGTATTAAATATGTTATGTCTTCAAATAATTTTCAGATTTTATATTTGTTACTATGGTTATCAAAGATAACACAATTGGTCAATATACAGTTAAATAAAGAGAATAACTATTACTAAAAAAGGGAAGAAAGAAAAGAGAAGGATATGCACTACTAGATTCAATAAAGGCACATACCATTATAATTCAAATGATGCTAAGAATAGTAATAGCTAGTTCACAAGAAAAGGCAAAACTAAATAAAAAAAAAAGGGAAGAAATCGGAGCAAAATAGAGAAATACTGGCAACATTTCTGGAACTCGAAGTTGATTTCAACGGACGCTATTATAAGACTGTAGCACAAAAACGCAAAATAAATTAAAAAGAGTCTCAAATCCGATTCCAGCTGTGAGACAATTTCTGTACCGTTGTGATTGTCAGATGGTGTGAGACTGTGAAGTCAAAGTGGAAGTCAGAGAAGGCTATCTGCCAGATCTGGCTATGTGAAATTTTCTTGGATCTCTTGTAGTGTTATCTGTATAGAAATCTGTGTCAAAATTGCACCACTGTTATTTATATTCTTTACATGCAGCTCTTTGTTGAAAGAGAAAATAAATGTGCAACTTTAATCTTGCGGTATCACAGGCACACAATTGATAAAACCCCAAAAAAATATTGAAATTAACAACTGGTTAATGTTGAGAGAAACATCATTTACAGCCGGCCACATAGTTCGTAATATGGGTGAGCAGTCAAAGAAGATCAAAGATGAAAAATCTGATTTGAGCCATGATATGGGAATGGAGATATTTAATAGTGGGAACTTCGTTGTTTTTTAAGATAATTGGTAATTAATGCTAACTGGGAACTTAACACAGCCGACGTACACCTGTTAGGTGTGCGGTGCACTACTTGTACTTGTATTTGTATATGTTGACCGCGCGAGCCTTAGAGGTTTCATGAATTAAGTTGACTTCAACTCTCTAGTAAACTTTCTACGAACTTTGCCGCCGATTGTATACAGAATATAACTAGAGTCCGGATTCTCTCCATTATAATGAAGAGAACGGAGTAGGTCCGATGCCCATCGGACCCATTATAATGAAGAGAACAGAGTAGGTCCGATGTCCATCGGACCTACTCTTAGGTTCAACGAGCATGATAACCGTCGGATCTAATTGCACACGAAATTAAAACTGACACGCACAAAGTTTAAAGCGTTCCGCACGACTTTTAAAATAAATTGATGGTGATTAAACCCATCGAACCAAAGTAGGTCCGATGCCTCTCAATATACTTGAGAGGTAATAATTCCACTAAAGTTGTACGTCTCACTCTTTAGAGAAGGAAAATTATATGCAGCTAGCTCTTGTTTTAACCTCAAAATAACCTCCAGTTTTTTTTTTAAATTTAAAAATAGAAAACTGAATATATATATGTGCAGTGGAGCAATAACAAGTGTGCATTTAACAATAATTAATTATTATTTTTAGATATTTGAAAAGAAAAAACAGTTTAGAAGATCAAAAGCAGCTGATCATATATATACATGTTAGAGAGAAAACATCTTCTTAATTTTATTAGGAATCAAATACCCTATCAAATTTAGATATAATTATTTTTCATTTTTATTGAAGTACCAAGTCAGATATTTCGATAACGAAACATATCGTCACATGCATCGAAGCAAATTGTCAGCTGTAATGTCAAAATGATGCACATACTAATTGTGATTAATATAACATGTACATCAAGAGAGCGACTAGCCCATGAGATTAAAATATACAAGCATCTCAATTAGTTAATTATACTATATGCTTTCTAACTACTGCTAAGTATTCTTAATTAATTAATTAACTAACCAGAGTATATATATATATGTGTGTGTGTAATCTTAATGTACATCAAGAGAGCGACTAGCCCATGAGATTAAAATATACAGCAACTCAATTAGTTAATTATACTATATGCTTTCTAACTACAGCTAAGTATTCTTAATTAATTAATTAATTAATTAACTAACCAGAGTATATATGTAATCTTAATTAATGTACCTCTGAACCGTTTGATTATTGCATTTAATTCAGATTACATACTCGCAGCTTACAATAGAATGTGAATTTAATGACAATTTGAAAGTCATCCTAGCTAATTCTATTAAGGCTGTTTAGTTTATTATTCAGTAGAGAATTGATTTATACCGTTCTATTTAATGTTAACCGTACCTCTGAAAATGAATGATACATGCATCCAACATCATTTAATAATCTGGGTGGGCGATGAACAATATATTTAGCAGGAATATAATAACACTGCATTAATTGTGAATTGACCGTTTCCAAGGAAAACCATGCTTATATTTCAACTTGTCAGTATCTTGCAGCAGTGTTGTAAAAACGTTCGTTTAGGTTAATTAATCGGTCGATTAATGGCGGTGATCAAATTGTCACAGAGTTTCTCAGTTAATCGGTTAATTATTTTTTATTATAGCATAAATTATTCTCAATTATTTTCGATTAACTGTTTAACAGTATTGTCCATCCGACGAGCGCATACTGTTATTTACAACACTGCTTGTATTATGTTCCTGACCTAGGGGTGCAAACGGATCGGATACGGATCGGATAGTGGTAAAACCATATCCGTATCCGTTTTTATTTTTCGGATACGAATACGGATACGGATCGGATATTAAACGGATACGGATACGGATACGGATACGGATACGAATTGGATATTAAACGGATACGGATACGAATACGAATACGAATATCATTCGGATACATAATACGGATGTTGTATTAAAATTAACTTATTATTCAACAAATTATTTTTTCAAATAAAAATTATTTAATAAACATAATTATTGTCAGTCTCTCAAATTATAATCACACTATCATCTCCGCATGTTATTGTTTAATTTTTGTTTACTAGAATCATGTTTATATATTCATGTACATAATTATAATAATCAACGTAAGAAACAAAATTTCTTACGGTGCTAAAATCTTCTACATTTGAAGGCTTAAAGCACCGTTATTTCATATTTACTTTTTGAAATTGTAGGTTCAAGTGTCAACCTTTAGTATATTTGGAATTTCAATGTAATGGGTATGAGGATAAAATGAATCCAAGTTGACAACAGCTGTTTGCATGTAATACTGCGGTGAGAGAATGTAACAAAAGGAATAAAGTAAAAAGATTAGTAGTGGGTTTTGCGGAGCAGAGGGCTTAATGGATATCTGAAATCTAAAAATTTACGGATCCGTATCTGTATCTGCTTCTAAAATCAAAACCGTATCTATATCCGTATCCGCATAATTTATATCTGTATGCGCATCCGTATCCGAATATCTGTATCCGCAAATTATCCGTATCCGAATATCCGTATCCGCAAATTATCCGCATCCGAATATCCATATTCGTAACCGTATCCGCTTCCAAAAATTGAAACCATATCCGTATCCGTATCCATAAAAAATCGGATACGGATCCAGATCCACACGGATAATATCCGATCCGTTTGCACCCCTGTCCTGACCACCTTCCATGCAAATATTTTTATACAGGTCATGATATCTCCACCCAAGGTTTTCCCAGCCTGTTACTCCAGGCCGGTACAAGAATCATTTCAGGCCCAAGAAGATCATAAGACTATTATCCTATCAATTCCTTCATTGGAGAGAAACCATATGGCTCAACAAATCAACAAAACCCATTGCAACTAGAAAAGATACAAAAATCTCCGGTTGTGAAATAAAAGCCCATACCCCATTTCCAGGGAAGAGCGCAACAAAAACCTTACAAATAAAATATAGTCATCCTTACATTGTTCCACCTCAAAACCTCCACAAAACGGCCCAACAATGTATTACAGCAAGTGCTCCTTCCTAACTGGAGCTGTTTTTCATGGTGGGGCCAATTATTATTAAATGATGACGAGTCATTACTCATAGGGTTAAGATCATAAAAATGATCTCACGGCATCAGCTAGTAATGCGTAAGAATTCAAAACTCTTATATTATTATTAATTAATACACAAACAAACCGACCTTAGCTCAGTTGGTAGAGCGGAGGACTGTAGTGCGTTTCAGTAATCCTTAGGTCGCTGGTTCGAATCCGGCAGGTCGGAGTTTTTTCAAAAAAAATTCTCCTATTAAATTCCGATATTTCTTTTAACATTCTGCATTTAACTCAAAATGGAATCTTATTCTCTTTTGAGTAATGAATCTCAACCGTCTAATCTGTTTTAAAATTAAAATTTCATCTATAAATATTGTGCCACTTTCAGTATGTAAGTCGTATTTCAACCCTAAACCCTAAACCCTAAACCCTAAACCCTAAACTCAAATTTGATAGTGTAGTTCATGGCTATTATAGAAACCAAATTTTTATGACAACCAAACATCGTTGTCCGTAAACAAGAAGTAGAGAAAGATCACTAAAATCAGAAACTCTGAATAAAAAGCCCCTTAGCACTGAATTTTATCAAAAGTTACTTTAGAAATTCTCAATCTTAGTTGTAAATAAGAACAATTCGAACCGGATTGTATCAAAATTGTAGTTGCTTATCTTTTTCCAATTCTTTATGGTTTGCCAGGAATATCAACAATGAAGAGTGAGGTTATGGTATTATGCATAGCACATATCAGCTCGTATTAGAGATGCATATCTTTATTTTTAAAATTCAAATTGTCGATATGAACCGCTCAACACGATCTTCAAATGCAAATATGCTTAGATGCCAAATTTTACAATTTTTTAGAAACATTTTACTATCTTTTTAAATCGGAACAAAAACATTGGATCTAAAGACTGGACCATCTGAAAGTTGTGATATTCTACCCATCTCAAAAAAATAGTAAAAAAATTCTGAAAAAATGTAAATTTTGGCCTTCAAGTACATTTTCATATGCAGATTATGTTGAGCGGTTCAGATAGACTATTTAGACTTTCAAAATGAAGATAAACCCATAGTACGAACCAACGTACACTATGCATAGTACTTTAGCCTCAAACTCAAGAACGATCGTGTAATTTGTATAATTGCATTTTCCTACTCTTTGTATATTAGAGCACAATGTCAGTAAAAAAGAAGCAGAGGTTACTTGTTTCTTGTTCAATTTGGTTGTTTTACTAACGAAAAACAGAAACCTAATCAACGAGGCACAATCACCGTCGCATGGAGAACAACAGCAAGGAGGCCTGACAAGTGTTCATACAGAAGACCACGCCACTGGTACCAGTACCGGTACCGTTAACAATATGGAATCAGAGGGCACAGGAGAAGGGAATTCGGCACAGCCACCAACTGGTACCGGGATCAGTAATGGTACCGGTACCGGTACTGGTACTGGTACTGAGCAATGTACAGGGAGGAGGGAGGTATCGCATGAGAAGGTTTACTGATAGAAGGATGTTCATGAGGAAGGCTCAGCTAAGACTGGAGCTAGTCAATCAAAAGGAATTCATATTTTCAGGAACACTAATTCATTAAATCAGTTTTCATATGTTTTTTTTCTGTTTTAGATTTTTGTTTAATGCTTAGTTGTTTGAGCGCTTCTATTTTTCTTTTCAATTTTCTTTGTTTATCTTTCTATGCTCAGCTGCTTGAGCGCTTTCATTTACTTTTTTCCTTGCATACAAAACTCTTGTAGCTTATTCATTATCAATGAAATCAAATGTGGGCTTGACTCATATTTTTTCTCAAAAAAAAAAAAACCTAATAACTCTAAACGTAGCTATCAAGTCATCCAGCGGCGGATCCAGAGTTTTCCAGGGGGGCTGCCCCCTGGATTTTGAGTTTAGTGGAGATTTATCGGTTCCAACCGACTTTGCCTCCCACTAGACGTTTAATTTGTAATTCGAGTTAAATTTAGGGTTAAAATTGAAACAAATCTATTGAATTTTAATTGGTAATTAGAATTATAAGTCAGAGCATCAGAAATTACAAGTCAAAGCATTGAAAAGTATAAGTTAAAGCATTGTTTTTTGTCGAGTATCGGTTAATGGATTTAAACCCGATTCGATATTTTTTTGGACCCCCTGACGAAAATCTTAGATCCGCCCTGAAGTCATCTGAAGGTCTGCAAAGATTTAAAAAAAAAAAAAAGTCATCTGAATGACAATGAATTGATGAGAAATTATCTCCGTGTACAAAGAATTTGTTGCTTTTAATGTTTAGGTTTGTAACTTAGCATAGGTTAAAGACTTAACAAAAGGTCCAGGAACCACTATTTGTGTAATTCGGATCATTGTATTTGCCACCCTGCCATTTTATAAAGTAACTGTTCTCTCCGTCTAAACTTCATTGATGTTTCATCCGTAACCGAAATTGAAATTGCAGGTGAAGAGTTTTACGAAGTAAGAACTGAAGTATTTCAACATTAAGTATTTTTTTTAAGAACTTGGTCTTTGGTCTAGTGTCAAAGACGGTGTCTATATGAGAGTCATGAGTTCGAAACCTGAATGAAAAAAATTCTTTGTAATAACAACTAAGGTATTAAATAATTGAGTGGCTTCACCTCTGACCTTCACACAAAAAAAAAAAAAAAACATAAGTATTTTTCATGTTTATTTTTCATGTTTTAATTCGTACAGCATCTACCTAATTCATCTCCCTATATGATTTCGGATGTCAGCACTCATAGCACCGTAAATTCTCGCTGTCCAACCGATTATGAGATTGAAAATGCATTGTTTCATGCGGACTTGAAAATAAAATGAGGCGCAACCTATAAATTTCTGATATTAAATAAAAAATAAGATCGGGAATATGTTCCTTTTTAATTGCATGTACTCTAGGGGACATTTACATGTGAGTATCTGACAACTACCCGGACTTTTTCGCAGTTGATTCTTACCAGAGACTGGAATTTAAGTTGCCAGTTGCCACCAAATACCCATGGACCATGACAGCCAAAAGCCCAAAAGCATCGCTAGATCTCTTTTTTATTTTGTTGACTTTCTTTATCGGTGGTATGATTCTCACGAATAACATCTGAAAGATGCTGAAGTGTACCAGATCCCTTTAATCTAAAAAAAAAATCTACAATAAGAAAAAAAGTATGAGAACCAAGTTCGATTTCTTAAGCTCCAACAAATACACTTCATTAAAAAAAAAGTTCTCTCAGAGTCCATAATACCAAATAAAAATCCCAACCAAATGTACAATCTTACCAGATTATTACAAAATCTAATCGACAATATTGTATGTAATACCAAACTAGCACAATAACTCCAAAATCAACATACCATTACCATCTTAATTTACTTCCTGTGCCGACTCTTCCCCCTGTGGCTATTCCCCTCCGCCACACTCCTACCACCCCTTGATAATGAACCCGGCCCAGAAATCTGGCTTACGCGCCGAGCCACTTTCCTTCTAGAATCCCAGCCAGTATTTCCCAAAGCTGCCTTGGCAACCCGATCAGTCGTCACTTCCCTGCCCCTCTGTGGCTTGATCAGCTGCTTATTCAAATAAGCCACTTTTGGAAGAAGACCTGAGACGGCCTTTTTAAGTTGTTCGTCTCCTATGTTACTTTGGATAGGATTGCCGAGCAGATTAAGTGCCAGGAGAGAGTTGTAATTGGCCACGAGTTGACCTATCGCCTTTGTCATGGTTATCTTATTGAAACTTAGGTCGAGCACTGTGAGCTTCAAGAGGCGGTGGAGGCCTTCTACATCACTTATTTTGTTACCAGCTAGGTACAGTTCTTTGATTGCCGTGCAGCTTGATAACCCTGTTAGCCAAGAGAAGTTTCGGGTTAGTTGCATGTACACCTTTTGCTCACATGAAAATCCAGAAATGTTACAGAAAATAAGAGAATGTAAGAAAATAAAGTAAATTTAAATGTAAAAGTAGTGCCATAGTGGTACTGTATCAACAGAGACAAAAGTTCATTTTTATGTTGAGTAGGGTTAAAATGCACCATTGGTTTTGTGCTCCAATCATTCTACACATCCTTATTTTCATTTTCAAAGTCCGAACAGTCGATCCGAACCATTCACCATGATATTTGTATTAAAATGTGCTTGGAGACCAAATTTTATATTTTTTGGAATTTTTCTACTAATTTTTTAGATATGTACAAAATCACTGTTTTCAGAAGATTCTGCACCATCCAAAACAGTGATTTTGTGCCTATCTAAAAAATAGTAAAAAAATTTCAAAAATATAAAATTTTGTCTCCAAGCACATTTTAATATGAAGATCATGTTGAGCGGTTCACATTGATTGTTCAAACTTTGAAAATGGAGAAAAAGACGTGGAGCATAATTGGAGCACAAAACCAATGGTGCATTTTAACCCTACTCTTTTATGTTTTAGTTTTGTCCATCATGCTCTTTTTGGCACTAGGTTTTTAAAGATTATTCGTTGACTGTACTTCTTCTACCAACCAAGGAAAAAGAAATTATCATTTTCCTTATTTGTATATGATATTTCGCTTTCCATGAGAGAAAATGAAAGATAGAATTGCCCCAGACCACAATGCTTAGACGCCCTTTGTTTTCTTATCCAAATTTAGTCAACTTTGATACAAAGCTGGATAGTAAAACATTTGTCTGGTACCAATCTCTTAATGAACCAAACCCACAAGACCAAACATTTCAACTAGAAAAGCTATCAAAAATTGGACCACCTTGAATTATCTTCACATCCTACAAGATGTGACAAACAAATGATGGGATATTTTGGTCCCTCTAAAAGGAAAAGACACAGTAGCATGAATTTTGGTCAAATTCATGTCTCTAATAGAATGAACCAACTACTGTAACAACTACTCAATAATGTAACAAGATGTTTTATAAAGAAACATTTACCCTGGCCAATACGAGAAATTCGGTTATAGCTGAGATTTAGCACCCGAAGCCTGGTCAGCTCTCTCAGCCCCTCAATTGCCACAATTTTGTTTCTTGACAAATCAAGCGTGTGCAAACTCTTAGGCAATGCCCCGGATGGAATATGCACTGCACCATGAAAGAGATGGGCAACAAGTAATCAGTCAAAAGCACATAAGGTGGTCACTAAAAGATGCCCTTTCAGAAAGATAATTTGCCAACATCCCATTAGTGAACTAAATTTTCTATTCATCATAGATAAATCTCCTTTTCTTTTCTTTTTTCAAGTTTATTTCTATTAACTAAGGAATTAAGTAAACGATAAATTCAGAGAAGTGACCGGGCATATTTTTTAGAAGGACCTAAACTACAATAAACAAAGTATACAGGGAGCCAATAGTAACAAGATGCCTTACCTATAAAATTGCTCGATAAATTAACAGCTTTGAGACTGGTAAAGGCTGAGATGGCTGGTACGACCTTGAGAGCCATTCCAGAAATATGTGCCACAGAGGAAAGAAAATTTAACGACTGAATAACATTATTTGCTTGCAAATCCTCATCTCCACCTCTCCTCTTATTTGCATGTGAGTGGTTCTTTCCGGAAGACTCCCCAACCTCAGGTAAGCTGGATAAGAAGAACTCACCATCCATGTTACCACCCAGCAACTCCTCATTTTCATCTTCACAGATTTCATCTTCCTTATTTGGTATGCTGTTAACCCAAGCGCTGACCCGATCAAGGTACGAAGTCTCAGTTGAGAAAGCCATCCATTGATTTGAGGGGTCCTCTATCACTTTTTTCTTCTTTTTATCCACAATCTCACTTGTCTCAAGAGTATCAGATGTGTAACCACCTTTGTTATTATTAGAAATGTCACTAATAACTGATTTAGCTCTTGCAGGCGCCCTGACACTGGAAATCCCATTAGTCCGATGAAGGTTCCTGTGGCTCCACATAAAAAGCCGCCACCAAAGCTTTCTGCTTCTAGAAGGAAGCACTTGACTAGATGACCTCTTTTTCAGCATAACCCGGTCAGCAGTGCACGAGGTCTTAACTGAAAACGGGCTGTCAGTTCCTTTCTCATTGGGTACAGCTCCATCTGGTAAGGATGCCAGGTTACCATAGGAACGGGATTTGTTGACTTTGGAATCGGTCCAAGCAGCTGATTTTCTCTCGATGTTGGAGCAGGAGCGCTTTAGCAGCCTTGGGGAGGATGAATCTTTAGACATCTCCTGAACCATACCTGGTTCACTCTGGTGGCTGCTAGGCGTTGGGATCTCAGGTGTGGTTTGGTTCGGGTGGTTCGGTCCAGACCAAGTAGAATTGTTTTGGTTTGATTGGAGGTCAAGGTCTGATAAGTCCCTTTTCATGGAGTGTTTCTTATTATTATCATCACCTCCCTTGTAAGCTGTTTCAACCGTCACATCAGCATTTGGCATCAATTTCTCTACAGTATTTTGGGGTGGCAAGATCTCAAAAAGCAGCTCTTCTGGTTTAACTCGTGGGTTTTCATTTGTTTTTGCTTGTTTAACATCAGCTGATATTGCACTTTTCTGGAAATAGATAAAAGAAAATAAAATTACTTAATATATATATTGTAATTATTTTACTGCCAGTTATTAACATATAGATGATAACATACAAGGAACAAACCTTGGATGATTTCTTCTTCTTGCTTGTAAGAAGAGTAAAGCACAAGAACCTCGCCATCTTCAAATGATTCAATTGACAATTCTCCTATTTTGAACTTACTCTTTTTATATTTTCTTGTGTAAAATATCTAGAGTTCTCCGGCTAAAGGCAAGGTCAGTAACTGATGATAGGGTTAGCCGTTATCTATGGGAGATCCTTTGAGAATTTGAAGGAGAAACCAATGGAGACAAACAGAGGGTCTCGAAATACAGGGGAGAAAAGAGGTCGCATAGTCAAGCGGGGCCCACACCTTTGTCAAGGTGCGAGGTAATGATGCCACAGTGACTGCCAGAGCGACAAAAAACCAAAAAGTCGTATAAATGAGGACCTTCGGACCCGTCTTGGCAAGATTTACCTGAATTAAAAAAAAAATAACAATAATGATTAAAAGAGGTTGATAGATAAAATGTAGAACTTCAGTTAAAAACAGGTCCATGCACATTATTTAGCATCAAACTGTGTCTCTACTTGTATGATTATGGAGGATTGGATTCTTTCCTGAGGGAGAACAAATTACCAAAAGGTGTATTTTGTGAAAAACTTTAAACCCTGGATACGTCTTGGCATAAAAAAAGCCCAACCCAGGCAAGGCAAAGATATTCATTTCTCTTAAGCAAACCTTCTCACCATGTTTTATTTTTTTTTCCTATATTTGAAATTTTTGCTGGAGAGTCGGAATGATGAACTAAATGGGGGTTAGTCAATGAGGGGTTTAGTTTTGAAAACCAAAAGGTTGTCAAAAGTAACATTCGCGACCTGATATATGAGGCTTCAAAAAGAATTTTATCGAAGCCAACCTTACTGACGCCAAATACAACGGAAACATAAAAAGAGAATAAAAGAGAATTAAATCTTGAATAGTAGTCACATAGACCAACTAAATTGAAACGGTAATTTAAAAAATAGAAGATCTACAAAAACTTCGCTGAGAAAGAAAAGCTTTTAACTTTTCATCTTAGGCGACTATATGTTACCTCAAACAAGTCTCCATCGGAGAAACTATTGTACGTTGCACTTCGTAAACGAAATTACGAGAAAATGTAGAACAATTAATCTATTCCAGTACACTGGTGGGAGAAAAGAACTTTTTTCCGCCCCTTTTGAAGAAATATAACACGTGAGAGGAAACAAAAGCATTTCAATCAAAAGAAAAGGTAACTATTAAGCTGTCTGTTCTTTTCACCATAAATTGCTCAAGGAAATTTTGTTTTTTAAAAAAAAATTGATAATACTTGGGTCGTAAACTTGAAAAAAGGAATCGTACCTGACCAAATCAAGCCTAGAGAGGTACTCGATCAATAGAGGAACCTTTAAAAGTGTAAGAGATCACGATGCGAGAGAGGTCGGAGAGAGAGGAATGCTGAAAAGAGAAGGGGTGAGAAAGCGCTTGATAGCGGAGAGAGAGGTTGAAGAGGAAATATGATGGAAGAGGCTTGAAATGAGATACGCTGGTTACTGGTATATAAGCGTTGGCTCTCGGGAATTCCGAATAATACCTACCTACCTTTTTCTTATAGGCCCTTGAATAACTACAATATTAAAGTTACTTGAACTGGTAAATTTGTTAAGCCATTTTTTGAAAGGTTTTATTTTATAGAAATAAAAAATTATATACCTGTAGAAATAAAAAATTTATTTATTAATTAATCAACATATGACGTAATAAATTTTGAGCATGTGATGAGGGATCAATTCTTCTAATGATGAATTTGCTGGCGTTAAATGTACTAGCTAAATTGTATATTGTTATCAAATCAAATGAAATGTTAAATATATGTCAAGGCGGTCAACATCTAAACCTCGAGAATATTATTTGTAATTTAATAGGGGTATAATGCAAATTACAAGAAAACCATGTCTAGGTGAATGACAGTAAGACACGGTTGACACGCGTATGACCATCTCTCTACAGAGGTCCACAAATAAATAAATACACACAAACGAGAACCCGTGCCAGCTCCTCAGCTACTCATTTGTTCTTCATTCCTTCATCATTAGAGTGACATAGAAACCAGTTAAACGAGTAATTTTTCGTAAAAGTTAGAAATCGAGTCAAATAAAAGATTATCATTTAAAAGTTCATTATGCAATTTTTCGTAAGGCCCGACAATTTTCGTCACACATTTTCTTCAAACAAATATATCAATTATCCACATAGGCGAGACTACATAGTCTCTGAGGTAGACACTTACCTACCAAATAAGATAAGATTACTCTATATCACCGTGTTTTAGACGAAAAACCAACCCCTGAAATTTTTTTTGTTTTTTTAGAACCAGGTTTTTTTTACCTTGCCTACTCCTGTTGGTTGACCTTGCCTACCCCAGAGTCCAATGATACAGCGTGATTTCTTTGAGGTCTGAACTTCGAAGCCCATAACTAAAATTCCAAAGCCCAAGCAGATGCGGAGACAGCGCGATTAAAAAAATTAACGAGACAGTGACTAAAAAATCAGCGAGACAGCGACTCAAATCCGAACCCGAACCCGAACCCGTTAATTTCTTGCTATTTTTTTGAATTGTGTCTTGAATCCGAACCCGTTAATTTATTCAAACCCGAATCCGATTTTTGCCTACCCATAGCTCAAATCCTAGCTTCGCCACTGATCATCCATTTCTTCCTATATTTTTCGTAAGGCCTGACAATTTCATTCAATAAATGCATGGGTCAACCACCCTTCATGTACACCACTTTTGCAAAATAATGCAAACTTTGTTATTGAACAAGTCTTTTTTTTTTATTAAGTTGGCGGTTATCAATTAAAAGTTTTTATCTGATAAAAAAAATTAACGCAAGATTAAATAAGAAGTGCGACGAATCAAAGAAACGAAACGAAAAAAGAAATAAATTAAAGCTTTTTATTTTGATAACCATTTTTCAATTATCACGATTGTTAACAATAGGGGGAATTTCATATATCCCCTCAAAAAGAACTTGAAATTACGTATTTCTCCCTCTAAAATTCACAATGTCATATTTATCCTTCTAAATTTTAAAAACTCACAAATGTACCCAAGTTATTGTCTTCTCCATTAAAACTCATTTTAAATTTATAATGTTTATTTTATCATTTATTAAAAGATAAAAAAATGTAGCATGTGTAAGAAAAATGTTCAATGTTCTAATTGGTCGGTTTCCGACATAAAATGGTTCATTTTTCTACACGTAACGCATGCACAATGACATTTAAGCATACGCTTATGTGCACGTCAAAATGAATTATTTGCCCTCACAATCGGTAATAAGATGACTACATGTTTCTCTTAAACATTCTACATACTTTTATTTTTTTGAATGAGTTTTATATATTTAAAATGAGTTTTAATTGAAAAGAATTGAATAATTTATGAGTATTTAAAATTTAAAAGGTAAATATGATATTATGAATTTTAAGGGGGATATGTAATTTCGATTTTTTTAAGGGGCTTGCATGAAACAAGAAAATGATACGGCATGTGCAACATTTTAAGAAAAAAATATTAATTAAATAAAAATGAAAATCTAGATACTAGAAAAATATTATTGGGAAGATACATCAACACTTGATCAACTATAAATTCGACCTTAATTTATGTGTGTACTTTTGGATTCATGTGTTTTTCATTTTCTTTTTCAGCCGATGAACCAGAGTCATATTTTTGAACTATAATGATTAAATATATATGAATCAACTATAAAAATGTTTGTGCAGAGAATGAAAATTAATTTTATAGTTATTTGATATTTTACTCTAAAAATTATATAAAAAATCATATATAAAATTTAAAAATTTAAAAAAAAAGAGTCAATTGACACCCATACCTCATCTTTACCTCCGCCCTTGTGATGGACCATCTTTTTGCTAATCTTTGTTGGAAAAAATTTGGGTATGACATCTATCGGACTCTGATGAGTTCCGTGTCCGTCAGATCTTCTTTAAGATTCATGCACACAAATATTAAAACAAATGCGCACGAATATTGAAACAATATGTACAGTCGTAAAATAAATCAGACGAATACGAAATTCATCATACTCATGAGCATCGGATCCAAATTATTCCCAACCTCATTAGCCACTCGCTCATTGATGAAATAAAATAGTGGTAACCATTTGGGATATTTGTGACAATACCTGATTTAAAAAAAAAAAGATTTTAACACTTAAAATCAACATAAAAAAGGATTATAAAAAAATCAACATATAAAGGAACACTCAGATTCCCGGAATTTTTATTTATATCATAATAAAAAAAATCAAAACACTTAGATTTTGGGAGATTTCTAAAACTACCTAGGCCGCCAAGTCAATCTGCGGCTCCAAAAACAGAGGGCCGCCAAATGATTTCTGCGGCACCACACCAAAACAAAACATGTTCCAAATTTGTTTGATTTTATAATATTTGTTTAATAATTTTCAAAAATAGAAAGAACACAATAATTTATATATTTACTAGTGACTTTTGAACCATGATCAATAATTCAGATACAAAGTATTTTTTCAGTAACACACCAAGAAATAGTTAAATTTTTTTAAAAACCGGAAAAAATCATGTCTGAAAAATATTTCGGAGTCCTTCTGGTACATCTAAATTATAAGATATTTTATCTTATTTTACTTAATTTTCTTTCTAACATATTTAAATTATTAATTTTTTATTTCTGAAAATTATTAAACAATTATTATTTTTCTTTGATCAAATTCTGAGGTTTCTTTTTGTTTTGTCGGGGTCCGCAGATTCATTTGGCGGCCCTCTGTTTTGGGGTCACATATTGGCTTGGCGGTCAGGGTGTTTTTAGAAATCTGATTATTTGATTTTTTTTTTTTTTTTTTGGAAATATGGTATAAATAAAAGTTTCGGCTCAGATTCCAAAATATAGACAATGCAAGGAATAAATGAATTTAATCCAACCTGAAAATTGTGTGAGAAAGCTGCTCCTGTGGACATAATTAAACCTCTAATTATTTATCTATCCTCGGAATATTCCATAGCAAAAGAATGGTGTTGATGAAATGAAATATCAAAACATGTTTTTCTTTCTTGAATAAGACCTGATTGTACAGGCACTAACTGGAGAACCAGATAGTTAATTCCCATTTATGTATGATATTGACATTCATTTGAAGAAAAACAATAGAATAATTTGAAACCTGAAATTGAAATATCAAATGCTAAATACACTATTTGTTCGTTGCTGTTGAATATAATAATATAAAAGACCTTACAAGACCTGTGTAGGTAATAACTGGGAACGAGGTATTTGCAGTTTTTTAAATTAAGAAAATCTGAAGTAGAGTTTGAGTAAGAATCTTTTTATATATATATATATTTTTTAGACCAGTTGGCAATATTCTTAAATCGAAAGATTTTATTGAATGAAATGATAAAAATGTCTTAAAATAAAAACAAAAATAATATAAAAATTAAGACTAACTTCTAATTTAAAGCTCAAATTCGCCTGCAAGCATGAAATAATTTTTCTCTCCGGAAGAAAATTCTTCTAATTTCTTTCCTTACATAAATTTCAATATATCCAGACATCTAAATACAATTTCATCAGAATGCAAAAGAAAATCATAATTTTTTTTTATAAAGAAAAACATTTTTTTTTATGGAACCTCAGGGGAGAAATAGGAGGCACAGGATAGAACAAAAGAATATATTCCCCAACAGCTGATTGATCAAGACATTTGGTTGACTTAGTTGTCCCAATGAATAATTTAGTTATTTTTTTCAAAATTTAAAAATTATATATATTAATGTAAAGAAAACTTCTCAATTTATATAACGCACTCATCAAACAGGCTTCAAATATCACAAAATTTTATCTAAATTTGATCTCTTGGTATTATCCTTGACAATATCAAGTTTATTCCAAAATTCATAACGAAATCCTTCCAAGTACGCAACAAACAGCAACAGAAAGAGAAAAAATAGTGTCTATGAATTCTTTTTCATTTTTTTTTTTATAATTCTATAAGATTTTCAATTTCTAGAATATAAAAGAGAAAAAAAAATATTCCTGATTTTTGACAATAATCAGATGGTCCAAAAGATAGAATATATTAAGTTGTTATCTTTTCCAGGTCGCAGATTTCAAATTTGTCTTATATATCTGTCAAGACGCAGTTGAGAGCTCAACTGGTGGCGGAATTTACAGCCTGGCTTGTTAGCAGAGATGGAATAAGCTGAGCACAGCAGGCAAACTAAACTAGATTAGACTTTTCTTAATTTATACATTTCAGGGTTATCATGTAAATAAGCCCCTTTTATCTTTTCTGCTAGTTTTAGCTTTTATTTTTTCAAAAAAACTTTGTAAAATTGACACCATTCGTGTCTGATATATGGAATCTGAGAGCTTGACTCCTACATTTTTTATAAAAAAAAAAGACATAATTGAGTGCATTAAATTTCCGTTTGTTTAGAGTAAATTCTCGAATTGCAAAAAAACGTAACTAGCGGTTCTATGGTCCAACAAAATAAGTTATGCATATTTTTTAGGTGGGAATTTTATTACGAGGAGGGATCCACTTACACTCTTTTTTGGTGATACCGGATTATACTCTATATTTTTGTAGTTTTTAAAGTCCAAACAGTTCAATATGATAGATATATTAAAATGTGCTTGCAGATCAAATTTTACATTTTTTTGAATTTTTTTACTATTTATTAAGTATTTTACAAAATCGTTATTAATAAAAAAATTCAAAAAAATGTAAAATTTGATCTGCAAGCACATTTTAATATATCAATTATGTTGAACGGTTTGGATCAACTGTTTAAACTTTGAAAATGTAAGGTGTAATCCGGTGTCACCAAAAAAGTGTGTAAGTAGATCCCTCCTCTTTTATTATACCCCTCAAAAAACTTGAATTACATATTTCCCCCTCTAAAATTCATAATATCAAATTTACCCATTTAAATTGCACAAACTCAAAAATTTACCCAATCTACTGTCTTTTCTGTTAATATTCATTTTAAATTTATAAACTTTTATTAAAACCTTTATTAAAATAAAAAAATATGTGACCCTTGTTAGAAATCTTCAATCTTCTAATTAGACTAGTTTGTGAGAAGTGATAACTAATGATACATTTGTCTATTTGTGACGCACACACAAGTATGTATCTAAAAGTCATTGTGTATGTGTCAGAAGTAGATAAATAAATTGTTAGTTATCACAAACTGGTCATACTAACAATTCATTTAGGATTTTACACATGCAACTTATTTTTTAGTATTTTTTTAATAATGATAAAATGAGTACTTTATAAATTTAAAATGAGTATTCATAAAAAGACAATAAATTGGATAAATTTTAGTTTTTGAAATTTAGAACGATAAATATGATATTACGAATTTAGAGAGGAAATACATAATTTTGAGATTGTTTAGAAGTATACGTGAAATTCTTCCTTTTTTATCATTTTTCCTTAAAATGTGCCTTCATTTTATGAATTTTCAATGTCGAATAATGAACTTGTAAATTTGTAGACTATGAATTTGAAAAAAAAAAACAAATTCCTAGCTATTTGGCATTAATCGATGGACAAAAGAAACAAAGATATCCAAAACTTATATCCCTTTTCCAACTTTTTTAGATTGAAATTAGTTTATTTAGAGTAAATATAGGGTGTGATGTGCTCAATTAGAGGATTTGGGAAGCACAACTTTAAAAGTTTATTTGATCGGCTTCAAACGACGAATCTAAACCGTTAAAATCCATCTACTTCATGAGTGATGCATGTACATTATTTTTTTTGAAAGTTTCGAATTCATTTAGTACAAGGTCAAGCGGTAAAAAAAAAAATATTCTATAAGTTGTTTTAGAATTTGTTTTATGTATTCATTTTTCATTATTTTTTTTACCGCTTGATCTTGTACAAAATGAATTCGAAACTTTAAAACGTTTGCATCTATATGCATCACTCATGAAGTAGATGGATTTCAACGGTTTAAATTCACCGTTTGAAGTCAATCCGATAGACTTTTGGAGCTGTGCCCACCAAATTCTCTTGGTGAGCACATCACACCCTAACTTCGCTCGTTTATTTATATTAGTTTAATAGTCTAAAAACCAAGAGTGTTTTTTTTTATTTGTGAATTAAGAATAAAAAAAAATACATATTACTAGTTGCTTACTACTTCATTATACAAAGCACAGAAAAAATAAAGTATATGCTGTTTACTTAGCTGGCTATTTGATACTAAGACAAAAACAAGTTCGTATACTTTTCTAGTTTTCTATATCAATCAAACGGTCCATACAAAAAAATATTTGGTTTCTGTAAAATTTAAAAAATTGATAAAATATGTGTATAGTTTTTGGTAGTATAAAGTATGAACGCCTATTGTGTTTGTTTGGACGTCTGATAGAAACTTCTATTTTCTAAGATGAAAACAAAAGGTCTTGATGTTTTTTTTATATTAATCAGACGGACCAGGGGTGAAAACGGATCCGGATTATCCGATCCGAATTTGCTTCGTATTCACCTGTGATCTCCGGTTAAACGGATCGGATAACTTCCCGGATACGGAGTCGGATGTTTTTCCAATATTCAAAATGGATTCGAATTCAGATACGAATAATCCTAATAATATGAAAAACAGAGCGGATATCAGTATATATCCGGATCCATATATCCATTCTATGCTTAACCCACTAACACATAATCCTAGCGCTTTTTGTTTACACATAATCCATTCTATGCCCATCGGACCTACTCTGGTTCGATGGGTTTAATTACCGTCGATTGCTTTAAGATTCGCACGGAATGACTTTAAAATTCTTGCGCATCTGTTTCAATTTTCGTGCACACAAATCTTAAATTAGATCGAACGGTCATCATGCTCGTTGAACCTAAAAGTTGGTCTGATGGGCATTGGACCTACTCCTTTCTTTTTTGTTTATCAGCGGACCAATTCGGTCCAAAATAAAAAATTCCATCGGACCGAATTGGCAGTTCGGTTCTTATTGTTTTTGTAAAAAAAAAATAATCAAGTTGTTTTTTTAAATTAATTATTTTATTTATATTTTATAAAAAAAATCCGGAGTTGGAAGATTGAAATAATTATTCTAATAAAAATGTCGGCATGGCTGGCGTTACTAATTAGACAATTGCTATTTTTTTAATTAGAAAGTGGGCTCCAAATAAACAAAACAACGTGATTAAGAAGGTGATGGAATAATTAATTGCTACCCCCACACGAACAGCATTTTCATAAGAGCTACCGAGAGCTCCAGCTCTCCAACCTGATTGCGTTGGTCACTGTTTCTTAATCACGCCAAATGCATTGTTGCACGAAATCGAACTGCATACAAATAGCAGGCATGAAAAGGTACTGTTTCTATCGATTTGAACGCAAATTTTAGAAGGCATGAAAAGTACCACAACTTTTCAGGCAAATTTTAATAACTGCATACAAATAACAGGCATGAAAAGTACCGTTTGAAGTACCACAACTTTTGATATTCTCCTCATGACTTGTGCAGTTTTTTATTTCACTTTTTGTTTAAATTTTGAATTCAAGACGACAAATGCAACTTTCTTGATCATAATTAAAACTTTCTCGACTAACATGCAACATCTGACGGTGACTATTTTTATAAGCATAGTCAAGGTCATCTATTTTGAATGCATCACCATCCTTTCGTATTTAATAGTTTAAAAATTTCTTCATTAAGAGTTTTTATTGATTTTGCGCTAAATTATTAAAATTATGGTGTTGTCATAATTTCAATTGGATTTTTTTTTTGGATTAACAGTTTGAATTCTATCATTTTTGTTATTCATTCACCATGACTTTGAAACTTAAAATTAGTGAAGTAAATTAGTCATGGTGTTATCGGTTTTGTTACGACACATCACACAACGTCATGTTTGTTGATAAGTGACGTTACTTGTTGTGTGATGTATTTTCTTTCGAGCAAAAATGACATGTCACGACTAATTTCCTTATTATTTCTTTATTTTTTTCATACATTTTAGTATTTTCTTGATTTTTTTAATGAATTAACTTAAAATCTAAAAAATTACTTACACATGACCAAGATATCACGTTTAATCACGTTAGGCATGATCACAACGTGACCATTCGTGATGTGATTGTCCTCTATCATTTTAGTTACATTACATGAAAAAAATTATCACATGAGGTGACGTAAGATAATCAAGTCACAACGCATTAGTCACATCACATCACGTTTTTCTTTTACTACCTGAAATGTGAATTCATATCATCTAATGTAGACAATTCTTTATTCATAAAACTTGTTAATAAATAAAAGAAAAAAATAGAAAGAGTACCCACTTGTTACACCCACAGAAAGATCAGATTCAGAGGCATTGATTCCGATCCAAAATTTGAATGAAAAACAATAACACTGATTCAAATATTATTTTTCTTCTTTCTCCAGTTTTCTTTCTCCATTTTCCTGGATAGAAGAAGCTAGGTGGGTCATATTAACTTATCTCTGCTCTCTCTATACGATGGAAACTTATAAAATAATAAAGTGGACCCCATTTAACCAGAGAGAAAGAATGAAGACATAATCATAGTGCCGACATTTTTATAATATCCAAAGTTAATTACAAATTAATAAATATATCTGGAATTAGTGGGTATTTCGAAAAATTTCTAAATCGGTCAGATTCTGACCGGTTTCCTCCTCTCCCAGAAACCGGTCAGAATCTGGCCAGTTTTTTTTTTTTTTTTTTTTTTTAGAGACACTATGAAGATCAAGATAATGAAATCTAACACTGAAAATTCGAACTTTTTGTTTAAATTTTTTTGTTAGATTACTTCTTTTGATGTATAATTAGTATATTTATACTAAAATACGCTAAATTACTTGAAATTATATTGAATTACACTGTATTACATTAAATTACGCTAAAATACGGTAAATTACATATGAATATGGATGATACCTTTACTGAGAAGGCAAAAAACAACGACGAAACTTCAAACGGCCATAAAACGGCGCTCGAGTGTCCGATTTCAGCAAATGACCACTTTTCGGAAAGCTTGCAAAAATATGCATGCGTTAGTGTCGGCGATGCCGATGCCCACTTTCAAAATTCAAAATTGCCAAAAAACAAAGGGAAGAGCCTCAAAACTTAAGTTGAAGTTTCCGATTAAGATTTTCATTTCTATCATTCAATCTAAGTAGGTCAGTAAATTAGTTATATAATGAAATTGTAGAATACTATTTTTGAATTTTTTTTACTATTTTTTATGATTTATGAAAGATGGCACAAAATCGGCCTAATTTAGCGTAATTTTGCGTAGTTTAACGTAATTTACCGTATTTCATTATAATTAACTAAATTAGTGTAATTTAGCGTAATTTAATGTAATTTAGTGTAATTCAATATAATTTAACATAATTTAATGTAATATAGTGTAATTCAACATAATTTCAAGTAATTTAGCGTATTTTAGTATAAGTAGCTAATTATACATCAAAAGAAGTAATCTAACAAATAATTTAAACAAAAAATTCAAATTTTCAGTGTTAGATTTTATTATCTTATTTTTCATAGTGTCTCTAAAAAAATAAAAAAATAAAAAAAGGGAAGAAACCGGCCAGAATTTGGCTGGTTTGGATATTTCGAAGAGGAGGGATCCACTTACAACAAATTTGAGTTACAACAAAGTTACAACATTCATTTTTTTCATTTTCAAAGTCCAAATCGTCGATCCAACCGTTCAACATGATCTCCACAATAAAATGTACTTGCAGATCAAATTTTACATTTTTTTGAATTTTTTTACTATTTATTAAGTATTTTACAAAAAATAGCCATACTTAGACTATTGAATTTTGTACCCATCTTAATAAATAGTAAAAAATTCAAAAAAATATAAAATTTGATCTGCAAGTACATTTTATTTAGATGATCATGTTGAACGGTTTGGATCGATGATTTGGACTTTGAAAATGAAAAAAATGAATGTTGTAACTTTGTTGTAACTCAAATTTGTTGTAAGTGGATCCCTCCTCTATTTCGAAATACCCACTGATTCTGGGTATATTTATTAATTTGTAATTAACTTTGGATATTAATAAAAATGTCGGATCATAGTGTACTAAACTTGAGATGAGTTCTATAATTTTGCAGCATCTAGTGTACTAAATTGGAGAAGAAGAAAAAATAAATTTTGGATCGATATCGTTGTTTTCGATTCAAACTTTGAATCACAACCAATGCCTTCAATCTTTCTATAAATTTAACAAGTGGGGTACTCTTTCTATTTTTCTCTAATTTCTATGGATAAAATATCTCCCTAAGGTACCTCAGATTTTGATTTTGAATCTGGACCGTCTGATCTACTTTCGCATGAATATGAAATCCGTGCATTTTACCTCGGACGGAAATTGTTTGAGTTCTGATTGAACGGTCCGAATCCGAACTCAAAATTTGAATTACTCCGGGGGATTCGGACTCCTTAGAATGTTGGCTATGCTAAAGTTCATGTTTTCTTGTTATGTTATGTTTTGTTTTTTAGTTTACTCGTTGATACGCCCTATTTCGGAGAGAGTATGCCATATGTGAAAAGGATCTTCGGTCTCGTCCTGTCTCAAAATGACAGGCTGAGATAAGATCAGGTTTTGAATTGAGAAAGATTTGGAGATATTCGGACTCTAACATGTATGATATCTCTCTTTAGCAAAAGTTCGACCTCCGTTCAATGGACCGTTCTTCCTTATATAGGTCGTTCCCTAACCGCTATTTCGCGTTGTCATGACGGTTATGGAAGATAATAGTTATGTTAGCCATAGAAACAGTTTTCCCGCATAAAGACGGTGAAAGCCAAGTTCGGATTGGACATTTGAGGTCTTTCCAACCTAGATTGTTTTCAACATTGGAAGCATCATTTAAATATAAAAATTAAGGCAATTTAAGATTTAGAAAACGATTAATCAATTTATAGCATTGCTCCGCGGTATGGAACCTATCGACAATAGAGAAGAGTCCGAAAACAAAAGGTAAAAATAACAAGCAATTTGCTCACGTTTGACGCACTACACTTTTTTCTTTTCTTATTTTCAAACGTCTTACCTTAATAAATATTAATAAAAAATTTAAAAACCGAGTAACCATTTGATGTACTAGCTAAAGAAAATTTGCACTTGCGTGCTATGCAAATCGAGCCTAGAAACAATTCACCACTTGTTTAATGTATGTCCTTACTCTCTTGTATTATACAATACTCTCCAAATGGAAAAACCAGAATTGCTGACAAGAAAACCGACATCCACATCGACTTCAACAACAAAATCCATCTTTTCCACACAGGCCACAAAGGAATACAAAACGACTATTTTAATTGCTCAATTCGTCATTTGGAGAGAGATGCGCAAGGACATTCCGAGAAGAGATAAAATACATAGCAGAACTGGCGCAAGAGATCTACATGCAACTTTGGTCCATAGCAAATGGATGAAATAATCAGTTACTGTTCAGATACAGTGTACCAAAGTTTGTTTATTACTGTCTCTTAACCTTCCTTTATTGTCTTTTCTTAGCTTTATTTTCTTACTTATCTTTTAATTTCTTTAGCTCAAGCATCTTGAGCAAATTGTAATTTTCTTATTCAGAGTTACATCTCCAACGTAACTCAAAACTTCAATGAATCAAATATGGGCTAGACCCTTATTTTCTTAAAAAAAAAAAAAATTGCAATTACGAAAAATACAATTTTAAATTTATTAGAACTTTGTGAGAATATTTAAAGTTAAATAGTTTGATTTCATTTCATATCAGAAAATAATTATGTGATTTATGCTCTTCGTTTTTTAATTAAAGAGTGTCAATCCGCAACTCACTTTACAAGATTTATCATTACATTCACGGAGCAGAGAATTTTTTACAGACATCAGATTGACTTTAGTATGATATCAAATAATAACTATTTAATTCGTATTAAAAATTATGCGAAAAGTTTATATGTATCTAAATCGTCCGTATTCAAAATTATGCCAATTCGGTTCAGAGTTTTTTTTAGCCTGGACCGAATTGGCAATTCGGTCCCAATAATTTTTTTTCATCGTACAAACACTTGTTGAGATTCGTGTATAAAAAACTACCAAATAAACCCAACTACACGTGTATAGAAAACCCCAACTACAAATATTTGGTCATCAACCCAACTACAAGTGTCGAGTGGTGTTCAATTGAATTTATTTGGTCATCAACCCAACCATCGGAGACCGAATTGGCAACTCAGTCCGGCTCTATTTTCGGATTTTCTGTGGCGTTGTTCATGAAACGCTAAAAAAAAAAAAAACTAAACAGACCGAAATTGATAATTCGGTTCTTATGGTTTTTCAAAAAAAAAATAATCATATTAGTTTGATAAATTTTTTTTTTTAAATTATGTTTTAAAAGAAAATCCGTAATAGAAAGAAGATAAGTAAGAGCACCCAAATCAATTATGGTGAGAGATTTGGAAGATCTAAAAAATTGTGGCAGGCTTGTGAGATTTAGACGCGAGAACAAATTTGGTCGCTTTCTTTATTGATTCCAAGAAAAGAAAAGAGATTTCTCCAACAAGTCTTCTCCGTATACGGTCACGTTTCAATCGTACGGTCACGTTTCTATCGTTATCCAGATAATTACCTGCTGCACGCTATAAAACAGAGAGAATAATAATAAATATTTGTAGGTACGGTCTCACCGTATCAGTAATTTTTTAGCTCGACAACACTGATGAGAAGTTTGGTGAACCGAGTTAATCTGATCCGAGTAACTGATGAGAAGTTTGGTGAACCGAGTTTACTGATACGGTCTCACCGTATCAGTAATTTATGTTTAGATCTGAACAGTCTTATCATAGTTCGAGTTAATCTGATCCGAGATAAAATGTACAAGCGTCTTTAATATTTGTGCGGTAAATGCTAATCAATCAGTCCAGATCTAAACAGAAATATTGTGCTACCTTGTGATACGAATATCCCTACCCCTTCTCCATCCATTTCCTCTGTCATGGGCACATTAAGATTCGTGTTATGAGGCCCACCGATCCAACACCATTTACAGCACCGTATCAGTCACGTTTCTATCGTTATCCAGATAATTACCTGCTGCCCGCTATAAAACAGAGAGAATAATTAATAAATATTTGGAGGTACGGTCTCACCGTATCAGTAATTTTTTACATTTCTTCGTACGGTCACGTTTCTATCGTTATCCAGATAATTACCTTTCTGCACGCTATAAAACAGATAGAATAATTAATAAATATTTGTAGGTACGCGGTCTCACCGTATCAGTGTGTGTGTGTCAAGATTTCTATCTGCAAAATCAAAGTATAACCTGCTTGAATGTGACAAAAATGTTTGTTTAGTCCATTTTATCGATTCGATTTTTATTTTCGTTAATCTTATCATGTACACTATGCAATTCAATTTAAATTATTTTTCTTATTCAGTAGTAATTGTCTTTTTTCTAAATAAGAAAAAGGACAGGTAGGTATTTGCACAGGTGTCATAAGAAAGTACAATCCGGACGGTTTTTAGGTGCTCTTATCTGAAAAGAATTGATATGGACCAGCCAACCAATATGATATTAAAAAACAAAACAACAAATATCGGTGTAGATGCATGCTTATTGTGAAATTGTGAAATTGGATTTGGATGATTGGATCCTAGCAGATGCATGCATATTGGTGTATCTAGTTGGATTCTTTCTGTTTATTCCGACCATCACACACATCTTATCGATTTATTTCTAATAGAAGGTATTGTTTGTTTAGCCGGAACCACAACAGGTTCAATTGTGTTTCGTATACAAATTGCTGTTTAAACGGAACCACAACAGGTTCAATTGTATTTCGAATTCTCTTTGTTTAAAAACTTCAGTCTATTCAATGTCTATCTAATGCTTTCCTTCTCAAACACTTGGAGCACGTTGTTTTCACTTTGGTACTGATGGATGTCACAACTCACAACCGTAATACACATTGATCCTTCACACCTGTTTGAATGTTTTGGGTGTTACTACCATAATACACATTGATCATTAGCAGAAATATTTTTCTTAACATAAATGAAAACTATCTTAACTCTAAATAGTTTTTTCAATTTTACAACACTTAATAAACATACAATTTTTAAAAACCTACAATAATAATCACACGAAGATGATCAACACAATGGTGGTAGCATATGTTGAAATGACAACTACTCCAACATAATTTGAAGAGAGAGATGAAAAAATTGATTGAAAATGGAGTTTGAGAAAGAAAAATGGAGGTTGTGGAAGAGAAGCAGAAGAAGAACCAGATGTATATATACAACTCTAATTCGCTTAATCTGTCTTTTGGAATCTCACATATTACTAACAATTCGGTGTGACTTAAAAAGTTAGAAGTCAAGTCAATCAACTATTTCATATTTATAAAAGATTATTTCTTTCGGATTTCGAACCTGTGATCTTCTATACGGAGTATTGTCTTTGTCAATAAATTAAATGTTGGTTCTCTATTTTGATTTTTGAACGATGACTATGTGATTGGTCCAGCTTTGTTTATCATTTAACAATTTATATGATGAAATCAAACTTTCTTCTATCAATCATGGCATCCTTATATTGTTTCTTAAATTCATCTCAAAAGAAGAATCCATCAAAAACATAGTCCATTGGAAAGCAAAAGTAGAATACATTGGGAAGCAAATGTTGTTTGTAAAACCTTACGAACTTTATGATTTACGAAATTTATAATTAAAATAAAACTATTTTGTTAGGTACGTGTATGGTATTTGATTTGTTGCTAGTATATTTCAATATCAAATTATAATATTTTACGAATAAATTTTTTATGTTAAAAAAAAAGAATCAGAAGCGGGTTAGGATTGGACGTTTCCTGGTATATATATATATATTTAATTATTTAAGAATCTCTAAGAAAAAAAATGGATGCAGAGGGTTTGTCCGGTTTTTTTAAATACTCTCAAAAAATAAAAAAATAACAAAAATATCCTTGATTTTTAAAATTTTCAAAAAAATACTCTGACCGTCCCACTGTGGAGTGGTCCACTTCCATACGTGACCGCCCCATAGTGTGGCAGTTTGCTGTGATTTTTTTTAGATATATTTAGTGTGTATAGAATGAAAGTTTTTCATATAGACACTAATAGTAATTTTGTCTCATTACTTTTATAATTTTTTTTTCTATTTTTTGGATGAATATATTGTATGATCCGTGTGTGATAAAAGAAATATAATATGTTTCTATGTCATCGATCTGTGTCTTTCTATTATATTTCATCTCTATCTATTTTTTGTAAGTTATTTCTCTCATTTCTAAAGCACATGCATGTTGTACACGTTTTTCTACTCTTTTTCTGTTGGGACGGACAACTTATTTATCTAAGATATTTCTCGTAAACAAGCGAGGCTAGGACAAGGGATACGACAAGAGAGACGATATCTTCACTGAGAAGGCGAAAAATGACGTCGAAATTTCAAACGGTCATAAAACGGCGCTCGAGTGTCTAATTTCAGCAATGACCACTTTTTGGAAAGCTTGTGAGTAGATGCATGCGTCGGTGACCGCTATGCCGTTTTTCAAAATTTAGAATTGCAAAAAAACAAAGGGAAGAGCCTCAAAACTTGAGTTGAAGTTTCCGATTAAGTTTTTCATTTCTAATTTTTTATTTTTTGTCATTTATATTCATTTAGTTTATTGTTTTCATGTTAAGATTTTTCCAAAGAAAAAAATATAACCGGTCCACATCAGAAGATAACCTGAACGACAATTGAAGTTTATGAATGATAACGATAAACTAAAAATCTATCGTATAAACTTCAAATTTTGATCTAAGTAGCTCAGTAAATTGATTATATAATGAACTTGTAGAATACCAATTTTTATTTTTTTTTGAAATTTTTACTATATTTTATGATTTATGAAATATGACACAAAATAACTTAAAAATAAAAGAAATTTGCCAATATTTTATGAAGAAAACAAGAATATATTTTCTAATTACATGGTTCTATACAATATCTAAAGTTCAATTCTAGTTTCACACATATATATTTTATTTGTCATATATTCTATTTACAAAATCAAAGAATATGAGTATCCAAAAAAGAGAAAAATAGAAAAAAAAAATCATAAAAGCAATGAGACAAAATTACTGTTAGTGTATATATGTAAAATATTCATTTTATACACACTAAACATCTCTTAAAAAAAAATTATAGCAAACTGTCCCATTGTGAGCGGTCAAGGCATTTTTCAAAATTTTTAAAAATCGAGAGTTTCTTTGTTATTTTTGTTATTTTTTTAGGGTATTTAAAAAAAATCGGGGGTTTGTGCACCAAAAATTTGCGGTCCTGAAGCCACCACGTGTCAAGCCACCTCAGAGGTCGGAAATTATAATAATCCGGTAGATTTATTTTAATTCAAAATGATATAATCTCAATTATGACAACCGAATAATTGGCAATGTAAGATTTATAAAAATAAGCCGTCCTTCCTTCATTTATTTCTTTTTTGATATATCATATACTTGTTTATGTACTTCTTTTTGTCCTTGAGAGATGACTTGTCTAGTTACCTAATTTAATTATAATTTATGTAAACAAATTTGTCCACCACTGTTAGAATAATAAAAAATTGATTACATCATGTCGATCATTCGATCTTTATTATATTTATTGTTGAATTGCTGCTCCTATGATACTTTTATAATATTCTTTTTTTTTTATAGTGCTTACTGCTGGTATTAGTTGGCTTATATTGCTAATTTGTTGCTCCTATGATATATTCATATTATTCTTTCTTTTTCACAATGCTTACTATTGGCATGAGTTGCATTTCATTGTTGATTTGTTGCTCCTATAATATTTTTATTATTCTTTTTTTCTTATAGTGCTTATTACTGGCATCAGTTGCATTGTATTTTAGCGTAATTTAACATAATTTAGCGTAATTTAATGTAATATAGTGTAATTCAACATAATTTCAAGTAATTTACTGTATTTTAGTATAAATATGTTAATTATACATCAAAAGAAGTAATCTAACAAATAATTTAAACAAAAAATTTGAATTTTCAGTGTTAGATTTCATTATTTTATTCTTTATAGTGTCTCTAAAAAAAAAAAAGAGGAATAAACCAATTAGATTCTGGCTGGTTTCTGGGAGAGGAGGAAATCGGCCAGAATCTGGCCGGTTTGGACAATTTTTGAAATACTCACTGATTCTGGGTATATTTATTAATTTGTAATTAACTTTGAATATTAATAAAAATGTCGGCCTCCTTTGTATCATATGCTCAAAGGTTCAAGTTTTTCAAACATTGTTTCTTTATTTTATATTTTTCTTTTATTTTTATAAATTCTTTTCATCATATGACTGTTTTTTTATTTTTTAGTCACATTAGAAAAATTTAATCACTTAATATAATCAAGTCAAGAGATATTACTCATATTTAAATCTTTTTTCTTTATCTTCACCTATAATATTTTAAAATTTTCCGTATTCCCACTCCGGAAGTTGTACAAATCTCATCCTAATTCGCTAGTCAAAAAGGAGAGATTCGGATAAGTTGCGAAACCAATGAACAGCAATCTTGAAATCTCTGTAATCCGTATCTAGTCATTGAATTTTTTCGAGAACGCATCTCGAAACAACTGGTTTTTACTTGTACGTATTTCGGAACAGTTCGACGACTAGATTCAGATTACAGGAATTTCAGGATTACTGTTACCGGTCTCGATTTCAGCCGATGCGCTTGCAAAAAGGAGAAGTTGCAAAAAGCAAGAAGAACTCTGACTGAAATCATAACAAGAAATTTAGACGAATTTCTCACTATTTTAGGCTAAATGCATATTAAAATTAGTGAAGCCAAGGAACAAATATAACAAGTGTACGGCAGCGATTTGGTTTTTATTTAAAATAGGGCATTTATATTCTGTTTTAGCAGTTTTCTGGCACAATATATCTTTGTGACACCTCATCAAATACTTTACAAACATTCTAAATATCAATTCCACAAACAAACAGGACGAAGCAAAAATAATAATAATAATAATAATAAGATGAGACAGAAACTCAAATATATTTATGTAATTTTGTTTAAAATATTACAAAACTCAAATATATTTAGGTAACACTTTCAGTGTAGAAAGTCGTGGCTTCGAAATCAGAATGGAGATTCTTTACAAACATTAAATGGAAACTTTTAGCAATCCATCTTTATTCAAAAAACCGATTAACCACTCAAAAACCAGTCATGTTCTATTTAGTGATTGTGGATTGTCACGGATAGTATTATTTTGAGGACAAAAGATAGTAGTTGACAGGTGATTTTTGTGGACAATTTTGTGCAATCTTTGTATTTCTGCAAGAGTGAGTCTATGGTACTATGCATAGCACGGATTGATCCGTACAACGGATCAATATTTTTGTTTTCAAAATCTTAACGATCTATCCAAACTGTTCAATATGATTTCTATATAAGAATATACTTGTAGGTTAAATTTTCTATTTTTTAGAATTTTTTTACTGTTTTTTTAGATAGGTAGAAGATCACTGTTTTTGGATGGTCCAGAATTTTCAGATCAAGTGATTTTCTACCTATCTTAAAATATAATAAAAAAATTCGGAAAAAAATAAAATTTAGTCTGCAAGTACATATTCATGTGGGGATCACGTTGAACGGTTCGGATCGACTATTAGAATTATCAAAATGAAAATATAGCCCCGTAGTACGGACTAATCCGTACTATGCATAGTACCATAGACTCACTCT
The DNA here is from genome assembly GCA_025461045.1 of Carex parvula. Lineage (NCBI taxonomy): Eukaryota > Viridiplantae > Streptophyta > Magnoliopsida > Poales > Cyperaceae > Carex > Carex parvula. The sequence goes on along the minus strand of JAJGRW010001305.1, from coordinate 229,731 downwards.
TTCTACAATGTTTTTTTTTTAAGCAATTATTTATTTGAGCAAGATTAAACTGTCATCACTACATTATTTTTTTTAACACGAAATTCCAAAATGTTGGAATTTTTAATATAGATTGTTGGAGATTTATTTCATCACAAAATAGAAAGGAGATTTAATATAGATAGTTGGAGATTTATTTCTGTTGTTTCTCCACAATCTACTTATTTAAAAAAATAGTAAAAGAATTCTAAGAAATATAAAATTTGATCTTCAAGTATAATTTCATAAGAAGTTCATGTTAAGATATTCAGGTTAACTATTTGAACTTTAAAAATAAAAATATGAAATCATAACATGAAAATGAAAAGATTTGTGCTTTGCAAAGCACCAAGGCTCACTCTATACATATATATAATTTCAGAAGAAAAGGTTGAGTTTTCTTATAGAAAAACAAATATGATGTTACCAAACGCTCTTGTTTCGTCGGACAAATTCCCTTCATTTTACGGTTTGAGATTAACTCTCAGCCACTTTGAGATTCGGGCTGACGGAGGGGGCAGTATTATTGGGCTTTGAGATTCGTGCCAAGTTAAAAAGAACGGTCCAAATCAAGTAATTGTAAAAGATTCCCTATTACGGTACCGGGGAGGATCTGAATTCTGTTCGTCAACCCTTCAAATTTCTGACGATAGACATAGAGGTTGCAAATTTTTTAAGTTGTTGAGGTCAACTTTTGAAGCCACACAAACACCATTTCCTCGTTAATTAAGTACCTACCATACAAGTACTTTTATTTGATATAATATTCTATTTTCTAATAGTATCTGTAAATAATAGGTGCATGACTTTGACCGTGGCGTTGATTACTAGATTTTTTTTATTTTTATGTAGTTATCAAAATGCATCATCCATCACCAGCACCTGTTTTTTTTTTTTTCATCCATTCAAATACTTTTAATAGTTTAGATTTTGAAAAAAAAAGAGAGAGAAAAAAACAGCATATTTTATCTCTATGAATTGTTTAAAAATATTTGAACAATTAGAATGAAAAGCAAAAATTTCTGCATTTATGGAAGAAGAGTAACAGATTTGATTTCCATTAGTAGGATTATTATGAAAATTTTAACTAGCTTATCTCATAACTTAGATTATATATACTTATGATAATCATAACCTACGAAAAATAACATTTGCTTTTATTTTATTTTATTTTAAATTACTATAAGAAGTCTTGAATTAACATTTTTTTTGTGCCGCTTATTAGGTAGCTCAATTTTCTTATATTTTTTTTTAAATCTCTAAAGCTCTGGTTTAGAGTGGAAAAAACGTTCCGTGCCATGTCATGCCGTGACTAACACGCCGTGACTTTGGTCTCGTGCCGTGCCGTGCCGTGCCGTGCCGTGACCAAAATGTCAAGGGTTAATCATGGCACGCGAATGGTCATACCACGTGAGTCACGCCGTGCCTAAACGTGCCGTGATCATACGTGACTCGTGTGACCATTAATCATAATTTAGGTTAGTTTATTCAAGATTCACAATTAAATCAATATCTAATGGTCCTAATTACACGTGACTCGCATGATTACGTGTCGTGTCGTGCCGTGACTAAATCTTCACGTGCCATGCCATACCGTGCCAAAGTTTCAAAAGATGAGCACGACACGCGAATGGTCACAGCACGAGACATGCGAGTCACGGCACGTAACTGACACGCGTATTGTGCCGTTCCGTGCTGTAACTGTGCCGTTCCGTGACGGAGCCGGCTCCGCCGTTCCATTTTTCTCACTCTATCTGTATGTATATTTTATTACGAGCCGTCTATTTTACTTTTAAGATAGTTTTTTATCTACAATGAAATCAAACACTACCAAAAATCAATCATCATTAAATTTTCTTTGTCAAATTAAAAATGTGCCATTATAGTTAATACTAATTAATTATCCATTACTAAGACTATAATCAATGATTTTTTTGTCATGGATCACGTACATTAGGTAGGACCAAGGTTTCTAATGGAGTGTAAAGAAAAAATACAATTAACCCTAAAAAAAACAATTTTTCTTTTCATATTTCCAATATGCAATCGAAATTTTGTGACTTCCAAATTACCATATTGAAAATAAAAAAGGTTTGACTTGATGAAGGGACTCAAAACTGTTCATCGGCTTTATATTGTGCGGAATACACCGATACCATGCATGTTCGAAGAATTCCCAAGGTTGACCGATCATAGAGCCGGCTTTATATGATTAGAGTTATTAAATAGGAGTAGAACAGGTATAAAGGAATTAATTAAAAAGAATGAAAATAATTAAAGAAAACGTGGCTAGGAATAAAGAAACAGAAATCTTCTTCCTTAAAAACGTGCCCCAGCTGCTCTGCCTTCGTCTTCTCTCTCACTGCTTCAATCAGGTTCGAGGTCTATCACAGCAGAAAGATAAGTGGTTTTGACTGCCGAAGTGAGCGGAGGCAAATTCATTTCGGAATGAGGTAAAGAGATAAAGAGAAAGAGGTATTCTTTTAATTTCACACTTTTGTCAATTCTCTGTCGGGCTTTATTTTATTTGAGTGACATTTAAATATTAAATAACTTTTTTAGAAAAATGATATTGTTTACGCAGGAGCGGAGCCAGACTTTCAGACTATGGGAGTCTGAAAAACAACATAACCAATGTTAGGGGGGCCCAGGGGCGAAGCTACTCTCAATGAATGGGGTCAATTGACCCCCATTCATTTTGAATTTTTTTTTATTTATACCTTATTTTAATATAGTTTAAAGTAAAATATTATGGATAGTGTGAAATTGACCCATTCGTAGTAGAAAAATTTTATATGCTTGATCCCCGTTCACGTTTGACCCTCATAGTCTGAAAGTCTGGCTCCGCTCCTGCGTAAACAATATCATTTTTCTAAAGAAGTTATTTAATATTTAAATGTCACTCAAATAAAATAAAGCCCGACAGAGAATTGACAAAAGTTGAGACAAAAGTGTGAAGTTAAAAGAATACCTCTTTCTTTTTACCTCTTTACCTTATTTCGGAATGAATTTGCCTCCGCTCATTTTGGCAGTCAAAACCACTGATTGCAATTTCTGCTGCGATAGACCCCTAACCGGATTGAAACAGTGAGAGAAGACAAAGGCGAAGCAGCTGGGGCACGTTTTTAAGGAAGAAGGTTTCTGTTTCTTTATTCCTAGCCACGTTTTCCTTAATTATTCTCATTCTTTTTAATTAATTCCTTTATACCTGTTCTACTCCTATTTAATAACTCTAAACATATAAAGCCGGCTCTATGATCGGTCAACCTTGGGAATTCTTCGAACATGCATGGTATCGGTGTATTCCGCACAATATAAAGCCAATGAACAGTTTTGAGTCCCTTCATCAAGTCAAACCTTTTTTATTTTCAATATGGTAATTTGGAAGTCACAAAATTTCGATTGCATATTGGAAATATGAAAAGAAAAATTGTTTTTTTAGGGTTAATTGTATTTTTTCTTTACACTCCATTAGAAACCTTGGTCCTACCTAATGTACGTGATCCATGACAAAAAAATTATTGATTATAGTCTTAGTAATGGATAATTAATTAGTATTAACTATAATGGCACATTTTTAATTTGACAAAGAAAATTTAATGATGATTGATTTTTGGTAGTGTTTGATTTCATTGTAGATAAAGAACTATCTTAAAAGTAAAATAGACGGCTTGTAATAAAATATACATACAGATAGAGTGAGAAAAATGGCACGGCGGAGCCGGCTCCGTCACGGAACGGCACCAGTTACAGCATGGAACGGCACGATACACGTGTCAGTTATGTGCCGTGACCATTAGCGTGTCGTGCTCATCTTTTGAAACTTTGGCACGGCACGTGAAGATTTATTCACGGCACGACACGACACGTAGTTACGCGAGTCACGTGTAATTAGGACCATTAGATATTGATTTAATATGAATTTTGAATAAACTAACCTAAATTATGATTAATGGTCACGTGAGTCACGTATGATCACGGCACGTTTAGGCACGGCGTGACACATGTGGTATGACCATTCACGTGCCATAATCATCCCTTGACATTTTGGTCACGGCATGGCATGGCACGTGAAAATTAATTTGATCACGGCACGGCACGGCACGAGACCAAAGTCACGGCGTGTTAGTCACGGCATGGCACGGCACGGCACGTTTTTTCCACTCTACTCTAATTTGTGTGATTTTGCCCCTGAAACGTGAGAGGTATCATAAGTGGTTAACAAAGGGTTCGATGTCTAGTTGTTAATATTTTTTTTAAAATTTAGAAATGTATTAAATTATTTTGTAAAGAATAAAAAAATGAATAGTTTTTTTATATCACAAATGAAATCGAATTATTAATTTAGTTTTATTATACATTTCCTTAGAAACCAAATCATTGCCTCGGTTTCTTAGAATTTGTATGTAAATTAGACATTTCATGTGGCTAAGGATTGAAATCTGCGTATAAATTTTAAGGAATTGAATCAATAATTTTATTTTTTTACAGTGTATTGAAGAAAAAAAATATTTTTACCCTTCGCGACAAAATAATAATATATTTCTAAAAGTAATCCGTAGATGTCTGATTTACGACAAAAATGGATAATTTTGGAATTAAATTTATGGTCAACTTAAAATAATATATATATTTTTTATTAAACTTGAAATAATATTTACATATGTGTAGGCGGTGGCATGTTCAAAATTTTGAATAAAAGATTCTTTGTTAAGTTAATATTAAATAATTAAATGATTTGACCAACAACTTTTACTCAAGAAAATAAATAATAATGTTTAAACAATGATCAATAGCCCTCCAATGTAATTTTGATTAGCGAATAAAAAAGTGTGATTTCTTAGCGATAAAATATCAATAATATTGTTTTGGCTTCATGCAGTGAACGAGTTATATATATATTTTTATTTTATTTTAACTTTATTATGTGTGCACTGTATGAAGCCAAAATAACGCTGCTGTCAATATCTTTACCTTAAAATCTTTGTCAGCCTGAACAGAATAGAATACAACATGAAATTCTCCATTAGAAATTTAAGAAAGGGATATATACCTATGAATGAAGTGGAACCGTTCATTTCGTTTGAAATCGTAAGGTTATTCAGGCATCCACGTGTCATGTCAGCATCAGGCAACTAATTTCGTACGGCAGTAATGAATTAATTATGGATAATAATTTAGATATAATAATTATCATGATGCTGTTGTTGCAATAGATTAATTATATTTTAAAGTAAATAAATCACAGTTGAGACCCAAAAAATAAAACAGTAGGAAGACTTGGTTTTGATTTGAAACCCAAAACCAAGTCTTCCTACTGTTTTATTTTTTGGGTCTCAACTGTGATTTATTTATGTGAAATTGTTCCAGTTTAGCAATCTTTGTTTTGAAATTTGTAACAGCACAAAATTAGGCCCAAGGCTTTTAGGAGTGCCTAAGGTCCATGGTTTCAAATGATTCTAGAACAAGTTAACAACTATAAAAAGAGCCTACGGGAAAATTACAAAATCACAACACATAATTATATACTCCGGATTCAGAATTTCTGTTAGGTAGAGCACTAATCGGATTTAAATAGCTAATCAGATTCAAACTCATTAACTTATCAGATACACAATTGCAACTCAGTCTCTATAACTATGTTTATTAAAAAATATGTTGTAACCATGAAATCGATTGATACCGTATTGAAATATTTTTCTATGCTAATTAAAAATTTGTTTGGCACAGTTCAAAGTGGGGTTGTTCTTAGCAAATTAGCAAATTGAAGTTAAAACTTAGATAAAAATTTAACTAAAATATATGTATTGAATAATAAAATGTCCAAAAAGTTCGCTTAGCCCATTTCCTTAGAATTGTAATGATAGGTCCCACCGTCAGTCATTTCTTATTCTCTTTTTCTCCTTCATTATATTTACTAAATAGAACATCGCAGTCATAAAAAAATGAAATACGCAAAATTGACCAAAGCACGGAAGTAATCGGTTCAAGAATCATACTAGCTCAAGCCAGGGGTAGGCACACTGAACAATTAGTACTTAATTGAAAATAGAAGTTTAAATTCAGGAGTAGGCACTTGTCTACCCCAATTCCTTCTTGAATCCGCTGTTGTACGCAGACATTTGCAGATAAAAAGTTGGCAGGTAAATACACATACTCTCTTTGTGTTTATTTATTTACAACTGAATGTTTTTAAAGACACTCATTGTTTAACATCATGTAACAACTATTTATAACTCTTTTAAATCAATACAATTGCTTACGGATTTTCAACCAAAAAAAAAGTTGGCACTCTCTCGAACTATACATATAACATATCTAATATCTAATAACTTTTGACCGCTCTGGTGATCCATAAAAACAATAAGTTTCGGACTCTTTGGTAATGTTACCTCATTCAAATCTTTATCTGGCTAGTTAATTTTTTTTTCTTCTTTCTATTTATTCTGATCAAACGGCTCACTTTGTATTTTCATTATTCTCTTCTCATTTAAAAGTAATGATTTGATGTTCTTATAGGTACATGGTTCTTAAATAATAACGTATTACGCATGTATTATTATTACTTATTAACACCTTCTTGAATAATTTTAATTCTGCAAATGTAAATCCAACAACATTTCTATAATTTTGCTTCTATATTTTCTAAAAAATTTAAATTAATTTAAAAATATATCGTAAAGATTGTTCAAATATTCAATATTAGAATTTCTAACCCAATATATGGCGTGTCATTTTGTTTTTTTTTTTTAAAAACAAAATCTGTGTGCAGCGCCTCGATATGTCTGGTTTATATTGAAAAACATTTTTCTTTTTTCATTAAAGAACAACAACCTACCAATCTCTACATAGATTTCAAACACAAAGTAATTAAAATTAGATAAATGAAGATGATACAATTAAATCCTAATACAAAACAATCGTCTGATCAAAACAATACACTCCGTCGAATGCCTCCTCTGCACTTGAATCCTTATTTTCTTGCTCTTCGCGTCTCCATTGATCTCTTTTGTCTTGAAAACCTCGGTTGGCATCATCCCGGGACCAAACGGAGAATTGACATGGCCAAGAGCCTGTCCATGGTTTGCTGCTTCAGTGTATCTTGGTTTTGTACTTTTTGTAGAACTATTGTCACTGTAATTTGCTGCGTGTGTGTGTGTGTGAAGGTTGAGATGCTTGGTGATATATTTATAAGAAGGTGAGCTGGTAATAGGATATCGTAAAAACAGTTCCACTTTTATTTTAATTTTTTTAATTTATGTTTTATGATGTTCTACTACTTATAGAAGGAATGGAGCTGTAATTAATGCTTGTAAGGATCACTCAGGGTCAGGGGTTCAAGTGTTCAAGTGAATAACTTAATTGTTTTGGGGAGCATACAAATATCAAATATGACAATATTAGGATGTGTTTTCTTTTTTTAGGACTTGGTAGAAGCAGGGAAAATTACCCGAAATTTTTAATATCTAAAAAAATAATAAATTTCAAATTATATATCCTGTTTAACAAGATTTCAAAAAATACCAAAACCGTAATTTTATTTCATGGTTTTGAGCCAACTTTCTGCAAATTAAATTCACGGTTTTAGCCCTTCCAAAACCGCAGAACAAATCCACGGTTCCGGAAAACCGGAATCTTTTTTTACGGTTTTAGATTTTTTTCTTATTTTTTTTTAATTAAACCAATAGAAATCATTAACTCAGAACCAATTTTGACAAAAAATTCGATAGCAGTCATTTCATTTGATAATTTTGCCCGAACTAATTTTTTTTTTAAGATCATAATATTTTCTGTATTTACTTAGAAGTGACTTTTGAATTGGAATTAATAACTCATATTCAAAATATTTTTATTTTTTTTTCAATAACACACAAAGAAATATTTTAATTTTCCTTACAGCCGCAAAAAATTCGACTTGAAAAATATTGATCTGGATTATTTGTTGCAGTCTTTCTAATAAATCAAATTATATAGTATTCCATCTATTTTCAAAGAAATATATAAAATATTTCTAATATTTCAATACAAAAAAATATATAAATTATAACATTTTCTATTTAATTAAAAAATAAAAAACAAAAAACCATGAACTTAATTCACGGTTTCATGAAAAAAAAAATTTAACCGCAATTTTAATTTATGGTTTTACGAAACTGTGGATTTGTTGTGCGGTTTTGAGAGGGCTAAAACCGTAAATTAAATTTGTGATTTTGGGGCCAAAACCGTGAATTAAAACTGCGGTTTGAACATTTTTCGAAATCTTGTCAAAATGGTGTAGAATTCGAAGTTCTTTTTTTTGGATATTAGTAAAAATTTCAGGAAAATGACAATAGCAGAATAACTAGCCCTTATTTGGAATAATATATGTTTCCTAATTTCAATATAGTTTGGAATAATAGTTCATAACAGAGATTATTCCATATACCCTTGTTGTCTTTGGTGTCTCCAAAGCTTTGAGCAATTATTTTTATTCTTTATTCATGGCTACTTGTTTCGGTTTACTTATTCTTTAGCTGTTGCAACTTGCAAGAAGATTCATGGCCTTAACATGTCATGATATTACGCTGTCTATATATGCCCAAATCATCACTGGTACCAGTGGTACCATGTAAATTAGGAAAGCAACCAACTAGGGCTATTTCATGATCATGCTTTCACGAGTTCAACCTACTTCTAGGGGAATGCAACTTATTTTTCCTTTTGCATGGTTCTACTTCATATAAGTGGCACTTTGCAACAGTGTATGTGAAATTGAAACTAAATTATATACCAATGTCAACTGACTCATAATGTAAAAAATTTCATTGCATGATTATAAATATCTAGGTATTGGAGAACTATCACTTGGTTTGTCTCTGTGTGAGAAGTCGCACGTTTGAAACCCGGATGGGGATTCCTCGTGGATATTAAAAACAGTTGGGTGACTTGACCCCAACTACAATATAAAAAAAAAAATCTAGGTATTGAACCAGTCCATGATGATATTGATATATCAAGTTTTGGCACAACCAAGTTTCATTCATGTACTTGTATAAAATTAGAATACATCATATATAAAAGGGAACACAGCATGTAGGAGAAAGGGAAAAAGGTAAATTATGTGAAATTATATAAATAAATAAAAAACAAAAAAAAATTATAACAACGGGCGACCTGAATCAGTTTTCTTTATACTTGAGCTTGCAAATCTTCTCATGCAGTCCCTCCACTTTCCCTAAAATCCAGATAAAAAAACCAAATAGATCTTAAGATTCTAGAAAATCAAAGCAAATAAGGACTTGATCCTTATTTTTCATAAAAAAAAATTCTAAAAATTTTTAATCCAAAAATACAACATTAAATGCACACCTCATGGCAGTGGCCATTGTAACGTTCATATTTTTTGAAAGAGTCATCCATAAAATATTGCTCTATGATGTTGCACAATTCCTTTGGTTTCTCAATATTTATGGCATGGCCAGCATTATTTACTACAACTTGGCGTGAGTTATCACCCAAATGCCTGAAAAGCTTTTTATAGTTATTTTCTCAAACAGTTTCAAAAAGGGGAACCATAACAAATGAAATGTCAAATTACAACCAGACCTTTTCAATCTGTGACAAAGCTCCAATGGAAATACCTTATCCTGGTACCCCCAAACAATCAACGTTTCCTGATAATATAAAACATGTTATAAATGCAAACGGGAAAAAAATTACTTTGATGCCATGCACAACCCTGCAAAATTAAAATCGATGTATATCATATGTAAAAAGGGATTTCAGTACAACATGAAAAAGATCCTCTGGTGGCCCTCATTTACCTCTAAAAGACCAATTGCTTCATTCCAAACAATTGATCTCTATACAAATTCAACGAAAAAGGCAGGGTTTCAAGAGATTTGGAAAAGGGAGAGAACACCCACAGATTTCCTGTATTAAAGATTACAAATCTTAGGGCTGCAAATGAGCCTAGCTCGCTCTCACCCACAGATTTCCTGTATTAAAGATTACAAATCTTAGGGCTGCAAATGAGCCTAGCTCGCTCCTTAGGGCTGCAAATGAGCCGAGCTCGAGCGAGCTAGGCCCAACTCAAACTCAGCTCACAAATATAACGAGCTGAGCCAGGAATCTGACTTCAATTTCGAGTTAAAATACGTAGCTTGAGATTGACTTGTTATGAAACGAGCTAGCTTGTTTAGCTCATTAAGAGCTCCTTCAATGGTCAGGTCAGGGGCTGGCAGCTAGGGGTGAAAACAGGTCGGATATTATCCGACCAAATCCGGATCCTTATTCGAAAATTAGATACAGATATCTGATATCCGAATATCTAGGCGGATACGGTTTTAAATTAATATCATCCGTATCCGAATAGTAGATACATACCAAATAATTTAATATATATTATGAAAAAAATTGTGTTATTCATCATTATGATTAGATAACTATTATAAACTTTCGTATTTTTTAATAATATTTATATGTTTTTAATAAATAATAGTGTTGAAAACGGATATTCAATCTGTATCCGGTTTAATATCCGATCTGTATCCGAAAAATAAAAAAAAATACGGATATGGTTTTACCACTATCCAATCCGTATCCGATCCATTTCACCCCTACTGGCAGCGCCCCACCCCCCCCCCTCCCCCACCCCCAGTTGGAAGGAATGAGGTTGAACATGGAGGCGCGAGGCTTGGGCTTGAGCTCGAGGGAGACAAGGCAGGTAAACTACTGGGCAAGGCCACCGAGGGAGGTTGAGTAGGACGTGGCAATGGTCAAGTGGTGCAGGGTAAGGGCATCAGCGCTGTGCCAGCGACAGCACACCAGGGAGATGGCTTCGTGGTCATGGGGGTTGTCAATGTAGCCCAGCACCACATCGAGGATCCGAAGCTCACACTTCCCTGGTAATAAGAAGGGCATGATCCGCGAGAGAGGAGGGTAAGGACGGGGAAGGAAAAAGGTTATTATAAGATGAAGTTATCAACGTAACTTGTTAATGAACTGATCCAAAACAAGCCGAGCTGAGACAAACTTGAACTCAGCTCATGAAGAAATTGAACTGGCTAGCTCGGCTGATCATTAGCTCGAGTGAGCTAATTATGAGTTTTTTCCGAATCAATCTCATGCAAGTAATGAGCCACTACTGTTTTTTCTTGCAGTCCAAATTACAATACACATATTCTTTTGCATTAATATATATGTTACATGATGCTTAAATAATGGGCATAAATGACATTATACCTATAATTGGAAAAGAAAATTCAAGCTTGATGGCTGAGAAAGATACCTGATTAATTTTAGGTAGCTCAGCCAATTTTCTACCATTGATCAAAGCAAAAGCAGCTCTGTTTTCTCTTTTACATTCTCAGTACACATAACCTGTCATTTGAATGCAAATAAATAACATAAATTATACGTACCTAAACTGTTTCAAAGGTTTCAGTTTTTTCCAACAGGGAAGTACAAATTACAAATTCCAAATGCACACCAATCCAACTGTATTTATAATCATACATTAATCCTAACCAGTGTTATCAGAACCAGACCGGACCCTGTGGTTTTACCGGAAAAAACCAGACCTGATTACCTGTCCAGTCTGGTTCAGTTGATAGATCGTCAATGCTATTGAACCGGCCAAAACCGGTTTAACCAACCGAGTTTTATTAAAAACCGCTGAACCATTTCAACAAAAAAGCCCGTTTTAAGGCAGATTTTTTTTAAGCTTCAGATTTTCGTACATTTCAAGACTGGTGTCGCAAGTGAGGAGTTGCTCGTAGAGATCGGCCATGGCGAGAGACGGCACTTGAGAGGTGATGACCGTGACGAGGGGTTAGTAGTCGGCGCCGAGGCCAGCAAAGGCGCATAAGACAAGATCCTCCTCGAAAACCTCCCAGCATATAGATCGAAGTTCATCGGCGATTCTTGATCGGAGACTGTTAGGTTGCCCTACTCAGCGATCCTTCCTTCATGGTTTGAAGTTGCAACTTGAGTTCAAGAACCCTCGCCAGAGATTTGTTCAGTCATGCGATGAAGTGTTTCTCATAAGGCGGCTGATGTAGGCTGGGAAGAAGAACCATCGAGAAAGTAAAAAGACGATGACCTCGTAAACAGGAACTTTAAGGGATTTCACAGTAAAAGGTTATCTAACTTGTGGTGATTTTGATATGAATTGAGTGGAATTGATTATTTGACAGGGGATTGGTTTCAATCGGGTTAGGAATGATATCCTATTAATACAATTGAATGTTTGAATCAAAGTTCGATCAAAGAATCTGAGGTGTTGATTTGGATTTGGAGAACCTTTGGAGCTGAATTTGAGGATGCCTCGATTGATTTTCTGTTACTGATAAAGAATCTGATTCAAGATCAGATTAATTTGTTGATTCTTCTAGGCATGAATGCCTAATCTTTAGATTCAAGCAAAGATTTTGAATTCTGCTAGATTTTTCTAATTTTTTTTTTAATTTTCCGTGGTGATTTCATCAGATAATTTCTTTTGTTGAATATGAGATGAAAAATTGAATCAGGGATGGCACTTTTCTTATGGCTATGATATCATATGAATTTGAAACAAACAGTAGCGAACATGATCAGCAATATCTATCGTAATCATATAGGTTTATATCTAAACGGCAAAGGATACCAAACACAAAGCCTATTTATCTTCAAAACTGTACACCAACGATACAATCTTATATATCTCAAAAAAAAATTGGAGCTGTCAAGTTTAGGCTGCTGGACTTTGATGTTTATGATTCTTTCAAAAAATCAGCGGTTGAACCGGTTGACCCACCGGTTCGACCAGTAAACAGTTGACCCAAAGGTTTACCGGGTCGATGTCCAGTCCGATTCTGATAACATTGATCCTAACTAAGCAAACACCAGCTACCAATACGACTACTTTATGATACTGGATTAGCATGGATCTAGGTAGTTACCAAAATGTCCAGTACCTATCTCTAAGATTTAAACACTTGCCTGGATATAATCTCGGATGAAGCAGGTAGGCATGACAAAAGGTGGCTTACAGAATGTCAATTTGACAAGCTGTCTGACATCGTCAGGCTGTTGTGGCACCAAGAGTCTGGCAGCCTCTGCCACATCAGACACACCAAACAGCCCGGCTTCCAGGTCAGACTCCTCGAGGCACACCCCAGCCGATACCATGACCAGTTTATGAACAGAATTTGGATACATAGCTGCCATTTGGTATGCAACAAAGCCGCCATAGCTGATCCCAACCATGCCAAAATGGTCAAGCCCAGCTAATGTCAGAGCTTCCATCACTGACCTGGTCTAATGCATTTAGTTTAGTTTTGCATTTTAAATGAACAGCATGAGTATCTTTTGGTTTATGATCATAACGAGAATTATTGGATTTTTTTATAAATATTTCCGTAAAAAAAAAAGATCCAAACTTTTTATAAATAAACAAGTTAAAGAAAATAAAACTTGCAAGCTGCAACTAATTATTTTCAAGAATTACTGTTTGACTGGAACATTGGTCTAACTGTCATGACCCCTTCTCCCCTTACCACTAAGAACAACTTTTAAGTTTGAAAAAGTGAAGTGAACAGAGAAGAGAGCACACCTGGCTTGGTAAGTATCAGAGCGCTCAGCAGCGGGAGAAGAGGAATCGCCGAAAAAGAGCAAATCGGGCACGTAGAGATCGAACCCGGCCCGAATGAGGGGACTGAGAAAGGGGCTCCACTGCCAGGTGGCCCGCGCGCCGAATCCATGCAATAGCACAAGCGCGGGGCGAGAGGAGGGTGCGGAAGAGGCGGGTACCCAGATGTGCACGGTGGCCCCATCTGTCAGAGGGAAGAAGGCGGGGCGGAGACCGGCGGAGGTGAATGAGCGGCGATAGCAGCGGTCACGCGCGGCGGTGACGCTCAGCCACCGTGCCCGGGGCATGAATTGGTCGGAATTTCAGTTGGGGGCTTTGGGGATGGATTAATGTGCTTTGTTTCGATGGAAGGCACAATTGGAAACGTAATAACTAGTTTTTGTTCTTTTTCTCTTTTCTTTCTTCATCCGTCACGTCACTTTAAGTGGTTAGATTAATTGACACTGGAAATAATGGCTCTACTTGGATTATTTGAACTGAAAAACACTCTTTAACTGTATACCATAATACCATAGACTTTATTATCTATTTTATAAAGAAAAAATAAATAATATATTCTTTTTTCGTGTGATAATTGCTTAACAATCATTTAAGTATAAGATATTAAATGGAAAGTGTTTTGAAATATTTATAAGGTGAATTCAAATTATGTTACAACCCGGTTCAAAATAAGTTAAAATAAGATTTATATATAATTTTTAACTTTTTTTACTATTTGTCTTAGATAATGAGAAGACCGTTAAACTTTGAAAATTCTATATCATCTAATAGAAAACAAATTTCTTCCTATTAGAAAATAGTAAAAATCTTAAAAAAAAAAATGTTAAACTTGGTTTTCTTAAAAAAAAAGCTTCAATATGTAGATCGAATGAGTTTTTTTAATCCACTATTTAAATATAAAAATAATATTTGAAGTCGTAGTATTTGATCAATGTTATGCATAGGGAAGCGAATCTGCTGCGATTCTAAGGGATCGCAGGGTTTTGCGATTCTAATCTCAACCATTCAAACGATGGAACCGAAAATTCTTCTGAGAAGTCAGTTTTTGTGTACGAATCTCAAAATATGTGAACGGTTGGGATTGGAATCGCAGGGACCCTGCGATCCCAGAGGATCGCAGCCTAGATTTATTCCTATGCATCGGCACATAGTATCATAGACTTCAAGTATTATTTTATATTTAAATAGTGATTCAAAAAAAATCCATTATGCAAAAATATCTTGCTTTTGAATTATTACGCGTCATTATGCAAATGTTAAATTTGATATGCAAAATATATGTTCAATCTCTTCATTATTTTACATTTATTAATCTTAACATGAATATCATGTCATCGAAAAATACCTTGTTTTTTTTTGCTTCGAATCATAACTTGTTACCTAATTTAGAAAAATAATAATAATTGAGAACATGAACGTTAATCCGCAAGAATTAACATTTGATCTAGTGACAAAAAAACATTTAAAACTAAAAAAAACGTTAACACACGGTGATTGGAGAAACGCATAACTATTCATTGTAATTTAATTTAAGAGCATGTTAGTCAGATTTAATGCCTACCAGGTATTACAAACCTGAACACGTATCCTTTGCATTAACTCAAAAAGGAAATATTTTGAGTTAATGAATCTCAATCATCTGATTTTAAACGGAGCCAATCTGAGTTCTGCTTTAACATAGGGGCCTTTCAATATTAATGCAGATCTAATTCGCACGAATCTTAAACCAGATTAGACGGTTGAGATTCATTAACTCAAGATTCTCTTTTGAGTTAATGCAGAGGATACGAATTCTTACAAACCTTGGTCCCTCTGAATTTCTTTGGGGTCGGTCGTTGAATTGTCTCTATTACACATTAATCCATTTATCAAGGAAACATCAAAAAAGGCCTCTCTAAAAAAATTACTCGGATTCAACTTTTAAGCTCTATTGTTTACCATGTCTCTGCATCGAATGCTTTCCAATCTTGGAGAATATTAAGTTTCAGGATATAAATATGATATTATAGGCGATAGATCTGATACAGATAGTTATGAATTTAGCCTCTTTATGAAAAAAAAGAAACGCTTTAACTTCTTCCAAATAATATCTAAAAAGAAATGAATGTTAAAGATAACAAGCTCAAATAAAAAAAAAAAAAATACTATCTTAGTGACGTAATCTCATACGAATCATGTCACTATGAAATTGAAAAAAAAAAAAAAAGAGCCTCGGAAATTCTTGAAAGTGGATTATAACAAAAATTATATTCTAAAGGACCAATTTGCTCCTAAAATAGTACAAGTGCACAGCTCCAGCTTGAACTCTCATTTATTTTATTAATTTCAAGA
>JAJGRW010001305.1:178076-209273 GCA_025461045.1 Carex parvula | reverse complement strand
TTAGTGCTATTTTATTTATCTTTTGCCTTTTGGTTTCCTTTTTTCTTCTGAATTAACTAGGATATATTCGAAGATCGTCTTTATTTGGTTTTCCCCCAAATTTGTCAGTTAGGAAGATTTGCTGGAAAGGAACGTCTTGTTTTACCAATGAACTGTGCTTCTTCTTCTTCTTCAAACCACGGGATAGAATATTCTAGTGAAATGTTACAGCAACAAATTGAGGGGGATAAAGATGCCGTGATGATTGTTGATCATGGTTCCCGTCGTGAAGATCTAATCTTATGCTCAGTAAGTTTATTTTATTTATTTATTTATTCATATATTTAATTTTCTAATCAGTTTCAAATTTCTCATTCTGGTTTGTGGTTTGGCAGAAGTAAAAGAAAAAAAACAGTTCAGAAAAAGTGCTGTAGTTCAGCTACAATTGTGGACCTAATGGCATCCAATTTTCTCCAAGAAAACAACAGTTCATTATCATTTGTTGGTTACTGTACAAAATTCAGTGCCAATCAGCAAGAAAACAAAATTGAAGTTAATAAGTGTTTAATGTAGTCGATGGTATTGTAGTTTGACCTCATCAAGGCTGTAGCTAGAGTGATATTACTGGTCTTACTTTTCTTTTATTTATGTCAGATTTGTTAAGATGTTCAAGGCAAAGATTACCAGATAGTGGAGGCCGCTCACATGGTAATTTCTCAACTTGACAAATAATCTAATTTTAATTTTGACTTAACAATTTTCATGCTTGATTTCTGTTGCAATTAGGAATTGGCTGAGCCAACAATTAAGGATGCTTTTGCAAAATGTGTGCAACATGGTGCAACCAGAGTTATTGTGAGTCCATTCTTTCTCTTCCCAGGACGTCACTGGCATAAGGTATGTACAGAGTAATTCAGTGGTTTCTCACTTGCAAGGTTAGACCAACCGCCAGGTACAAGAGGTGGCAATGGGTTTGACCCAAGTTGGTTCATGTTTGATTGGCTTGGGTTAGTATAATTTTAGTTTTAAAAAAAAAAAACAGTTGGTTTGTACTGTAGCTGAATTCCAAAGGATCAAAAGCACTGAGCAGGGTTAACAGATCAGTTAGCTTAAACTTGGTCCAGTTGGTCACACATGGGTTACATAAAATGCTTGATTTGAAAATTGAAATCTCCAAAACATAGAATGTTTGCATATATCCTGATATCTAATCAATTCAAGCTATAACCTGATCTGCCTGCGGGTAAAAAAAAAACTTTGTCCTATACCAGTCAGGTAGTTACCTGATCATTTTCAAAATTCCAATTTGAAATCAATTAAGTCTGACAATTTTCTCTTCCTTTCTTTATACTTTTGGAGTTGGTAGTTGTAGAAAGTTGGTATATTTCTAACTTTTAATGGAGTTCACAGTGGTTATTTATAGGATATACCTGCTTTAGTGGCTGAAGCGTGCAAGGAGCATAGAGGAGTATCTTATGTGATAACTGCTCCTCTTGGCTTACATGAACTTTTGGTGGTATGGTTCTGAATCTAATCTGTTTTCGTTATCTGATTTGTGACTAGTTGCATTTTCTAACTTCAATGGGGCATTGGAGCTGGTTTTTTTTTTTTTCATTTTTAAATTTAGTTAGTTTTTGTAATGTTAAAGTGATTTATGACAGCATTACACCTTATTTTTGTTTGTAAGGTGTAAATTGTGATGTTGAATTCAGTTTCTTTTTCTATTTCTTCAAACCCACAAATGATGACAATTAATCCTGATTTCTACCACATGAAAACAAATGTAACAAAAGGAACTCCGTTTTTCGGAATTGATTTTAAGATATTTTAACTTCTACAATTGTAAACCAAAGGGCCCAAAGTTCTGAAGCTGTCAGTTCAAATTTTTATTTTGCATTTTGTGCATGTAGGATGTGATGAGCGATCGCATTAAGCATTGTGTGAGTCATGTTGCTGGTGTTGATGATGAATGTGATGTCTATGCTGGCACAGGGAGATGCTGCCTATACCCATAAAAGAGTTTTAAGAAATGTAAAAAAAAATACAAAATGAAGACAATTTCAGGGAGGTAAGTCTTAAGCTTTAAGCTTAAGATGTTTGCTTTGAATGTGACTCGAGATTCATATGGTATAGAGATTTAATTCAAGCAATAATTGTCGTAGCAGTAATGCTTTCATAGGTTTATGGCTTTATGGCGGCCTTCTTTTCTTCAGAATTACAAGAGAAGAAAAGTGGTATTTTCTTCATAATGATCTTCTATTTGAATAACTTTTTTCAGATTATTTTTTTGTAGTTCCAATTATTTGGTGAACTGGTATGCTTGACTCAATCATTTCCAAAGAAATGGCAGCAATGCAGTAATTATTAGTTCCCTGCCTTGGGTCTAGTGAGGACGCAAAGAAACTGCAATATTGCTCTTTTTTTTAACTAAATCTCAAAGTAATGGTATCAATTTTCTAAATCTGAATTTTTCAATTACCAAAAAGAATGACACAGAGACCTTTATTTCTTCTGAAATATAAAAAAAAAAACTAGAACTTGATTCACATATGTATCTTTGACGGGCCTTTTGTAAATATAATATAGATTATTGTTTAATCCAATGTTGCTAAATAGAAATCATCATAAATAAAGAAATGATTTGGCTTGTTCAGTAAGACTTCTCTTCCAACTTGTCCACCAAGCCTGTCGTGCCATGTGTGAATCATAGTTGATAATTTACCAAGAATAAATTTAAGTATGAATTTCTTACAAATTCTGATAAAGATGAACTCCGCATAAATTTAAATTTCATCACATTTATAGATGAATATATAGGAGTAATGTGATGAAAAAAATTGCTGAGAGAGCCCGAGCTGAAATCGATCCATTGTGCAACAAGTAGAGTTGGATCTGTTCGATGCTTGTTTTTTGTTCTCTCTCAAATTTCAATAATAGAAATGAAGGGTGGGGGGGGGGGGGGGGCTTTGTAAAAGATTGGAGCTGAAGAGAAGAATACTTTTTTCTGTCTCATCTAATTTAGGATAGTAAAATGATTTGAGATAGGGCTGTACAAAAAAGCTCGTGGCTCGTGAGTTGTTCGAACTTAGCTCGGTAATGAATTCGCTAACAACTCGTTTGTTAAAAACTCGAGCTACTCTGACTCAAGTTGAAGTAACATTTAACAAATGAGTTGAGTTCAGTATCTGCATCCTATATGTCGACTTTTTGAACAAATGAACAGTGTTTCAAGGGATGCTCTTTCTTACCGGTAAACAAAAATAACTATGACACAAGTGAATATCTACAATAATTTTTGCTAGGGCTTTTGCTTTTTGCACTAATAAACTTTCTTCGAAATAGTTTATTACATAACAACAGTTCAACACCTTAAAATTCAAAATGCTAGACTACTAGTAGGTAATTAGAATCACTGATCACGAGTTAATTCACGAGTCACGAGTCAACTCGAATTACTCACGAGTTGAACTCGAGTCAGCGAGCCAGCTCAGTTTGGACTTCTCAACTCGAGTCAACTGGACTTGCTATTTTTACGAGTTGAATTTGAGTTACCCAGAACTCGAGCTAACTCAGCTTGTTAGCGGCCCTAATCTGAGACAAACATTCTTATTCTGCTTCCAATTAATTGGGATGGAAGCAATAGTTTTTCGGCAGTCTGACTCATCTTCAGTGTAACAACATTTACAAAATTACTTCAATAAAAGTCTTGCATTGCTTTGGCTTATTTGTTTAATTATTTTGTAACCATTTTTTAAAACACAAGGCTTTGGCTCATTTGTTTAGTCATTTCATAACTATATATTTTATACATAATATCGAAATATTTTTAATGTTTTATACTTATCATACAATTTACTTATAAACGACATCTAAAATGTTTATATCTAATTTACAAAAAAAAAATATCACTTTTTAGTTTTTACCGAATGATTTAAAAAAAATTAAAGTGTTGTACAAATAAATATACACAGTTTCCAATTTTCTTTTAAGTTTAATATAAATATTTTCTATCAAATATAAATATGGGGAACGGACAGATTACACAGATAAATCATTAAAAAAACGAGATATATTTTTTTAGTAGAAAATATAAATTTGTCAGAAACCTAAGCAGGCATTTACCTATTATTATAACGCACACGTGTTTGCTCCTCGTCACACCACGCAACAGTACAACTAACACACCGCTCTTTCTTTACAAACGTTCCTCCTGACTCCATGTACTAAAAAACAGTTTTAAGTTTTGCACTTCCAATTGAACATATCTTATAGCCATGGCTGCTAGGGCACTGTCAAATAGAACAAGCACAGCCAACACACTCTTGCAAAGCCTAGGTCGGTGCTCGTTCAATCGGACGGTTGGTGCTGCCTTGGGTGTTGTTGCGAATCAACCCCTGACTACCAATTCTCCCGACGCTGCGACCAGTGATGAAAAAAGCATAAACGTTGACAGTCGTCCTGCCACAGCCCCTGCGCCAGCACGGGGTATGGCTGTAGAGATGATTTTTTGCCTGCCTTCTTCTCTGGTATACCCATAGAAATTCACTAGTTTCCTTGGTATAATTTAGATATATAATAGCAAGTCAGAAGCAATTTCTATAATTGTTGATTAAATTCTTGCTTGTATGTATGTTTCAGATCCGCGGGATCCGTTTAACCCTGGTAGAACTCTAAGCCAGGTACTGAATTTCATGGACCAACTTACGGATGTCCCTTTGGGTGGCCGTGGAATGCTCCGGACCGGGTGGGATGCTAGGGAGGATGACAAGTCACTTTATCTGAAAGTTGAGATGCCGGGACTCAGCAAGGACGATATCAAGGTGTTTGTCGAAGGTATGTTTTTGTTTTTATTAATTTACCAATTGGAACATGATTTCATCTAGCTTATAGACATGTACGAATAATTAAAGTAAACAAGTAAACCAATTATCTTATAAGAAAATTTAAGCTGCAGGAGTATTTTATCAAAGTCTCTACAATAAAATCTAATGGATATTTTCTCAAATTAGGACTATATACACGGTAATAATACTACATTATCAGTAATTTATTGTATACTGGGTGTAGGCACCGACCTGACCGTATTGGAACAATACTCAAATTATGATGAGGGACCAATTTCTGATATTCACCAAGTGTTCTTTAAACTTTATTGAATTGATCTACAGGTACTACTCTTGTGATAAAAGGAGAGAAACAAGAGGAAAACAGAACAGTTAATGCGGAAGACGATATTACTGCAGCTGAAGGAAATCAAGGGCAGGGGCAAGGAGGGGGGCGGAGGTACAGTAGTAGGATCGAGATACCTGAGAAGGTTACAAGTTGGATCAAATCAAAGCAGAGATGAAGCACGGCGTGCTCCGGGTGGTGATACCTAAGGTGCAAGAGGAAGAGCGCGGTAATGTAATAGAGGTGCAGATTGATGGTTACAGAGGCCTTGATTTGGGAAATTGCAATTATAGTTATATAGCTACCAGGAGGGTTTACTGTTTGCTGTATAATGTTGTTAATTGTGCAATAGTGCTTAAATATGTTCAAATGCAGAAATAAGAGTAAGAATAAATGTGTAGTCTTTTTTTTATCTATTTCTTTGTTTTTTTTTTTTTTGATAGATAGAACAAGATGTAGCTATGGGTGAGAAAATTGTTCAAACTCGTGACTCGCTCGTAACTCGTTCACTAAAAATTCACTAACAATTCGTTCATTATCAACTCGTTAATAACTCATTCATTATTAATTCACTCGTTAACTTAATAAACCGAACATGAATATATTTTAGTTCGCTTATAATTCGCTCATTAAGAACTGAAGGACATGAAATCATGCATGCCACATTCAATCTCATAGTTCCTAACCAAATTCAAATAAATTAAATTATTATTATAAAAGGACCCACCAGCAGACGAATTCTAAATTAAACTAAATGATGTATTTGTTATTCTTTGAAGAGGATCTGATTTTGACAATTTTTTTTTTATTTATCTGGTACAATTATTCATTAATTGTGTAGAAAGATGTAATATTAAGACACGCTGTTTAGGTTGATGAACAAATTCAAATAATGCAAATATTTTGTTTTATGTGGGTACTTATAAGACACTATTAACAGCTCTTTATGTAGCCATAAACGAATCTTAAACTTGTGTACCAGTGTCCATAAGAGGAATTAATTAAAAAAAAAGGCACTGTTGAGGGTATGTTGCTTTGTCTTTGATTATTATGATTATCATCTTATAAAAAAAAAACCAATAGAAGGCAGTCTGATTATTTAATTAAAATTAAAATCTGTATCTAAGAATTGAAATAAAAAATAAGAATAAACGGACATTTAAGATACAAGTTTAAGATGCGTTACATGCGTATGCGGTGTAAAACATATGGTTGGATTTTTCTTCTTTGATTTTTCCAACATCAATTTTCAAATGATAATTTTGATTTATTTTTAAATTAAAAATTATTTCTTGCCAATTAAATGTCTGATATTTTTTTTATTTAACAGGGGTGTTATTGATATAGTGATAAGTTCCAATAATATTTTGATGTTCAATATCAATTTTTAAATTTAAATTCTGAACTTTCATTGCCAATTAGATGTTTGATCTTTTTTTTTATTTAACAGTGGTCTATAGATATTGTGATAAATTCTAGATCCAATAATAAATTTGAAGTTTGTAATATATGATGTACGTATAATGCATATACAATTTGAAAATAATTTGTTTTTGAAAAATAGTGGATATTTCCACCGATTTCATATTGAAACCATATGAACTTTATTAGATACCAAAATTAGGTACAAAATCAAAACAAAAAGTCATACAGCTGTTCTTACATAGTCACCAGAATTACTCAAAGAAACTGCCTATAGCAACCAAAATAACCACATCCAAATAGCCACATAGTCCAACTCAAAACTTAAGCTATTTAAAGACATTAAGCTAATTCTTCCCAACTAACTTCATCATCTTCATTCAACTCTTCTTCAAACATTTGATTTTGGGGGCTGCCAGCTCCAAAAATCTGAGTAGAGATTTTCCGCTTGAATCCACCCTTGGCTATTGGCAATAGAAGGTCCACTACCTGAGTGGTGTCCGAACTGCTGGCCTCCTCCTCCAAAATGATGTTTGGGAGGTCCTTAACCATCATAGGGAAGCATTAGGCTTAATTTAAGTAAGAATTTTCAGATCTAGATTACACCAAAAAGTTGATAATGAAATAATCTTGGTACCAATGCTTTAATAGAGATGGGATGAGAATCATTAAAACATATTTATTCCTCTCCAACCAAATTGTCCAAAGTACTGATGCTCTTAATAATTCTATTAACAATCTATCTTTTAAAAGAATAGTTGCATCAAGCAACCATGCATAATTCCTCTGTAAGAAGCACACCAAAAGTAAAAGTATTATAAGATGTAATCCAATCCAAATAAGTCTAATATAATATAATGAGTGAGGCTACGGTACTATGCATAGCACGGTTTGGTCCGTGCTACGGCTCAATATTTGAGTTTTTAAAATCCTAACGGTCGATCCGAACCATTCAACATGATTATAAAATGAATATGTACTTGCAAACCAAATTTTACATTTTTTCGAATTTTTTTACTATTTTTTTAGATAGGTAGAAAATCACTTGATCTGAAAATTCTGGACCATCCAAAATAGTGATTTTCTACCTATCTAAAAAATAGTAAAAAAAATTGAAAAAATGTAAAATTTGGTTTGGAAGTACATATTTCATTTTATAATCATGTTGAACGGTTTGGATCGACCGTAGAATTTTGAAAACTCAAATATTGAGCCGTAGCACGGACCAATCAGTGCTATGCATAGTACCGTAGCCTCACTCTAATATATATACAAGCAAATAGTCTGAACTCTCAAGTTGATCACATAACACACAAGTGAGATCACTTTGCCATCCTTTTTTGATAAGTTAACTTTTGTAAGAATCTTATTCCTTCTCACTAACCACAAAAAGATTTTATTTTCAAAGGAATATGAGATTTCCAAATTGTATTAATATTGAATTAGGCATTCCACCAAATTCTAACCATCTATAAAACGAATGAACAGTAAAATGATATCCTGAGACCATCTCCAAATCAATCTATCTTCTAATTGGTCTGATAAAGTGAAATGTTGAAATCTTTGTTGTAAAGCTAGCCATTCTACTAGATATATACCAGTTAATTGTCTTTTAAAAGATAAATGCAAATGAGAAGTAGCAAAAGCATCAGCCACTGAAATAAATCTGTGTAACAATAAAAAAATAAGTTAGGAAATTGATGTTGTAATGCATACTCTGTGCACCATCTATCCAACCAAAAAGCAGTAGTCTGACCATTACCAACTTCTTTATTAAGCCCTAAATTAATAACTACATGATCTTTAAGTATTGATCTTTAAAAAGGAGAACAAACAGCAGGAGAAGTCCTACTACCATATTTACTGATAAGTATATCTTTCCATTTACCATGAACATAATTATCTAGAAATCTAATTCACCATTTAGCTAGAAGTGTCTTATTCATTAATTTAAGGTCTAAAACCCCCAATCCTCCTTGATCTTTACTTTTGCAAATCACCTTCCAAATTCACTTTTGCGAACCACCTTCCAAATTCGGATGATCACAGATACAAAGATGCTTGTTCTATTCTTATGGTCACTTTTCACAAATGATTAAGTTATCCAAATTAATTTTTCGCTCAACAAAACCTAGCAAAACAAATTGCCTCTGTGGATCTTGTGAATGATTCTGATGATGTATAGAAAATATATCAAATTCTGATAATCACAGATACAGAGATGCTTGCTCTATTCTTATGATCACAGATACAGAGATGCTTGGTTTATTCTTATGGTCACTTTTCACAAAGGATTAAGTTATCCAAATTAATTTTTCGCTCTATTATTCAACAAAACCTAGCAAAACAAATTGCCTCTGTGGATCTTGTGGATGATTCTCAATTCTTGGTTGAGAGGTAACAGCAGTATAGATAATGATTCTTTTTTTTTTTTGGCAGAAGATTACTGTCGAATATGCGAATTTTATATAAAAAATTTAAAGAATGTGAACCTAGTTCAATTTTTCTGAATATCTTTACATCGTTCACACACAATTTTATTACAGGTATATAATTGGATGCTGATAAACAATTGGCTATCCCTTTTGCTTCCTTTATACAATTTATAATTGTAAAAAGAGATGCTTAAATAGTTCGATTTATTTAGTTTAATTAAATTAAATATATTTTGGATAAAAAATTCAGTGTTCGGTTTATATATTATTATAGTTCCATTTTTAATTTATTATTTTGTTTTGACAATTCAAAACTATATAAACTAAACAAAAAGACTAGTAAATATTAGGACGACATCGTATTAACATTTACATTTATATCATTGATAATTAATTAACATTTACACACCAAGTTTAGCTGAATAATTTTTAATTCGGTTTAAAACCAACCGACTAATCAACCCCTGCTTTGTAACTCCGTGCTTCTACATAATCTGTGAATTCTCATAAAAATATTATATTTCCCTAGAACGCCCGCCTCGTACAAAACTCTTAACTAGTATCTACCAAATCTTCTTTTCACACTCCCGTCGTTGTTACTTCCTTTCTACCTGGTTCGAATCAAACCGAACCTCAATCGGGACATGGCGGAGAAGATAGATTATGTGTTCAAAGTGGTGCTGATCGGCGACTCCGCCGTTGGGAAGTCTCAGATCTTGTCACGGTTCGCTCGCGACGAGTTCAGTCTCGATTCGAAAGCCACCATTGGGGTGGAGTTTCAGACGCGAACTCTATCGATTCAAAACAAGAATATAAAGGCCCAGATCTGGGATACCGCTGGTCAGGAAAGGTATTTCTCTTCTTCTTTTTTATATAGTCCTTTTCTATTTTACTAATTTAGTTAAATTTAAGTACTTGATCTGCTGCTGGCATTTTTAGTTTTTCGTGTGTTTAGATCTGTGCTCATTTACAGTCTTAACCTCACTTTATGGCATTGCTAACAAAGGGTTATTGAAAGGGTTTACGATTTAGTGTTTAATTATGGCTCATTTGCATTAAATGCCTCTTCTCTGGCAAATTTAATCTATTCTAAACAAAGTATCTGACATAGATCAGCGCATTATTAACTGGTACATATCAGTACTAACCTGTCTGGCACAGTATGTTGCCAGTAAAGTACCAACTCTATAGAGTATTAATGAACCCTTTATCCCCACCCTCTAGAAACTTAAATGAAGAACTTTGTCAGAGGCCCTGAGTTGAAGTTACAATTACCATCATGATAATTACATTTTATCAAGACCACTTATACTTCCCTTTTTTAAATTAAAAAGGTACAGAGCAGTAACTAGTGCATATTATCGAGGTGCTGTAGGAGCGTTATTGGTGTATGATATCACAAAACGCCAAAGCTTTGATCACATTGCAAGGTGGCTGGATGAACTGCGAGCCCATGCTGACCGTCAGATCGTGATCATGCTGGTTGGCAACAAATGCGACTTGTCGGACGAGCGGGCTGTATCCGCTGATGATGCCCGAGAGTTTGCCGAGAAAGAGTCTCTTTTCTTTCTAGAAACTTCGGCTCTTGAGGCTACCAATATTGAAAATGCATTTCAGACTGTTTTGACTGAAATTTTTAATGTGGTAAATAAGAAGAATGTCACTGCATCAGGTCAAGGAAATGGGGGTGCTGGGCCCACAGCACTGTCTGGTCAGAAGATTGTCGTGCCGGGACCCACTCAGGAGGTGCCAAAGGGAAAGACATGTTGTCAAGCATAGAGAGGAGGGAGTTGCTTTGTTGTATCTTTGGGTTTCTGGGTTGGTTTGTTTTGGTCAAATCGATTGTATTGTTGTCTGTTGATTATGCTCTTTTTTGGTACACAATCAGTTTCTAGGTTAGGACCGCTACAAGTTGATGTTTAGGATGAGCTCAATCGTGGATTAGGAGTTTACTATGTTTTTTTCTGGGATTATATGATTTTGTTATGCACGATTCATGTCAATGAGAATATGTGAGTAATATGCAAAGTGTGTGTTGTGTATGCACTAAATTGAATGTAACGAGGGAGCAAAAGATGAATTCTGGAGATATCATTGATCTGACTTATGATATTCATTCATTTACAAGTTCTGTTAGCGTGTACTGACTATTAGTGATGCTCAATTTTGAAATTGTGGCAGCTTGATGTCATTTGGTTTAAGTGGGAACATGGTCAACTATTGATGTCTCGACTTTCTTTAAGATATTACTGTATAATTATGCTGATATATCATATTTGTCAGTTATTTTTAGCAGCTCTTGTTTTTATTCTTAGATTTGTCCAAAAAAATGTATTATGTCATACATCTCTGTTGCTATGAATTTGTGTGACGCATTCAGGTCTTGATACAACATTTGTGTAAAGAATAGACAGGTTTTCTTTCGGAGGGGTAGGAGCCAAACTGGTAAGTAACTATTCAGTGTTCCTGGCCTAAAAATTTGAACAAAAGGTTGCAGGTCTTGATCCAACATTTCGGTTTGTGAATATAGCCATATAGGTTAGCTGGTATCATCCAATCCAAATTGACACCAACGGATCCTCATCCAGGCCAA
Organism: Carex parvula; assembly: GCA_025461045.1. Lineage (NCBI taxonomy): Eukaryota > Viridiplantae > Streptophyta > Magnoliopsida > Poales > Cyperaceae > Carex > Carex parvula. Next base: position 197,675 of record JAJGRW010001305.1, on the reverse strand, counting down.
CCAACTGTTCATTAGCCTTTTGAACTTTGAAGTATAAAGATTGGATTGCGAATCAACAAGATGAAGATCCAAAAACGTAGGTATTATAGAACTTTTGGATAGACATTAAAAAATTCACTACCAGATACATTTCGTTTAGCATAATATGAGTCAAATTTCATTACTAAATATATTTAACGTTCATCTTTTTTCTTAATGAGATTATGAGATACATAATGAAATTATGGCTGAATGAACAGGCTCTATTGCATATGTTGTGCATCGGATTCATTAAATTCTTAACAGCATATGGATTTGGATCCTGTTACCAGCTCAAGTAATCAATCAGATCCGATCCAATAACAGCCCAGGCCCGAAATGAAATGCTCAAGCCTCCTTATCCACTCCGTTCTCCTCCCGCCTGTATCCGTTCGATGAAATGCTCCAACGCACACACGTCCATCAATGTCGCTCTCGCTCCTTCCCCTCCCTCTTTGCCCCTCTCTATTTGTCTCTAGCAAGACTCGATCAATTCTTCCAGTCAGAACTAGACCGAGCTCTCTCCGGTTAAGAAACTCCCCGTGCTGCTCCAGTGCATCCCCCACATCGTCACTGGATTCGTCCAGCGATGAGGTTTCACGAGCAACATTGATATGGAGGGCTGTCAAGCTGCCTATTTACTCTGTCGCCTTGGTTCCTCTGACTGTATGTAACCTAGTGCTTTATTGTCAAATTCTTTTAACAACAAATGTGAATTGTGTTTTTTTGTGCTTTGCTTTGACTTGGTAACAAGTAATAACACTGATTGATATTAAACTAGCCAAAAGGTAAATGGAACCAATGGGCACTTTATACAAATTAGTTGTAGAAGTTTTACTAAGTTTGGTCTAGTCAGCATTAAACAATTTGAGATTATTATATACAAACTACAAATTAACCTTTAATTCTGGTTCCTCTGTAAATAACAGGTTGGTGCGGCCGCAGCTTATTTCAAAACAGGCTTATTCTTTGCTAAAAGATATTTTATTCTCTTGGTTTCATCAGTCCTTGTCATAACTTGGCTCAATTTGAGGTGCCTTATTTATAATGCATCAAATTCTTTCCTGTTTGAACGAACCCCCACAAGTTTTGTTTCTGCAAAATGAAAAGTAAAAAGGAAAAAAGTTTTGTTACTTCCATGGTGCATGCCTTCATGGTGATGCAAAAACTAAGTTTTAGATACATAGAAGGTCCTCAATCTAGATAATCGAAAATTCACTATGTTTTGTATTTCACTACTAAATTAAACTAATTTTCTTCTTCTGCTTAAATTGTAGCAATGATGTTTATGATTTTGATACTGGGGCCGATAAAAACAAAAAAGAATCTGTGGTTAACATTGTTGGCAGGTACTTCATAATTCTCAAAGTTAACATAGCTTAGAAATGTCAAGACTCCTGAACATTTTCTCTTCCTTTGCTTTTATTGATTTTAGTAGAAGTGCCACCCAAATTGGTGCAATCATCTGTCTCTGTCTCGGTTTTTCTGGGTTGATTTGGGCATTTTTACAAGCAAGTGATGTGCGCTTCTTTTTATTGGTGACTTGTGCTATCTTTTGTGGATACTGTTATCAGGTACGCTTTGCTTCTTAGTTCAGTAGATGTTTTTGTTGTATTTGTCCATCTTGAACTTTTGCAGTAAACACTAATAAAGGAGAGTATTTTTGTAAACAAAAGTCAATTATAAGACACGGAATCAGAGGGGAAGAGCTAATATTAACTTTACCACAAGTCATAACCTGGAAAGCTGTTGTACCAGGTAGCGAGATCCTTAACATGCACACCCAAGATCTTTGCAACTTTTTTTTTTCTACAAGCCTTGTCTGTTTCAGTAATTATGCAGATTATCTTGTTGTTGCTGCGTGTGAAATAGGCTTTCGTTATGACTGTCAGTACCAGTAACTTATCTACAAATTTCCTTTTTTAGTGTCCTCCTTTTCGACTAAGTTACCAAGGACTTGGTGAGCCACTTTGCTTTACAGCATTTGGTCCTTTTGCTACCACAGCCTTCTATTTTGCAAGGTAATCCTAATGAGAGTATGTTTGCTAGTTGCTTGTTGTCTACATCGCAACATATTTGATTATTAATCCCTTTTTTATTTGGAAACTGAGTTAATAGTTTGTCAGTGGAACAGGTCCTCTTCCTTTAAATGCAACAGTACTTGCAGCTTCCGTGCTTGTTGGATTAACAACCACTTTGATTCTATTTTGTAGCCACTTTCATCAGGTACAAACTTCTCTTTTAAAGTAATGAATCTAATACCGTATTTTTCAACTCATTTTCTCTATAGTGAAGATATTTACCATGATTGCACACTGTTGGCAAGTATGAAGAAGTGATTCGTTATTTACCCAGAACTTGAAAGCTTGTTGTTTCACTTTTACTATTTCTTTTTTTTGTGTAAAAGATTGCAAAATGGAGCTAATCTTTCTAATGGAAATATGCATTTGTAGATTGAAGAAGACCTAGCAGTACAAAAGATGTCTCCTCTGGTATGCATCTTGTATTTTTTTTTTTAGCATTTAAGATCTTTGTGTGCCTAAACATGTATATCGTTATTATTCCCTTCTTGTGGTATATACACATTAATTAGGTACTGAAAATATTTTTTGGTGTAAAATATATTACTGCAGGTCAGAATTGGCACAGAAGCAGGATCAAGAGTTGTTTCAATTGCGGTCATATCTTTATATGTTCTTCTAGCAGTATTCGGCATCTCCAAAGTTCTTCCAGCTGCATCTCTTGTAAGCCTACATTGTAGACTTTGTTCCCGTGCATAAGATTTGAGACCTAAATCTTCGATATACTAATAGATCTTTGCGCATTGCAGTTATTATGTGCGCTGACAGCTCCAATAGGAAAAATGGTGTCTGACTTTGTCCAGGAAAATCACAAGGTGAGAATCCCTCTATTCTTTACTTCAAATAGAGAAAAGAAGGTTTTTTTCTCCTTAATAGGTCGACCCGAACAATCCTAGTTAAGGTTAACCAGACAGGTTTGACCATGCAGTTCAACAGCTCTTGACCAGCTAGTTGGTCAGGAAAATTTCTACCCAACTCGAGTCTTCACTACATCTTTGTCCTATAGTACTGAATTTGATTAATACTTAAATCTTAATCTTTTATTAAGAAATTCTTAAGAAAATACATAATAAGTTTCAATAGATACTGAAAACCATCGATTTAAAGCCAACCAGACTGCTGCAAACCATCCTGACAGCTTTGATCAACATTTTTAGACTTGTTGGCAGGTTGGTATTTTGAACATAAATATGCCATCCTAGTCGGAACATGTGCTGACAGCACGTCACTACACACAAATACGTGTGTAAATACTAAATAACAACTGAGGCTGATAAAATGAATTAACAGGACAAGGTGAAGATCTTCATGGCAAAATATTACTGTGTGAGATTACATGCACTGTTTGGAGTAGCTCTAGCTTCTGGATTGTTTTTAGCCAAGTAAAATAATTGCATAACAACATTACTACACCAGCATTGTCAATATAGTGTTTCTGATATCAGCAGTTACAAGGTGATTTAAGTACCAAAAAAGTTGTACATTTAGTGCTTTACTCTTGCCTGTAGATGATATCAATTGAAGTGAAAAGGAAATAAAAGGTCCCCAAAACTTGGCTTAATGTTTTAATGTAAAGAAATAAATGGTACCACTTGACAAATTTATATTTCGTCACTTGTAGGAGATTTAGCTAGTGCTGGGGACGTTTCCATTATATATATTGACAATGCAAAAGCGTATGAAACAGGACCCTCTGGGAATTTAATTTTGTAGTTTTCTGTTTTCCTCAGTTATTTTGTTTAGTATTGATAGAAATATGTGATTTCTATTGCCAGTATATAATAATTATCAACAAATCAGCTACGAAGTTTTCAAAATGGATAATAGAACTATTTCTTTCTACAAAAAAACTGATTTCCTCTCTAATTAATGTACAAGTACAAGAAATGTTTTAGCAACTAGAGAACTTCGAATTTAGTCGGCAAATGTGCGATGAGGGTAAAGAATTGATGGTACCAGATGGTACCAAAACTAAAGCAAAAAAGCCGAAGGAAGGTTGTAAATGTCTGTTAAAATTGTTTTATTGGAAAAAATCAATTACGCCGATAACAGGAAGTTTGCATTTCTTTTTCGTTGAAGTAGGTAAAATGTCAAAATTTTATATCACATAGATATCATAGTCAATATAAGTGGTAATAATCTACGTAATCTTATCAAATAAAGATAGAAAGCAAGTTGATCGGTTTATTTTATGTTTTTTGCCATATTATTGAACTGTAATCCAGTACCAATAGAGCTACTTGCCCACTACACAGATCAAACATAATAAAACTCTGAAGATCTTTTTCCTTTATTCTCATTTGGATGCGTCAACTGATTTTGAATTAGAGCCGAATGTCCGTACAAATCAAACAATGATTATGAGCACAGCAGCACAACAACCATAAATCCATAATCTACTGATAGAGTGTGATTTCTCTCTAATACGCTTAAAATAATTCAAAAGAATAATTCATAACATAAAGTATACAAAAAAATCTCTTCTTCAGACAATGCTAAACCTACAAACTCCCACCACCCTTGCAACTCGCAGTGTTTAGTTCTCAATAAATAGCAGCTCAAGCACAAATTCGAAATTCATAAAATGAATCAAAAGCGCCAAACCATGTCAAAAGCGACAATATACCAAAAATAAAATAAGATGCACGATAATCATTTCAATTCAAAACATGACAACAAATAATCTCTTTGAGAGTTTCAAAGATCCATTTACAGTCAACGCTGTTCTTATCTTTCCCAGATCTCGTCTAAAACTCCACTAATATAAATATTATAAGCCTTTTACTTCTTATCTACATTCCCAAAGATGAGAGAATTTCTAATCTAAACCCCAAAAAAGCAAATCCAACCTTTGAATGCACCCTCATTACCTTTCCCCTCTTGGACTTGGCGCAGGAAGAGGTGGAACGCCAGGTGACGTTGGCAACCCGGCCGATGACATCATCATCATCTGGTACGCAGTACGAGGAGACTGTAGGCACCCAAACCCAAGAGGAGACAGTGGCTCCATACCAGTACTATGCAAACGGCGCATGTAAGCCGAGATCGGCGACTCAGCTGTGACTCCTACACTCGGGAGAGGCGGCAGAGGTGAAAGAGCCTGCTGACCAGCAACTGAAGGGGGTCTGGCCGAGAGATTGGCCAGAGGAGGGGGTCTTATACGGTGGAGACGGGAGGAACTGGAGGGCTGCGGGAGCGGAGGGACTGGAGGGACTGGAGGGGTGGTGACAGGTGGAGCGGTGGGGCGAGGAGGAACTGGAGAGATGGAGCCAGTGAGTTTTTGAACGATTTCACGGAAGTTGTTTTTGTCTATGTTGTAGACTGGAGGCTGCGGTGGCGCGACCGGCCCGGAGAGGTTGGAGGCGGAAATGGAGGGATTGGGATCTGGATTGGAATTCGTGGTGGGTTCAGAAGGGGTTGGAATTGGGAGAGGGGGAGGGGTGGGACGATTGGTGGGTTTGGAGATTTTGTAAGAGGATTTGTTGAGAGATTTGAGGGATGATTCGATTTGTGTATTTGATGTTGTTACTGAGGCGGCGGCGGCGGCGGTGGTGGTGGTGGTGGTGGCAGTTCCAGCGGTGGCGGCGGAAGAGGTGGTAGAGTGAGACGAGGGATTTGGTGGATTTGATTCCATTGGGGAAGGGAGTTGAGAGAGGAGCACAGAGGTGATAAATGAATACTTGATTGAGAATTTTGGGGTTGATGATTGAGAGAGGAAAGGTGTCTAGAAAAATGATAAATGGAGGCAAAATATTAAATAAAGTTCCTGTTTGATTAATGATTATTGATTGCAGCGGGGATCTTTTACAATTCTTACCTCCTAATAATGAAAACCAACAAATTACCCCCTCCTGACCTCCTCTGATAAGAGTCTGTATTTGCTAATTAACTAACAAATTAGTTACCCTCCTAAGTCCTAACCATGGTTTGTATCGTGCTAACCAACAAATTTTATCCTCCAACTAAAAAGAGCTTGTATCCTCTAGAATACTCCAGTATTCCAGGATGTAGAATGGACAAAATAAGATATTCGGAACGTCTGAAGATGTAAATGTTTCAGTTTCTGTAGGAGGGGTTGGAATTGGAGATACAAACTTACGAAATGTAATTTTGTACTAATAATAACTCGTTGACCATTACAAACATATCTTTGAATAGAAATTTTCAACGGCACAAATTTATTTAAATAATTATTGATTCGATGGGATTTAAATTTAAACTTGACATCTTTTGTCGAGTCTTCAGTTAGAAACAACGTTTTAATATGAGGTTTTTAATATGCATGTGATTGGCTATTGTATAACACAAGCGGTTTGCTGATGTACGTATATGCATTAGGGTTAGGGCTATGCAGAATTGCAGATGTGTATTTGAAAAAAGAAAATTGAAACTTAAGAATTTAAGAGAATTTAAGCCAAAAAATAATAATATACAATAAGATGATATATTAGTCTAATTTTAGTTCGTTAAATGGATGTCATGTGATCAATTTTATATCTAATAAGATAATTTTTTGAAAAATTAGAGTTTGTTATTGAATATGTCATGCGTGCGGTTCTGTATAAGGCTATAAGCAGATGTGGCCTCACATGTAGGTCTTGTTCGGCATCAAGAGGGGAATGGACGTAAGCGTAGAAATTGAACTGAATTTTACTGTGCACGTGGGGAAAAAATTTCAGTCAAAATAAATTTTTTTTCCCATGGACACAATAACGTACCGAACAGGCCCATAATGTATACAACCGCACTATCAAAACGCCATAATGGAACTGCTAATTTATTTATTTTTGTTTCTTATATGCTAGAAACAATTGATTTTTTCAATTTTGAGAAGCAAACTTGTAATTTGCAATTATATTGGGACAGATAAAAATACATACTACTTCAAAATTCAAATATGATAATAGCGATATTTTCTCCGTGACTTTGCCTGAAGTTGCGTACTGATTCCAGTCAAAAGTAAAAAAAAAAAAAAGCACTTTTGTACCATTTGTAAAAAGTTCAAATTTCAAAACACTAGAGAAAATTTAATTACGAATTGGCTCCGGTGGTTGCCAGTTTTCAAAATATTTAGTATGTAAATTATTATAAAATAATGTAGAGTATCAGATAGACTGCATCCATATTTGATATCAAAGAAGAAACCGGAAAAATTTGCGTTTGCTTTAGGTAATCTTAAAGAAATTAGAAAAAAGTTTCAGTTTATGTAGGACCAGCTGACCACATCTTTGACCAGACTGTCCTTAAAGTTAGAGTGGGAAAAATGGCACGGCGGAGCCGGTTCTGTCACGGAACGGCACAGTTACGGCACGGTTACGGCAGGTTACGGCACAGAACGGCACGGCACGTGAAAGATTTAGTCACGGCACGGCACGTGTAATTAGGACCATTAGATATTGATTTAGTGGTGAATCTCGAATAAACTAACATAAATTATGATTAAATGGTCACGCGAGTCACGCGAGTCACGTATAGTTACGATACGTTTAGGCACAGCGTGACTCACGTGGCGTGATCATTCGCATGCTGTGACCACCCCTTGACATTTTGGTCACGGCACAGCACGGCACGTGAAAAATTAACTTGGTCACGGCACGGAACCAAAATCACGGCACGGCACGTTTTTCCACTCTACTTAAACGATATGGATTTTTTGTGGTGTGGTACTATGCGAACCATAGATCTCTTGAGGAATCGGAAAAATTATCGGTTCCTTTGATGAGATTCAAATATGAATGTAATTCATCTATAATTTATATTTTGTTTTAAATAGTCTCTATAAATTGAAAAAAAAATGGCCAGTTTTATTGGACATTCATTTGCGAGTTTATCAAAGCGCACTACGAATTATTTAATCGTTATCCGCGACGCGCGAAGTGTATTTCAAGAGTTCTATAGTCAAAATGTCCAAAATTATTTAATTAATTTAACCACAAGTTTAATTGTTTTTTTAAAGCTTACATGCTGCGTTGAGTTTCTGAAATATGGTACAAATACATTACTACTGGCTACTTCTTTAAAAAAATTGTGACTTAATATGTATGCACATATCGATTATTTAAAATGTTAATCTGTAATTTGTCTGTAGAAATTTGAAATGAAGTAATGAACATGGTGGCTAAATTTGAATCAAATTAAAGTCAATGCTATGAGAATATAATAAAGTTGGGGTGTCAGAAGTGAAAAGTCATGGTAGTTTAGCAACTACGTGTCTACGTCATGTACTCACGTGTGAAACGAATCCTTTTTATTTTATTTTTTTTAGGATAAAACGAATCCTCAATCCACCATCTAATAGACGAGGTCAATTTGGGTCCGATGTCTATCGGACTCAAAGTGAGTTCGATGGGTTCGATGACTGTCCGATCTGCTTAAAAATTTGCGACCGCAACTTTTGCATATGCTTTAAAATTCGTGTGCACAAATCTTAAAGCAGATCAGACGGTCTCGAAACCCATCAGACCCAAGCGGCTCTCCTAATGGACATAGCTTGATTTTATATAGAGAGAGATAATGATATACAAGTTATACATATTTGTCTCTCTTCTCTCTTTTACCCCTTCTCTTTACTTTTTATAGATAAATGGTTACTCTTTTTTACTTGCAAATGAACAATCGTCTCTTGATTAACGTATTTTCTATTTAGGAAAACATATTAAGATTATAAATAGCGATTATCGCGTTAATACAGAATGAGCGGCTGATAGCGTTATATTTGTAACTTTTTTTTGTACTTATTTTTCAGCTATTAAACGAATATGAATACAAATTGAACATTAAATAAATACGAATACGAATATAATTCAAATTTCCAATCCGATAAAAAAAATTAACATAATATTCAAATACATATAAATATCAATTATATAAATTTTCTGTAAGAATAAAAATCAATTTTACAATACTAATGACATTTTACCCTAAATTATATAAAAAATTATACATAAATATACAAATTTAAAATAAAATGGTGTGTTTTGACCTCTATACTTTCTTCTTAACTTCTTCAAGACATAAAATAGCGGGTGAGAGAAACAAAAAAAATACATGTAAAAGACTTTAATTATAGCATGAGCTAAAAAAATATATATCTTTCGCTTTGTATTATTTGAAAGGCATTTTATCATAGAAGAAAATCTTACTTGTAGCAAATAATCGGCAAATTTAGCACTGTATTCGAATATTAAGAAAAAAATGCATGTCAGTTATATATTTCATTTTTATAAAAATAACTAGTTATTTATTTAAGGATTGATTACAATATTTAAGCGCAACGATAACCAACAAAAAAAAAACAAATATAATTTACCAAGGCTTAACCAAAATATGGACAATCCTTCGTTTTAATTAAATAAATTCTTGTTATTATATTTTTACCAAATAAATGCATTAAATAGATTTCATTTTGAATTTCTTGATAAGTGGGGTCCTTTCTGCAAATTTCGGATGGAGAAAACGACAAATTACAAGTGAGGAGAGAGACATGTAGCGACAAGGACTATAATTTATGTATTTTTTTTTCTTTTGAATCCATTAAATTCTTCTTTTTGGCACTTGTGGAGTTGGGGATGACATTTTGTAAAGCTTAAAGAACGGATGCTTTGACTCCAACGGTTCACCTTTGACTGGACCCGACCTGCAGGATCCGACCCGATACAGTTTTTGTTTGTTCACTTTTTTTAGTGAGTCTATGTTACAATAGCACAGATTAATCCGCACTACGGAGCCGTATTTTTATTTTAAAAATTCTAATAGTCGATCTGAACCGTTCAACGTGATCCCCACATGAATATGTACTTGAAGACTAACTTTAAAATTTTTTTGAAATTTTGTGCTATATTTAAGATCGGTGGAAAATCACTTGTTTTGAAAATTCTGGACCATCCAAAAACAGTGATTTTCTACCTATCTAAAAAATAGAAAATTTAGCCCATAAGTATATTCTCGTATGGAAATCATGTTGAACGGTTCTGATCGACCGTTAAAATTTTAAAAACAAAAATATTAATCTATAGTACGGATCAATATGTGCTATGCATAATACCATAGACTCACTCCACTTTTTTTTTGTGAAGTCTGAAAATGTCAGGCATGAACCTTCATGCCATGAAATAAACTTGCATACCCAGTAAAACACCTTTATCACATGAGGGTTTAAATATTTTCATCTTTATGCATTATTTTGTAAAAAGTTAGTTAATCAAGATAAAAGAAAACTCAAGTAGAAATAAAATTATTAGATGTGATTTATATTTTTTTTACAAGACAAAAATAATTAGAACATATTGAGTATTTCAATACAATAGTTTATAATATTTTGTAATGGAGTGATTTTTTTACGCAAGTAGGATAAGTAAAATAGATTATCATCCATAATTTTATTTTATTTTATTTTATATTTTTTCCAAAATTGTATTTCTATAGAATTTTAAAAACAAAGGTGCAATTAAGGAATAAAATAGATCATACGAATCCTTAGTATTACACGTGCCAATATTTAATCAGCTTATTATAGATTACATGTAGAGGCGGATGCGGGTTTAAGTAATATGAATTGGACTCCATTTTTTTTTTTAATTAGGTATGATTTTTTATATAATTTTGAGTAAAATATAATTGGTATTGTAAAATTGATTATTATTCTTCGCAGAAAAAATTATATGATTAACCTCATATGTTATTGATCTCTTTGAAAGTTTGATTACGCTCCTAATCATAGTTAGAGGCGGAGCCAATTTATAGTTGAGACGAACAGTTGTCTATTTTTGGATTTGAATTTCTTTTTATCCATAAATTATTGAATTGTTGCTCCACTCTGAAAAATAGTTTGTCCAACCCTGATTCAAAAGATACCAATTTCTTGTTTCTCAGAAGTCCACCAATATCTGATACATAAAATAAAATCTTACAATAGTAATATATTTAAGAAGAAAAACACTAACAACACGTTCTATGAAGAATCTGAATCCAATCCCAGATACGATTTGTGCGCAAAGCGTGATTCGTTAGTTTATTCGAACTCGAACTCAAATTCAATTTTTATCCACTTTTGATTCAAATCCTAACTACACCACTGATCACAGTGTCACACATGACATAACATCACAAAATTGATAACGACGTGATTAATTTTTTTTTTACATATTGTGCAGTCGTCAACGGATCAGGTCACAAGATCTTTCTGTGACGATATCCAGATGTCGAACATATTGAAGTTGCCACATAACAAATTTATCATCGCCACACTATATATTACACGGGGAACGTCTCAGATTTTCTCCATATCAGACTGGAACCCGTATAATGCTTTCTAGTTTCTATAAAACACAATGGCTCTTCATAAAATTTCAAAAAATAATTCTTCAAAAGCTCGTATTAAATTGGATGCATACTCTGATTATCCTGTTCAGATCTAAATCAACCTGTTCGTGTTATCTAAAATTCGCCTAATCAATGAAAAAAACTCAACCCAGCTTGATTAAAGTTGTCATTTGTTTGTAAGTACTTTTTTATCAATGAAAAATGTGAGGTAGCAGTTGCCAACTCACCCTCAAAAAATAAAGTTGTCATTTTGAATTAAGTCCATCTATATTCTCTTAATCGTATACGGTCTTCCATGAATATATATTTTTAGTTTTAAGATGTGAATACTTGCCGAAATTTTTATTTTTACCATCTTATAAAAAACCAAATAACAAGTGTTTTCTGAAAATTTGATTTTTATCATGTTCGTAGTTTCAAACTGCAGATCAAATTTGAGTGTCTGCAGTTTGAAACGGAGAACCATATATCGGTCCATCATGATCCCGAAGGTCCTGAAAATCCTACCAACATGTGGTTCGCAGTTTAAAACTGCTGACCAAAATGGAATTTTCAGAAAATACTGGTTATATGGTTTATTTTTATTTTAAATGGTAAACATAAGAATTCCGGGTAGGGGTGTCAACGGATATGGTACGGGTCGGGTGGAGACATTTTCATACCCGTACCTGTTATGATAACGGAAAAAATCTTTATCCGTACCTGTTTTTTCAAATACGGTACGAGTCGGGTAAACGGATAAAAAAATGCCATTGACATCTCGATTTGTGCTTTCGATAAAATATTTTTCAAAATAAGAAAAAAGAAAAAAAAAATAATAATGAATACAAACTAATTTGTATTATGAAAATTTAATAAAACACAAAATTTTATTGTATCATGTATCATTTTCATACAAATATATATCAATATATATAATTTTTTTTTTAAAATTTATCTTACATGATAATGGGTAAGATAATGAAAAAAAAATCCTTATCCTTACCCGCACCCGATAAGCTAACGAATTTTTTTTTTACCCTTACTCATGTTTTCGGATATGATATGGGTTGGATAAACGGATAAAAGGGTGTCATTGACACCCCTAATTCCAGGTCACAAATTTTGGTTTGAGGTAATTTTGTTTCAAAAACTTATGTGGTGTCTTTGCGAGCATAATAAATTCAAATTACTTTTTGGTCCGAAAACAGTGGTTTTTTATCTTTTTAAAAAATAGTAGAATATTTTGAAAAACATATAAAATTTATCCTCCAAGTATATTTTAATATAAAGATTATGTTAAGTGATTTGAATCAACTGTTTAAACTCCGAAAAATAAAGATAAAAAATGTGAGATGAAAGAGACATTTGAACATTGCTTCTAATATTGATTGCATATTTGCATTATTACAAGTATTCTGCTTTTCCTTTAGCTAATATTTCTCTGGCTTGACTCGTAGGCTAGACAAAAGATACATGGCTTACATTTTAATACTGATTATGTGTCTTGAAATAAAAAATCAGTTTGTAATGCGTTTTGTTTTGGTTGAAAATAAAAAATATTGATTAAATCCAACCTTAAAAAATCATTTGAAAAATCAATTACATTCCGTTAGATGTTGTTGATTAAGCAGCATATAGATTTTAACTTTTAAAATATTTTGTAGACATGTCTGATCCGATTCAAACTGTCACGTGTCGAAATATTCGCATCCTTATCCAATTCAGTGGGTAAATGGCTCACGCGACCCATAGTCCCATCTACACACAATTTTATTTTAATATATTTATATTAATACTATCTGAACAAAGAACTCAACAAAAGTCATGGGTTCAAAATCCGAGTTAGGTCTGCTAATGGACTTGGCCCAACTCAGCTCAATGAGAAAGTCATAATAGCTCAGATCAAGGTTCGGCTCGGTTTTGAAAGAAAAAGCTCGGCTCGACTCGACAGTTATGATTATACATTCAAAGTAACTTCAAAATTTGATGAAGGGGTCGTTGTACGTACTAACAAAATTTTCTTCAAAATCTAGAGTAGTAGTAGAATTTAAATTTAAATTTAAATTTATAATATTGTTCATGCATGTGAGTACTTAAAACTCATTTTAATGCATAACACATCTTTAGAAATTCCCTCATCCCTCTCTTAAAATTTGCTCCTGTGTAACATATCAGTTAACTAAACCAAAACCAACTAGCTTGACATATAAAAGAGGTACAAAAAATAATTAACATTGATAACACATATCAAATTTGTCCAATTGAAAAATTAATTATCATCTATTTTACAATTTCAGAACGATAAAGGTAAATCGTACAATAATCATCCATCTTACAATTTCAGAAGAAAAAGGGCATACAATCCGAACAGCACTGAGAATTGTATAAAAAAAAAACAAAAATTTGAACAAAAATGGAATTACTTCACCAATTTTATTGAAATCCATACACCATATGAGTGTATGAGGATGTAAAAATTAGCACACAACAAGTTCAGTACATAGCACATATACAGTATTAATTAAGATGTAAAATTAGAAATGCCATCAAATGCAACAGTCAGAACAACACTGAGAACTGTATCAATTTAATGGGTCGTTTTGCCTCAAAACAAAAAAATAATGGGTCTTTAAAACAAGTCCATCACATAAATAGCCCCCTAAAAATGAGCTGCTCTGATTCTCAACATCTATTCCATTTCGTTTTTCACTTCCATCAGTTGACAACTACACTGCAAAACGGTTTATCAGAAAAGATTTTTTTTTTTTTTTTTGACAATGATTTATCAGAAAAGAGTTATGACTTATGAGCCAAAAATTAACATCTTTTCATTCGCTGTCCTTTTTAAATAAAACATACACAGCTTACTATCGTGAGTTGCTATTTGCTAATAAAAAAATTACAGAGAACCAACACCAGAGAAACAGCCACATACTCTTGTCTGATAAAATTTTCGGCTCATGAGCCGGCCCAGATCGGCTCGGATTCGACTCTGTTCAACGTTCAACGATAAAATTTGAGTCCGAGTTGAGTTTGGGCTTTTTTCAGTTTAGAGCCTGACTCAATATAAAATATTGAGCTGTCCAACTCATTAGCTCATGAGCCGGCCCGGCTCATTAGCAGCCCTAACTCCATAGACTTGACATTTGATCTTTACTAAAAAAGAAATCAATATATGAATATCAATGTATATAATTGGTAACGGCTGCAGTAGTTGGATTTTCACATTTAATTATGTTTTAAACTCAATCGACAGCTAAAAATATTGTTAAATATTACCATAAAATTAAACAATAAGGGCCTGTTCGGATGTCACGGGATTACACGGAATGGGATTTGACGGGAATGGGAACCCACTTTTGAAAAAGCGGGAACCCATGAATGCGGGTACGCATGGGATTAATTATGAGAATGTGTTGAATGAGTGTTCGGTTGAACAATGGAATTAATTATGGGAAATTCTATTTTTCTTTCTAAAATATTTTATATGTTTGATATTACACAATTTTATTTATTAATAAAATATCAATAATACAATTAAATAAATAAATTAAATAATAACATAACATCACATTACTTATTAATTATTATTTTATAACATAACATTACTAATTAACTAGATTAAATAATGCAATTAAACAAGTAGATTAAATAAATAATACAATTTTATTTATTTATTATTATTATAAATTAAATAATAACATAACATCACATTACTTATAATAATTATTTTATAAAATATAAATATTGATAAGCATTTATAACAAATACAAATATTTACAAACAAATAAGCATTTAAAATATGTGCTAAAATGATATGTCTAGATTCTCGGTTGTACCTTGAGATCAGTTGTGAAAAATCTTAATTTATTTTAAAAATAAATATTTCTATTTAAATTTCTCACATATTTAAAATTAAAAAATTGTAAAAAAATAATTAAACGTTGTACAAAAAATAATTAAATGTTGTACAAAACAAATTATACCAAAAATAATTAAATGTTCTACAAAAAGATAGATTGTAAAAAAATCTTAATTTATTGATATTTTTTATATTTTTTATGTATAAAATATATAGCAAAAAAAAATATTCGGACATTTGCACAAAAGAGAAAATTAATTTAGATTAAAATAGTTCTAAATATTTTTGACTTGACATAATATTTTTTTATTGGAGAGACATCATCAATAGAGCTTGGGAAAAAAAAATTGAAGTCCGATCAAATTTTTTTTTTCCCGTCAAATAACAAAGGATTGGGAACTAATATAGGAAATAAAATAGGAATAAGTGGGATCTATTTTGCCAACCGAACATGTGTTAGGAATATCATCCCAATAGACTGAAAATTCTGTTAATTCCCATGATCCCATGGTCATCCGAACAGGGCCTAAGGGCCTGTTCGATGCCCCATAGAGAATGGGTATGAGTGTGGGTTTAACAAAAATTTGAACTGAAAATTACTGTTCACGTGGAAAAAAAAATTCACTTAAGAGTAAATTTTTTTTCCCACGTGAACAGTAAAAAGTCCGAACAGGCCCTAAACATGGGAGGTGGAGGGGCGGTCTGATGTGTTGGAACTGTTTGATTCGTATAAGAATCGTGGACACTTAATTTGTGTGAATTTCGAAATTGTTCGTACAAATTTTAATATAAATAAGTCAGCGTTGATATGATATTGGACTGAATTTAGTCTGAGGCTCATCAAACCGTCCAATTCCATAAATGTGTTTGGCGTCGAAAAAACACGACCAGACTCAATTCGTCTATAAATGTGTCAGAAATCCATTTATCTATGGTTGCATATTCGAGATTTTTTTTTATAAACCATAATTAGAAAAAATATTTTTACTAAACCGACATGATTACTTTTTTTTTTTACAAAAATCATAAGAACCGAATTGTCATTTCGGTCCGGTAGTTTTTGTTTGAGACTGAAATGGCAATTCGGTCCCTGTTGGTTTCACAGTTTGCCGTGTAGCCTTTGGTGTAATACTCTGGACCGAAATGCCATTTTAGTCCAGTGTTTTTTTAGCCCAGACTGAAATGACATTTCGGTCCCAACTTTTTTTTTTTTTTAGAGTTTGCATAATGTTGGATTTCTCACTTGTCTATCATATATATAATATTGGATGTATGTCAAATTGAATTTGAAACTGAAAGACAATTAAATATGTCTTTTAGTCGGATCACTTTTTTTTTTTAACTCCCATAGAGAATATTAGATGAAATTTGAATTTACTCTATTTCATTTTCAATTTTTTTGACACAACCTAGTGAGTAACATCTTTGTTAATGTAAATATTTTCTTAACTAAATTTACAATAATACTATTTATTAAGCAAACTCTAAAAAAAAAAAAATGGCACCGAGATGACATTTCGGTCTGGAGTCTTTTTCAGATTTTCTGTGACCGTAATTTGTGAAACCAATGCAGACCGAAATGCTATATCGTTCCGGAAAAAAAAAGCGGACCGAAATGACATTAGGTTCTTATGGTTTTTATAAAAACAAAAGTAATCATGTTGGTTTTCTAAATCTTTTTTTTAATTATGGTTTATAAAAAAATCCCATCGATACCAATCTATATATGTTAAAGTTAAGCTGATAAATTTTTACTCTTATTTCGTACTCAACGAGTGAGTAAATGTCAGACTTTAAAATTTATTTAAAAAAGAAAATTAATTAGAGATTAAGTCATCTAACATTCTAATATACACACAAAATTTCTGTTTATTTTAAACCTGCAAACCTCCACGAAAAACATAAAATCTAACTTCTAATTTTTATTTCGTACTTGAAAAGAAGTCTGTATACAAACATAAAAGTGTTCATATTAAAATATTAGAATTAGCGATAAGACAGTATTATGTATTGAAACAAAATATGGTTCTAACATGCACTCATCTATACCGGACAAAAAATGACTATAATTGTTAGTTAATGCAAATTATCATACCCCAGCAAATGCACCCCAAGGTCCACTAACCATGATGGAGAGACCTCCTCTTTGTCCATGAGCGGAGGAACAAGTATCCTCTCTCCATTACTGTAAAAGATTCCCTTCACTTTACGGTTTGAGATTAACTCTCAGCACTTTGAGATTTGGGCTAACGCAAGGGCAGTATTATTGGGCTTTGAGATTCATGTCAAGTTAGAAAGAACGTTCCAGATTCAATAATTATAAAAGATTTCCTATTACGGTACATGAGTGGAGAGCGCCAAAAACAGTGATTTCTATTTTCTTCCTTTCCTACACCAGATTTTAATAAACTCAATGATGTGCTTCAGAATTTTTTATTTATAGAAATTAATTAAAAATTATAAAAATAGATGAATGACAGTAATATTTCGATGGTTTACAAAAGAAAAGATAAGAAAGTAATATCAATATCATAGAAGAAATCAAATTATATTGAATCATTAGTTCAGTAATCAATAATTCAGTTCTTTTAATGCATCGGCCCCACCCAGAGGATGTAGGAACAAAGTAGGAGTCAATTGACTCCCATTTTATTTTTTTAAATTTTTTGTATATAATTTTTTATATAAATTGTAGTAAAATGTTATGGTATTATCAAATTGGCCTCCATTTTAGGTAGAAATTTTTTATATGATTGACCCTCATATGTATTTGACTCTTATAGTTTGAAAATTTAGCTCTACCCCGGACCTATCCTACATAGTCCAATCAATCCTTACTATTCTTATTTTATTTCTAAATGATTAAAACTGTCTATTGGGTTTCTTCTATGAATCGAAATTTTAAAATAATTAATTCATTGTCCTATATTATTTTTAATAAATTTCTACAAATAAAAAATCCGGATTTGCTCTGTTCATAGAATTCGGGCCTGTTTGACTCTGCTACTGTGCGCGTGGGAAAAAAAAATTCAGTTCAACTTCGTGTTTTCTGTCCTACGCGCATAGTAAACGTCAGTTCAAATTAGAGTCCAACCCATTTCCGTTCCCGTTCCCGCTTGTAGGCTGAACAGGCCCTTCATGAAACTGGGTTTTGTTTCCAGATCCCATGCGGCCAATGTAGTGTACCCCATAAAGGTGCACATGTCCAGGACACGCACTTGAAGTCATGATAAAAAAAAGAGTTGCGTGGCAGGGATGTAAATATGTGATGTGTTGTGATCAAGTTAAATTTTTACGTGTCGTGATTAATTCAGAAAGATAGTCATGTCACGTCAATGGTCATGATACGTTAGTCACGCTATGACCACACAATAACGTGTCTAAACATTGGTCACGTTTGGTTACATCTTTTATGATTTAAATTAGTTTATTCAAGATTCATCATTCTATCAAGATCTAACCGTTCTAATCATGTGTTACTCACGTGACATGCCATACTGTGATCAAATCTTTTACGTGACGTGCAGTGTCAATTTTTCGAAAAATATTCACATCATGTGAATGATCGAGTGCGTATCCTCTGAGATACGGGTCCGACATGTCCGGTGCTTATTCGGGGATGGTGTATAGGGCCAGTATTAGTTGAGTTTTGAGATTCGTGCAGAACGTATTTGAATGTTTGAGATTTTCCAAAAAATCACGCAACATATGAGATATCTCAGAGGATGCGAATTCGTGAATGTTCACGATATGGGACACAAGAGTCACAACACGTGAACGGAAATTTTTTATTGGTAGTAATTAATAGAAAAGAAGAGAGACAAACAATAAGAGTACAGTAATATTTAGATTGGTAGTAAGATCGGTAGGAATTCTACCGATCTAAACCAGTTTTTTTTTTATTCTTTCTAGTAGAATATTTTTTTTTTACAAAAATAGATAAAGTACCTTAAAATTTAGATATATCAAAACATTCCATCTATTTTTTGAAAACTTTTCATATTTTTACTAGAAATCAAATATAAGAATTCTCTCCATCTATACATCAGATTAAAAGAAAAATTAAGATCGGTAGAATTCCTACCGATCTTACTACCAATTTAAATATTACTAAATATTACTGTACTCTTACTGTTTATCTCTCTTCTTTTTATTAATTACTACCAATAAAAAATTTCCCACATGAACAACACGTATCGTTAGTGTGATTTTTTTGCATTCGGAGTGCGTGGGATCATGCCCCATTAGTACAAATCCTTGACAACAATTTAATTTCCACTGCAGCTCTTCTTTTTTGGATATATAAGAAAAGAAAATTGATAGCCCGAATTTTGA
>JAJGRW010001305.1:0-173576 GCA_025461045.1 Carex parvula | reverse complement strand
GACCGATTTTGTGCCATCTTTCATGAATCATAAAAAATAGTAAAAAAATTCCAAAAATAGTAAAAATTGGTAATCTGCAAGTTCATTATGTAACTAATTTACTGAGCTACTTGGATTGAATGATAGAAATGAAAATCTTAATTGGAAACTTCAACTCAAGTTTTGAGGCTCTTCCCTTTGTTTTTTGGTGATTCTGAATTTTGAAATCCAGCATAACTAGTACGAACGCATGCGCATTTTCGCAAGCTTTCCGAAAAGTGGTCATTTGCTGAAATCGGACACTCGAGCGCCGTTTTATGACCGTTTGAAGTTTCATCGTCGTTTTTCGCTTTTTCAGTGAAGATATCGTCCATATTCATTTGTAATTTAGCGTAATTTACCGTATTTTAGCGTAATTTAATGTAATTTAGGGTAATTTAACATAATTTAGTGTTATTCAACATAATTTCAATTAATCTATCGTATTTTTGTATAAATATGTTAATTATACATTAAAAGAAGTAATATAACAAATAATTTAAACAAAAATTTCAAATTTAGATTTCAATATTTTGATCTTCATAGTGTCTCTCTCTAAAAAAAAAAAAAATAGAGTAAGCCGGCCAGAAAATGGCTGATTTACTCTGGTACCTAAGCCGGTCATTTTCTGGCCGGCTTGGGTATTTTTCGATATTGGATCGAATTCTGGGCAGAATTAATAATTTGTATTAAACTTTGGATATTAATAAAAAAGTCGGTGCTCAGTGCTTATCGATCCTTCGGAATTCAGTTACAGTACAAACCAACTATTTTTTTTAAACTAAAATTATACTAACCCAACCCCATCGGCTCCGTAGTGATTATCCTAATTGTTTAGTAGTTCCACCGTTGGCGTTATGCGAATAAATGTCAATAGTATATATAGCAAACTTGATGTAGTCCGCACGAATCTTAAATGCAGATAAATGTGTATCATCTGCATTAATATTAGTGTGGTTGTAGTCTGCATGAATCTTAAAAAAGATCGAATGACCGAGATGTATTAACTCAAAAGAGTCCCTTTTGAGTTAGCATGCAGAGGATACGAATTCAACAAACTTTGTCCTACGTTGATATTTCTTAGAAATTGCTTAATTTGTATTGCCAATTCGATAGAAGTTTATCTTTACTAATCAATACGTGGAGTTTGACAACACCGATCAAATTGTACATGCAAGCAACATTCCCTTATTTATCTAATTGTGCAATTAATCCACATAGAAGTTATCAAGTTGTGCAAACAACATAAACAAAGTTATCTACTCAAATAAACATCCATAAAATTCATCTTCTTATTTACCATTACAACACAACAATTAATTACAACACACCATATTCAACAATTTCTTTTGATTTTACTAAATTCACTATATTTTATTTGCCACCTTATAAGAACAAGTTTTATCTTGGTTAGGTTCGAAATATTAGGTCAAACTAATTAATTTTCAACTAATAAAATATTTTCTGAATATTTAATCATGTTTTGGTCCCAAGTTTTTGGCGGTGTAGAAATTGACATGTTACAGTGGACTTACGTTGTTGTTTAAATTCTTTCGCAAACCACATCTTATTTAAAGGGGATTTGTGTAAGAAATTAAACAATAATGCACTGTCACATGCCATTCACCGCAAAAAACTTGGGATCAAAACATGATTTAATTTAAGAACATGTTTTATTAGTTGAAAGTTAGTACGTTTGACCCATTTCTTTGGAACCTAACAAAAAAAAAACATGTTCTTGTAAAGTGTCAAATATAAAAATATAGTGAAAATCAAAAGAAAATGAAATTCATCACAAGCTGCATGTCCAACAACTTGCAAAACATGCATGTTCTGAAAATTAAATCATGTTTGAAACCCAAGTTTAAGGCAGTGTAGAAATGGACACGTGACAGTGAATTTACATTGTAGTTTAAACTCTTTCGCAAACCACAACTTAATTCAAAGGGAGTTTGTGTAAGATATTAAACAACAATGCACTGTCACGTACCTTACCTACACTGTCGAAAACTTGGTTTTCAAACATGATTCAATTTTCGGAACATATTTTGCATGTTGTTGGATAGCTTGTGACTCATCTCACTACGTATAAATTAAGTAACCCACTAGCTACTTCATATGAAACAACAACACAACAATTAAAAAACAGACCACAAGTATCACTACTAGCTGTTTCTTGAGAATCGAAGATACTTCTGTCTCATTTCGATATCTTGCAACTTGTCTGCTAGGTTGCATATGAGAACTTAAACTTATGTTACTTAAATTGGCAGCGTTGTCACACCAGCCCATTCATTTATTGCATTGTGGACATCTATAAAATTTCCTCTCCGGATTCTGTGGGGGGTCATCGAAAGCATCACAACACTCGGCTTAAGACATCTATTGCAATAATGATCTAATGAGTAACTACTATTTTGGCTACTCATTTTGCCTATACAGAACAAAAAATAATATTAAATAACTATACCCTAGTTTAAATTATTCTCTAATTTAAGAAATCATTCAAAATAACAATTAAAATAAACATAAAATAAATGAGAGAAGAGTGATCTAGCATAAAAATGACGCCGGGAGAGGAAATGCTAGCTTCTTAGTCCGTCAATTTTTGCAGTGAGCTACTGTGTACTTTGGGGATACAAATGGATGGGGATAATCGACCTAGGGTTTACTAGAACATATATATATATATATATAAGGTGGCTAATATCAAAACGTTTGCACCAAGGCCCTCGTGCAACCAAGTCATTTTCGGATTTTCAAAGTCCAAACAGTCGATCCAAACCGTTAGATGTTCAATCTATATTAAAATCTGCTTGGAGACCAAGTTTACATTTTTTTGAATTGTTTACTATTTATTAAGCCACTTTGAAAATTGCTAATCACATGGTCTAGAATTTGGTTACACTGTTTTTACTGTTCACCCGTATCAACAATTTTCAAAGTGGCTTAATAAATAGTAAAAAAATTCAAAAAAAGTAAAATTTGGTCTCCAAGCAGATTTTAATATAGATTGAACATCTAACGGTTTGGATTGACTGTTTGGACTTTGAAAATCCAAAAACGACTTGGTTGCACGAGGGCCTTGGTGCAAACATTTTGATATTAGCCACTCTCTCTCTCTCTATATATATATAAAATCACCACCATCGGTCCAATATATGTAGCAGATAGTGTATACTAAAACTGAGGTTCCAATTATTTATAGCGTTGCCCCTGAGAATATGTGCCATCGGTCCAATATAGTAATGAGTTGTTATTGCTTTGTAGTAGCACCAACGGATCATGTAACACACAGATGGTAAAAGTCACCCCCTCAGTGCCATCGTCCGTTAAGCCAAACCGATGTCGAAGAGTCACTCAATACTGACTAGTTACATCAACTCCATCGGTTGGTTAGACCGAACAGTCGATAAAAAGTTCAAAGTAATTACAGCGCTGCCACTGGTTACATACATCATCCGTGCGGAATGACACCCGATGGTGAAGGGGCGATAATGAATGTGTTTTTTGTAGTAGTGAATGTCTTGCAAAGTAAAGCATGAACTTTAAGAGTTTGCTCATTTTTTAAAATTATTCTAATGATTTGTAATATTTTCTGAAAATAATTTTGATACATTCAAATTATGTATATTCAACAAAGATGTATTTGTGGTAAATCCAGTATAGCTAGATACCAAAAGAAAATCTGTGACATGATTTTGAATGCAAACCGACATTAGTCTTATACGAGAAGCAATAATTAACATTTGATTCATAAAATGAGTAATGAGGATGACATTTGAAAAACAAAAAAGTTGACGACATGACCTTTATTTTCTTTTACAGCAAATGATTGCTTAAAATTTTGGATGCGTGACAATTAATATGCATAGTGGTTTCAAATAATATTCTTGCAAATGATTGCTTTTGGAGTGTAATAAAATATACATAATATAAGGTGTAAGACGGTGGATCCAAGTGGGGTGGGGTGGTGGTGGGGTCCGGATCCCCTCAAGTAACTCAATTTTTGGGTTTTGGGTTGAGACCGTCCGATATGAATTAGTCGTTCGAGATAGTCTCGGAATTCGAATTTATTGTCGGAATGTGTGCGCTCACTTCGCAGATGAATTTTCACGGATTCGAATCGGACAGTCTCGATCCAAAACTCAAAGATTGGGTTACTTCACTGGATCCGAATTGGTGGTGGTGGGGCAACCGAATTTTGAAATTTTATGGAGATTTATTGGTTCGAAGGAACTTTGTTCATTTCTGAATTTTTTTTCTTTATCTGTAATTTGGGTTAAATTTATGATTAAATTTAGAAAAATATTCTTCAATTCTTATTGATATTGGAATTAGAAGTTTGAGCATTGAAAATTTAAAAGTTAAGTATTGTTTGTATCTAGTATCCGATGAGCTAATGAGTTTGACAAAAATTCTGGATCCGCCTCATGTAAGAATAATTTTACTCTTTCTAATTAGACATATAATTTCTAAATAATTTCTGTATTTAATTAATATTTCATAAAAATGGTTGCATTGCAAGACTTTTAAAACATACCAAGTCATCAATCAATTTCAATTATTAGGCTATTAATTACTTTCAAATATAATATATGGTTGGAAATTATTTAATTTCTTACCTTTCACCGATCTTTCACCGATGTGTTAGTTATATCCAATTTAATGTATTATATTTTATTTTATGGTATTTATATTAGTTAAACAATTATTTTTATTTTTTGAAGGAAAACCGAGAAACTATCCTACTTCCTAAAACCTCGACGATTCGGGGCAACTGCTAAACGTGCCGCAAATGAGGAAGTACCGTCGGATCAAAGACCTGGACACTGGACTCGCCAATGATTGGCGAAACTGGAGAATCTAAATTTGGAACGATCGGGATAAACACTGCACAAGAGCTCTTTGTTCCTTGCCCCTTTTCTCCAGTCCTTGGAAAAATAAGAACGGGTGATTGTGGAGGCATCTTTTTTTAGTTGAGAAGCAAAAGAGCGAGCAGGAGAGAACAGAGAGAAAGGCCGATGGAGGATGAAGAGCATGAGGTGTACGGCGGTGAGATCCCAGATGTGGCGGAAATGGATGCTGACGGTGACATTAACGGTGGTGAAGTGGATGGTTCCAAGGTCTCTAGCCCCTCGCAAACCCTAATAGTCACCTTAACTCGATTCTCTTCAATTTCATCAGTTCGATTTGATTTGATTTGGGTTTTTTTTTAAATTTAATAGATTCAAGAGTTGGATGAGATGAAAAAGAGATTAAAGGAGATGGAGGATGAGGCCAATGCCCTCCGTGAAATGCAAGCTAAGGTGGAGAAGGAGATGGGATCAGGGCAAGGTTAGATTCTTATTTGATTGTTGATTCAGACAACAACCTTCTCTTGACTTCCTGGGCATATCGTTCTATGCATCATTAGTTTATTGTTATGCAATAAGGATTGTTCTGAATATTGCATATTGCCTTTACTATATAGGTTGAGGCTTGTCCACATAGGGGTGAAAATGGAGCGGATAATATCCAATCCGTATTCGAAAAATTAGATACGGATATCCGTATCCAAATATCCGTGTGGATACGGATACGGATATGGTTTTAAGTTTTAATTATCCATATCTGAATAGTAGATATATACCATACAGTTTAATATATATTATGAAAAAAATTATCTCATTCACCATTATAATTAGATAAATATTATGAACTTTATATTATTTTTTAATAAATATCAATCCGATCTGTATCCGTATAATATCCTTTTTATATCCGTATCGGAAAAATAAAATTGGATACGGATACGGATATGGTTTTACCACTATCCGCTCCGTTTTCACCCCTATGTCCACATGTTGTAATCTGTTTTAGAATTAGTATCTTTTATGTGAGACATTTAGTTTTTCGTTTTCTTTTTCTGAACATGATGTACATAAGCTATTCATGGAATTGTAAAGGTCCATAAGTAATTAAGGATTTACAAGGATATAAATGAATGTTTTAGTTTTGCTTCTCATTGTATGTGCAGATCCTGGAGCTGAAGCTGCTAGTCAAGCTAACAAAGAGGAAGTTGATTCTCGCTCTGTTTTTGTTGGCAATGTAAGTTATATGCATATCCAACTTATTTGTTCATGCAAAAGTACTTTTGGCAATAAACTATTTAAATGAAAGAAAAAAGGTTGATCATCTAGGATATACTAAAGTAATGAATATATTTTTCTTTCTATCTCCTTGTCTTTCCAAAAACTTAAATGTTATTATTGTATTGTGCTGCTGATTTCTTTTCTTTGGTATTGTCGATCTTATGCACCTTTCGTGCATTCTTGCATCTATTATTTTGGGGAAAAAAATCATTACAATAGTAAGAAAAAAAAAGAAAAAAAAGAGATAAAAAAGAAGAAGGAGGTGCTAAGCAGAAAATAAATAATATAAAAAAAGAAGTAAATAAAAGATGGAGCTAAGAAAGATGGACTTTTGATGATAAGAGAAGAATAAAGCAAAGAGTTGTAATGGTTGTAAAAAGGAGATATAAGGGGGGCAAGAATGCACAATATTGGGTTCTAGTGCAGGCTGAACATTTACAACTTCAAGGGATTTTGCTATATGTGCCCAGATTGTATGCAGAAGCTACATCATGTGAAGGATGCAGGCGTGTGATGCCACATGGTAAAGGGTCCATCTCTTGATCCTTATCTCGATAATGTTTGTTTTGCTACGATTTTCTTTTTCAAAAGCAATAGAATAGTCTGACATCAGAACAAAACACTTGGATGAAAAATTTAACACTTCAACTGTGGCAAGTATCTTTTTGAGTTTTCTAATACAAGATCTTAGGTTATTATTTTGAGTATATTTGACCCACTTCCCCTGGGGAAGAAAATCTTTTCCCGACACCCTGGAGCTGAACTTAGCCTAAACTGAATTTAACAGATTCCTGTTCTCGTATTTTTGGTGGAAACCGCGAAACACACTTATTAGACAGCCTCATCGTGATGATCAGAAGCTGGAACAATAAAATGGGGAGAAAGAGAAAAAAGAAGGGCAAAAAGAATGACAAAAAACTAATATATGAATAAAAATGGTGAAGTTGGAGGTACTGAATACACAAGAAAACAGGAAGTAGAACGATATTTACAAATTGTGCAAACAAAAAAAGGAGAAAAGTGTTTTCGAATGATAAAATGATTGGGAGAAAATAAAGGGAAGTGAGTAAAATTCTGATCTATGTCAAAATATTGGGAAGTGAATTGCTTCAGTATAACATTATTTGAACTGGCTTTTTGAGTTTTTATTACATGTTGCCGTGCTAAAACTTTTCAGTTATTTTTGCTACATCCGAGCAAATGGATAGATGATAGATCTATTCCTCATAGAAATAACAAATTGCCAAATGCCAATCCAAATTATCTATTACAAACTCTCTGGCATAGTTTTTTTTATGATGCACTGAGGCGGTTCCTCCCAGCACTTAATACAGGCTAAAATAATAAAAATTTGACCATGACCCGTATGTCGGTGCCTAATAACAAGGGCAGTGCCTGGGGGTTTGTAACAGAGAATCTGTGGTCGAAATTGCTTGACCATTTCAATCTATAGTATGTATCTTCGATGCAACATTTTAATAAATCATTCCTCATTCTAAATGCACCTTTCTGTCACTTGGTTGTGATTGCTCCTCTTTTGTTCATTTATAAAAATTCTACTAGCAATAACTCAAGTACTGCTACAAAGGGGAGGTAGCACAGTTGGCTAGGAAAAAGTCCTAGGATTGTTGGTTGCCCAAGGGTCGAGAGTTCAATCCCCCCCTCACAACTTCGCATCCTCTGCGAAGGTTTTAGAAAAAGGAACTCAAGTACTGCTACAATTTATGAGACTGTACCCTGATAAGTTACAGTGAACCTCTACATAGAAAGTTTTGCCTATCTTGCAAATACCCTCTATTTTCTTGTCTTTTGTGATTTTAATACAGGCTCAACAAAGGTCTTGTTGCAGTCAGTACAAACAGTTACATAAGTTTCTGAAAATAAATAAAAAAAACTAACCGCCTTATAAATATGAGATTACTGATGGGGAGATATAACATGCAGGTGGATTACGCATGCACACCAGAAGAAGTGCAGCAGCACTTTCAATCATGTGGAACTGTCAATAGGGTGACAATCCTGACTGACAAGATGGGGCAGCCCAAGGGTTTTGCCTATGTCGAGTTTGTCGAAACAGAGGCTGTTCAGGTTGCTGTCCAGCTCAACGAATCTGAACTCCATGGCAGACAGCTCAAGGTTTCGATCTATTCAATATCTATTTGCTTTTTGTTTGTTTGTTTAGTTAAAAATGACACCAGATATTTTATTAATGTGTACAAAATTGCAATATTTGTTGAAGATATGCTAAAAGAGAAAAAGACATTTTTAAATGCACCAGGAGTGTTTTAGAGGAGTATTCAATTTGCACTAGGGTGGTTTTTTTCTGTCTTATTGGATGATTTTACCCTTTTATGAACTTCATTGCTAAATAAGCATCCTGATTTCTAAAACCATTTTGGGTGTCTAGTTATTCTGAGATGTTCTTGGGAAGTTCTTCATTATTGTTGTGTTTCAAATGCAGGTTATGCCCAAAAGAACAAATGTACCAGGAATGAGACAGTTTCGAGGAAGGCGGTTCAGCCCATTTCCGGGGGGTTATCCCTACCCCAGGCCTTACATGCCTCCTTATATGGCATCCCCTTATGGATATGGGTATGCATTTCTTCCTTTGATCCCTTAATCAAACATTTGTAATTTTTTATATACATGTTTTCCGTTTTTTTGTTCCTGCAGGAAGGCTCCGAGGTTCAGAAGGCCGATGCGCTATAGGCCTTATCAATGATCTCTATTCCATGAACAGGAGATTGCTTCCAGTTGAATCAAGTAAAAAGGCCTTCTTAAGTGGGCTTTCTGCTAGCAAATTATCTGTGAACATGTTGCTTGTAGCTATAAAGAGACATCCCAGTTGTTTTGTTTTGGATTCTCCTTATTATAAGCAGATTGTCTCTATTTAAACATTTATGTTTAGACTTAGTTGTGTTGAACTGCTTGTTTTGTGTGTTCTGCATAGTAATAAATATGTTATGTAATGGAAGTTTAGTGTCCTAATGATTCTCTGAATTCTGAGGGAGAATTTTAGGTTCTCGGACAGACTATATGTAGCTAATGATGTGGTTTGACATCTGTAATATAATTCGGAAATTTTAATGGCCAATAGTGCAGCGAATTTCAGAATAAAATTGCTAAACATAACTTTTGAAAAAGCTGCTTTGCAAAAAGTGATGTGGTTAGATGTATGATGCCTACGGGCTTTCGCTGAGTTAATGAGAAGTGAGAACTAATTGTACTCTCGTAGTTTGCTGTGGTATAGCCGATAAGCTGATTCACAAATGTGTGCTGCTGCTGTTAAGATAATTGACAAATTTTGAGCAGATGAAAGGATATTTTAATCTCGAAAAGTTGGGTTATTTACTAATTTAGTTAAGAGTTTTTTTTTTTTTTCAGAAAAAGTTGTGAAAGTATGAGTTGAACTGTTAAACGTAATTCACTGATCGAACTAATCCGGAAGGGTAACAATTTTTCCATGAAGATAGTTAAACGTGAACTCCGATTTTTCTAGTCAGGCGCTAAATTTATGCCACGTCAGCATAACCATATCCTATTCCTATCTATCCCTGATCCTTCTTCTCCGTCAGTCTTCACCCTTCATGAAGCATGCTCTCACTTCAACCAGCCTCTCTCCATAGTATTCCTCGCAGTTCAACCCCAAAAACCACCACCATCACCTACCCCAGCTCCTCCCCAAATCTCAACTCCACTAATGGCAAAGTCTCTTTACAATTCAACAATAACCTCGAGCGGCACCTTTCTGACCTGGCGTCTGACATTCGTCAGAAAGCAAGGGAGAAGAAACCATTTATAGCCCTGAATCTCTTTCGCTCCATGGTTTTCTCTGATCAGTCCGAAAACCCTAATACCTATCCAATCTCAACCATTCTTGGATGCTGTGCTTCACTCCGAGCCGTCCGATCAGGAAAGGAAGTACACGGTTTTATGATCCGACACAGCTCACACGGTTTGTGCACGTGCGCTTGCGAAAGTGCACTCGTTGATTTCTACTCCAAATGTCGGATGTTTTCAGCAGCCCAAAATGTGTTTGACAGAATGCCTGTGAGGGATGTGGTCGCCTGGACTATAATTCTCACAGCCTATTCTGATAGACGCAAATATGAAAACCATACGATGGCATTGTTCATAAAAATGCTATATGACAGTATTGAGCCAAATTCGTATACTATTAACGTATTACTAGGCTGTACCACATTGCAACAAGGGAAGCAACTGCATGCATATGTTCTGAAGAATGGTTGGCATTCAGATACCTTCGTTGGGAGCTCTTTACTTGACATGTATGCTAGAAATGGCAAATTGAATGCTGCCAGATTGGCTCTAGACCAAATCAAACACAAGGATGTTATATGTTATAACAGTTTGTTATCGTGTTTAGGTCGAGTTGGTTCAATTGTTGATCAAATTGAACTTTTTATAGAAATCTGTAGTTTGGGTTTTGCCCCGACTCAAGCCACTTTAGTAGCACTTCTGAATGGGTGTGCAAATTCTGGGTTCACTGGCCCATCAAGACAATTGCACGGCCAAGGGATCAAAAGAGGATTTAGTTCGGATGATATTGTACAAGGGGTGATTGTAGATATGTATTCTAAGTGCGGAGACCTAAAATCTGCCCATGCAGTCTTCAATCGAATAAAGTTTACGAAAAATGTGGTTATTTGGAACACCATGATTGGTGGTTATGGTAAACATGGATACATAAAGGAGGCCTTAACCATTTTCTCTCTGATGCAAAGTTCTATGGTAAGACCTAATTATATCACCTTTATATGTCTATTATCAGCTTGTAGTCATGCTGGTTGGGTCGATAAAGGTTGGAGTCTATTCAATGCAATGCACAGAGACTACAATATCCGTCCTAGGAATGAACACTTCTGTTGCATGGTGGATCTATTGGGCCGAGCAGGGATGGTACGCGAGGCGTACCATTTCATTTGCTCGAACAAGTGCGAATATAGACCTTCAGTGTGGGGTGCTCTATTGAGTGCATGTCGGGTCTGGGGTGATACTGACATAGGAGAGATTGCTTCCAAAAGGTTGATTGAATTGGAGCCTTATAACTCTGGATCTTATGTGGCAATGGCTGGTATATATGCGGCCAGCGGAAGGTGGGATGAATGTAATAGTGTGAGAGAAGTGATGGATAGTCACGATATAAAAAAAGATACCGGATATAGCTGGGTTGAGGTTCAAGGTAAAGTTTGTAAATTTAGAGCGGGGGATAGATCGAATAACACAACTTGGTTAGATGATGTTTATTCAATCTGTGAAAGTTTGAATGCAAGTATATCAAATACGTGTATGATTGATTGCTTAGCAGATTGGGAAGCTCAAATTCTATGATAAAGATATTAGGTGAGTAACAAGTTCCGAAATTAGTTCTTTTGGCAACTGTATTTTTCTTAGAGGACGAGGTTTAAATTCTGTGACAATTTTATTTGTTAGCCCATGGGCTACAAAAACCTATTAGCCCAAGTCATGCATGCAAAATAGATTCTAATTGCACATGAGGAGGAGAATTACTTCATAGTTCAAACTTCTCCTCCCTCCCTCTCTCCTTCCCTTTGCTTGTACTACTCATGCACTCAATTCCTTTCTCCATTATTCCAATCTCTTTATCTCTCCTACCTTACCCCATTCCCTGGGAGCCCCACCCTATTAGTTCACCACAGAAGAAAGGAAAAGAGGTGAAAATAAACAATGTCTTTCTCATCTCCATCTTTTTTCTCTCTTCTCTTCCTCTCCTTGATTAAACTCTCCCTGGCATCCCTGTACCAACCACCAGCTACTGTCCTAACATACCACAATGGTCTTCTGCTGCAAGGCCACATTCCTATTTCTCTCTTTTGGTACGGCTCCTTTACCCTGAAACAGAAATCCATAATCACTGATTTCATTCTTTCTCTAACACCCCACCCCCCAAACTTAGCCTCTCCACCCCGCTCACCAACTGTTGCCAAATGGTGGCATACTGTGGATTATTACGTCCAAACTGCAGGTAAAACCAAAACCCACATCTTACTAACAAACCAATTAACCGACGAGTCCTACTCACTTGGCAAGCTACTCACTCGTTCTGACCTCTCCTCACTTGCCACACGCCTTGGGGTGTTGCCGGGTGGTATAGCACTGGTGCTAACCTCATCTGATGTGTCAGTTGATGGGTTCTGTATGAATACATGTGGATTGCACACACCAGAGTATATATGGGTTGGTGACTCTTCAGGGCAATGCGCTGGCAAATGTGCGTGGCCATTTCACGCTGCTGAATTTTATGGCCCGAATAGGGGGGTTGTGGTGCGACCCCCAAATGGTGATGTCGGGCTGGACGGGATGGTGATCAATTTGGCAACTCTGTTGGCAGGTGTGGTCACAAACCCAAATGGAGACGGGTATTTTCAAGGGGATGCTGCTGCACCAGTTGAGGTGGCTGCTGCATGTCCTGGTGTTTACGGTTGTGGGGCATACCCGGGCTATCCCGGGCAGCTTAAAGTTGATAGAGTTACAGGAGGTAGCTACAATGTGGAGGGGAGGGATGGGAGGAAGTTCTTGGTTCCAGCATTGATCGACCCATTGCAGCATTCGTGCCAGATAATAAGCTGATTTGGGTTGTATTGAGATTTATCAGACTAAATTTGGTTATAGATACGTCGTGTCAATTTGATTGATTGTGGTCAGTGTGACTAGTTGCTATCAATGGCACAATTGTTATGGGTTTGCTTGCTTTTACCATAATATTTTTTTCACTGATTAACCAACTTAAATGTTCAAGTTCTGCTTTTGGAAATAAGAAATAGGACTATAGGAGGCTTTAATGTAACAAGTACAATCTTTAACCAAAATAAGGTCTTGTAGTCCCTTTTATTGCTCTGTACTCCGAAAAAATTAAAGCCCAATATATATATGGGCCCATAAATTAAATATTGCTATTACAAGGATACTCATTTGGATGGTGCCAAGGGCGGAAATTTTTTGTTGGTGGTAATTAATAGAAAAGAATGTAGACAAACAGTAAGATTACAGTAATATTTATATTGGTAGTAAGATCGGTAGGAATTTTACCGATTTTAAAAGTAAAAAAGTTTGGATCGGTAAGAATTTTATGATCTAAACCAGTTTTTTTTCTTTTTTTCCTTTTAATTTTTTCTAGTAGAATATTTTTTTTTACAAAAATAGATAAAGTACCTTAAAATTTAGATATATCAAAAACATTTCATCTATTTTGTTGAAAAACTTTTCATATTTTACTAGAAATCAAATATAAAAATTCTCTCTATCTATACATCAGATTAAAAAAAAAAAGAGTTAAGATCAATAGAATTCCTACCGATCTTACTACCAATATAAATATTAATGTAATCTTACCATTTGTCTCTAATATAAATATAAAAATTCTTTTCTATTAATTACTACTAATAAAAAATTTCCCCAAGGGCTGTGCACACAATAAATCAGGCATCATGTCTTTTTAAAATCTATCAATTTATGCATCCTGACTGCCCATGGCTCTTCTTGATAACTTCAAGCTCTTCCGATTGTGAACTCAATTATAAAACCTATCGAATTGGCTTCAAACGACGAATTCAAACCGTTACCGTTGAAATCCTTCTACCTTACGAGTGATACGTCTACATGCGAAAATTTTAAAATTTTAAATTAATTTTGTATAGCGTCAAATGGTCAAAAGATGTCCAAAAAATGAATACATTAAAATTAATTTATAAACCTTCTAATTTTGACTCTATACAAAATTAATTTAAAATTTTAAAATTTTCGCATATAAACACATCACTCGTAAGGTAGAAAGATTTCAACAGTTTGGATTCGTCGTTTGAAGCCAATCCGATAAGTTTTAGAATTAAGTTCACAAAGGGGTTTGGTGAACTTAGAAACACCCTACTTCTATTCTCTCTCTCTCTCTCTATATATATATATATAGTGATGCTACGATGCTTTGGGAAGTAAATAGGGTGTTTTACTTCCCACTCATATCTCTATTTTCAAAGTTCAAACAGTTGATCCAAACTTCTCAACATGATATTCATATGAAAATGTGTTTGGAGACAAAATTTTATATTTTTTGAAAAAAATTTACTATTTTTTTTAGAATTTTTGAAAATCAGTGTTTTTCTGAATTTTTTATTATTTTTTTATTTAATGAAAAACTGTGATTTTCAAAAATTCTAAAAAAATAGTAAAATTTTTCCAAAAAATGTAAAATTTGGTCTTCAAGCACATATCAATATGAAGATCATGCTGAGAAGTTTGGATCGGCTGTTTGAATTTTGAAAATAGAGATATGAGCGAGAAGTAAACACCCTCTTTACTTTCCAAAGCATGATAGCCTATCTCTCTCTCTATAGAATAGAACTAGGGTGTTCCTAAGCCGAAATTTTTATTTCTACCATTTTAAAAAAATCAATTAACCAAATAACCATCGTTTGGTGGCAATTCGAATTCTAGCACGGCCGCATCGGCATTCTGCGGACCCATTTGAGCGGGGCCGCAGAATGCCGCTGCGGACACCTGGCTGGGTCCGCAGAACCATTCTGCGGACCCATATATATTTTTTTTTTCATCCCATTTTCAACTTTGACTTTCATTCCGTTTTCAAACATTGGCACGCATCCCTAGAAACCAACAAATACTAAACAAAGTTTTGAGATATGTAGCTGTGCGGGAAATAAATCTGCTGTGATTCTGAAGAATCACAGGGACCCTGCAATTCCCAATCCACCCATTAATATATTTTGAGATTCGTGTTTATAAACTATCTTTTTTGTAGATTTGTGCTTGAAGAGAAATGAATAGATGGATTGAGAATTTCAGGGTCCCTGTGATTAATCACAGCAGATTTATTTCCAGCTGTGCGGCCTATGCCTCGGTAAATATATATATATATATATATATATATATGGGTCCGCAGAACCATTCTGCGGACCCATATGGGGGTCCGCTCCGGCATTCTGCGGTACCCCCCATATGGGTCCGCAGAATGCCGATGCGGCCGTGCTAGAATTAGAATTGTCAGAAAACCGTAGTTATTTGGTTAATTGATTTTTTTAAAATGGTATAAATAAAAATTTCGGGTTCCTAAGTTCACCAAGCCTCTTTGTGAACTCAACTCTAAAACCTATCGAATTGGCTTCAAACGACGAATCCAAACCGTTGAAATCCTTCTATCTTATGAGTGATGCGTCTACGTGTGAAAATTTTAAAGTTTTGAATTAATTTAGTACAAGTCAAGTGGTCAAAATTAGAAGGTTTATAAATTAATTTTAATGCATTCATTTTTTGGCCGATATTTTTATTAAAACCCTAAAAAAAAAAACAAATTATCAATCTGCTCCCACCCCAAACTTATTTTTATTTCTACCCTAACCGCCCGTGGGCTGGGCGGTCCACTTTTTCCACCTGACCGCCCAGCAACTGGGCGGTCCACTATGCATATCTGACCGCCCAGTGGCTGGGCGGTCCAGTTTCCATAGCTGACCACCCAGCAGCTGGGCGGTCCGCTAGTGTTTTTTTTGTTTTGTTTTGTTTTTTTTAGAGAGACAATATGAATATCAAGATGCTGAATTCTTAACGCTAAAAATTCGATTTTTTTTTGTAATTATTAGTTAGATTACTTCTTTTAAGCATATTTATACTAAAATACGCTAAATTACTTGGAATTATGTTAAATTACGTTGAGTACATTATATTAAGTTAAATTACACTAAATTACATTACATTACGCTAAAATACGGTAAATTACAAATGAATAGGGAGGATAGTTTTCACTGAAAAGGCGAAAAACGACGACGAAACTTCTAAAACGGCGTTCGAGTGTCCGATTTCAGCAAACGACCACTTTTCGGAAAGCTTGAGCAAATGCGCATGCGTCTGTGCCGGCTATGCCGGATTTCGAAATTCAGAATCGCCAAAAAACTAAGGGAAGAGCCTCAAAACTTGAGTTGAAGTGATGCAATATGGTCCTGCGCATGCTTCACGAAAAGGAGCGTAACTTTTGATCCGTCCGTCGGATCGGGCTGAAATTTTGATAGGAACTCCACAGCCCAAAACCGGATCCGAAATTTTGACACAGATATCCTTTGATGCAGCCTTGCACATATCATACACTGTAAGTCCTGCCACAGAAACTGCAGTCAAGGCCTCCATCTCGACTCCTGTCTGACCAGTGCACCCCACCTCCCCTTCTATCTCTACACTATAATTCTTCTCATTAAGATTCAAATCCACTCTAACTTTACTCAGCACAATATTATGGCACAAGGGTATAAAGCTACTTGTATTTTTAGCTCCCATTATACCAGCTAATTTGCAACATTTAACACATCTCCTTTGGCTATTTGATTTGATGCTACTAAAGAGAAGACCTCCGGGCCAAGTAGGACCCTGCACATGGCAATAGCAACTCTTTTTGTGTCATTCTTGTGGGAGATGTCTACCATTTTTGCCTGACCTGTGTTGTCTACATGAGTGAGGTGTAATTTGGGAATAGACTTCAGGTTCGATTCTGGTTCAGTAAGAGTGGTTGGAGTTGAACTTAGAGAACTCGTGGGCGGCGCTTCACCAAATATTGACTCCAATTCCTGAGATTTAGAAGACACCTAATCAGGATGGCAAGAACTAATAAAATGTTGACAAACAGAATAACAGTTTGTACTTGCAGGTAGTTGTCAGTGTACCTAGAGGGGGGCAACAACTGTGCAAGTACAGATGAGTCAAATGGGGCTCATGATCATTTGGGTTAGCTTAATCTGGAGTATAAGGTTAATTTGGGTTAAAGTTGTTGGTTCTTATGGCAGCTCATTTTGCGCTCTGGGTCAATCAATTCAGTCCTCAATTCCTTTGGTCATGTTGGGTTTTGAGGCAGCTGGTCAGGTATTCCGCTCATTTCTGATTATTAAGTATAAAGAATCACATATTTGTTTTCCAAGTCATTTCAATTATAACCCCAGCAAAATTAATTTTGAGTTAAGAAGAAATTATAAGGTTAGTTAGGACTATTTTGGTGGGCAAGTTAAGATTTCCAGTTGGTTGATCAACTTAATTTGTAAGTCAGATTTCAGGTAGGTTTATGTTCGTCAGATTTGAGTTTGGATCTACTAGGATTTAGCTGATTTTGTTACAAAAATCAAGGCTGTACTTGTTGTAATTCTGGTTCGGTCAGTTTTACCTTATTGAGCTCATCAATTACTGGATCTTTGACCCCATTGTTAATGAATCGCCTCTGTAAAAACCAGCGAGCAGCTATTCCCTTCTGAGAAATGGTGCGATAAATAGACATCGCTAGCTCTCAAATCAAAGTAAGCTGTAAAAGCACAAGTATTATTTTTTATTATTCTTTTGCTTTTGGGTGTGAGATCAGCACGCTAGCTATATCCAACAGACTTAAAAAATAGTATTCATGAATTTGAAACCAGACAATTGAGGGAGTATTTCCTCATAGACTATTAATTTAAATAGAGTATTTAATTTTAAAAATATGATTTATTAAAAGTCATGTTTTCCTTTTACCTTCTTTTCTATGTAAGCAGGAACATTCAGACACCACATAATGAGAGGAAAATATAGAACTCAATCAAAATCATACGCATTGCTATCTCCTAATCGACTAATCGTGTTAATTTCCACATTGTTGTGATTTACAGAACTGGGAGCCATCTTGCTATCCTTTAATCTATAAAATATTCCTCCCTAACCTAATAAACCTCACAATTTATATTTGATTGATGACAATTAGTAGGCATATCCCCTATTTCTAAAGAAAATATTAGCCTCACAGCCTCAGCCACTGCCATACATTAAATAACAAAATTACCTTGGCTAACTATTGCAAAACCAAAATAACATAGTTCAACTTTCAACAAAAGCCTAATAGAGATATGAGCGGGAAGTAAACACCCTCTTTACTTTCCAAAGCATGATAGCCTATCTCTCTCTCTATAGAATAGAACTAGGGTGTTCCTAAGTTCACCAAGCCTCTTTGTGAACTCAACTCTAAAACCTATCGAATTGGCTTCAAACGACGAATCCAAACCGTTGAAATCCTTCTATCTTATGAGTGATGCGTCTACGTGTGAAAATTTTAAAGTTTTGAATTAATTTAGTATAAGTCAAGTGGTCAAAATTAGAAGGTTTATAAATTAATTTTAATGCATTCATTTTTTGGCCGATATTTTTATTAAAACCCCAAAAAAAAAAACAAATTATCAAATCTGCTCCCACCCCAAACTTATTTTTATTTCTACCCTAACCGCCCGTGGGCTGGGCGGTCCACTTTTCCCACCTGACCGCCCAGCAACTGGGCGGTCCACTATGCATATCTGACCGCCCAGTGGCTGGGCGGTCCAGTTTCCATAGCTGACCGCCCAGCAGCTGGGCGGTCCGCTAGTGTTTTTTTTTTTTAGAGAGAATATGAATATCAAGATGCTGAATTCTTAACGCTAAAAATTCGATTTTTTTTTGTAAATATTAGTTAGATTACTTCTTTTAAGCATATTTATACTAAAATACACTAAATTACTTGGAATTATGTTAAATTACGTTGAGTTACACTATATTAAGTTAAATTACACTAAATTACATTACATTACGCTAAAATACGGTAAATTACAAATGAATAGGGAGGATAGTTTTCACTGAAAAGGCGAAAAACGACGACGAAACTTCTAAAACGGCGTTCGAGTGCCGGATTTCGAAATTCAGAATCGCCAAAAAACTAAGGGAAGAGCCTCAAAACTTGAGTTGAAGTGATGCAATATGGTCCTGCGCATGCTTCACGAAAAGGAGCGTAACTTTTGATCCGTCCGTCGGATCGGACTGAAATTTTGACAGGAACTCCACAGCCCAAAACCGGATCCGAAATAATCTATAATTAGTTTCGCCCATTTTTCGGGCTCAGATTCGCGATCCGAGTCTTCCTTCATGGACTTTTGGACCTTTCTTTATAATTTTAGAGTTTTTTGGCTCTTTGATGTATCTTTTATGTATTTTCTGTTTTAGGGTTTGTATTTAAATAGACGTCATGTCTTTTGGCAGAAGTTAGTTTTTCATGTATCAGTTTTATCAAAGAATTGAGAATCTGTGTGATCTCAGAACCAAACCTATCTTTTCATTACTTTTTCCAATTTCTTGATCGTTCGTGCATCATGAAGTTTCCGATTAAGATTTTCATTTCTATTATTCAATCCAAGTAGCTCAGTAAATTAGTTACATAATGAAATTGTAGAATACCAATTTTTACTATTTTCGGATTTTTTTTACTATTTTTTATGATTCGTGAAATATGGCACAGAATCGGTCTATTTTAGCGTAATTTTGTGTAGTTTAGCATAATTTACTGTATTTCAGCATAATTAGCGAAGTTATTGTTATTTAGTGTAATTTAAAGTAATTTAGTGTAACTCAACGTAATTTAACATAATTTCAAGTAATTTAGCGTATTTTAGTATAAATATGCTTAAAAGAAGTAATCTAACTAATATTTACAAAAAAAATTGAATTTTTAGCGTTAAGAATTCAGCATCTTGATATTCATATTGTCTCTAAAAAAAAAAAAAAAAAAAAAAAAACACTAGCGGACCGCCCAGCCCACGGGCGGTTAGGGTAGAAATAAAAATAAAGTTGGGGTTGGAGCAGATTTGATAATTTGTTTTTTTTTGGGGGTTTTAATAAAAATATCGGATTTTTTGGACGTCTTTTGACCACTTGACTCTATACAAAATTATTTTAAAATTTTCGCATGTAGACGCATCACTCCTAAGGTAGAAGGATTTCAACGGTTTGGATTCGTCGTTTGAAGCTAATCCAATAGGTTTTAGAGTTGAGTTCACAAAGGGGTTTGGTGAACTTAGTAACACCCTAGTTCTACTCTATATATAAATATAGGGTAAATTTCGTTGGAGGTCACTAAACTTTGTCCTTTGTCACGAATTGGTCACTCCACTTTGATTTGTCCCTCCATAGCCACTGAACTTTTATTTTGTTCCAATCAAGTCACCCTATAACTTTTTCATCCAAATTATAAAGGAATATGCTCATTCCGTCCAAAAATTTAACGGAATATGCTCATTCCGTCCAAAATACTAACGGAAAAGTTATATTCGGTTAATATTTTGGATGGAAAAGTTATAGGGTGACTTGATTGGGACAAAATAAAAGTTCAGTGGCTAAGGAGGGACAAATCAAAGTTGAGTGACCAATTCGTGACAAAGGACAAAGTTTAGTGACCTCCAGCGAAATTTACCCTATAAATATATGAGGAGGGTTCAAATGCACCATAATTTTTGTGCTCTAATATGCTCCACATCCTTTATCTCTATTTTCAAAGTCCGAACAGTTGATCCGAACCGTTCAACATGATCTGCATAATAAATATGTTTGGAGACCAAATTTTATATTTTTTAGAATTTTTTTACTATTTTTTTAGATAGATACAATATCACTTTATCGAATGGTCCAGAATCTCCTTAAAAAAGTGATTTTGTACCTATCTAGAAAAAGAGTAAACAAATTCTAAAAAATATAAAATTTGGTATCCAAGCATATTTTATTATGAAGATTATGTTGAGCGGTTCAGATCGACTGTTCGGACTTTGAAAATAGAGATAAAGGATGTGGAGCATAGTGGAGCACAAAACTAATGGTGCATTTGAACCCTTCTCTATATATATATATATATATCTTGTTGTATGCAAAGTAAGGTTATGAACAATTATTTAATACAAAGTTTTAAATCAATTCAATTCCGCAATTTAGTACCACATTCGTATTATCAGTATTTTTATAAATAAATATTATTTCAGAGGTGACAAAAGTGAGAAGACCCAGAATCAGTATAAAAAATGCCCAACTTCAAAATTTCATAGTAATGACATTGCCTGCAGCAAATTGATTTTTTTTAAAGTGCTGGTAATTCTGAAATTTTAAGATATTAAATGGTAAAGATAAAAGAAAACAGCTCCAACTGTTAATCGTCAAGATTTCACAAAAATAGTTTTGAGTGTCACAATAATTATTGTGATAAAGATTTTATCAAAGTACTTTTGGGCCAGTATGTTAATTGTATAGTCCGTGCGCCACATAAAATCAAAACAGCTCTATTAAAATATTTAGCCTAACTATTGGGAATATTTTTTTTCTTATAGAGATTTACATTCGTAAACTTTCTTTCTACTGTATCCATCATTTAAATTTTGTCGGATTTAAAATTCAACGCGTCCTCGGATGATGGAGTTGAACCACATTTTTTTGATGTAAAATTGCATCAATCATTTTTTTTTCCTTAACTTTGGGAAATAAATATTAAGGTTTGAAATTCAGTTTTCGTCACTAAAAGTAATTATTTTGAGAACTTTGATTTAAACTCACGCTGGAAAAAAATAAGTGTAAGAGTAACAGGGTGAGTGGTTGCTACAATAAATTATGATATGTAATAAATTTAAATCCTTTTTGACATATCATGCATCACAAGGATTGAAAAAATTATTTTGAAGAATAGGAAGAATTAAGCAGAAAATTTTAAATTGTTCTACCTTTTAAAAATTTCAAATTAAAATTAAAAGAGAGACATTTGTTAATAATTTTGGAGTCTCCTTTATTTCTTTTAAATTCTGCTCCTGCTCCACATGGAGCTAATCATTTTTAAAACACAGTTACTTAAAAAATGAATTTCATGGAAACTGAAACAAACAATCCGGATTCTTATCACTAATTAGTCTAGCTGTACTTGCAGGTGGCTTGTTTTGGATTCTTATCAGTAATTAGTCTAATATTTGGCTTGTTTTGGTGGCACTGTGATTCGCGCAATCGAATATTTAGTATATTACCCTTGAGATCTGTGAAAAACAAAAAAATAGTAACAACTTGCTTTAATCAGATCGGAGCACGAGGCCTCACTTTTCAAGAATCAAACCTTTTGCCGTTCTTCATTTGAACAAGAAA
The DNA here is from genome assembly GCA_025461045.1 of Carex parvula. Taxonomy (NCBI): domain Eukaryota; kingdom Viridiplantae; phylum Streptophyta; class Magnoliopsida; order Poales; family Cyperaceae; genus Carex; species Carex parvula. The sequence goes on along the minus strand of JAJGRW010001305.1, from coordinate 151,464 downwards.
AAAAAAACAGGATTCAAATTACCTGAAATCCAAAATACATGGACAGTATTTCTGAAATTTTTGAAAATTTCGAATCTAACAACTTTTTCTGTGCACGTATCTCGAAACAGTTAGTTTTTCTGTGCACGTATCTTGAAACAGTTTAACGACTGGATTCTGAATTTTAGGAATTTCAACGTTACTATTCATGTTTTGGGATTTCAGCAGATTTGAATCCAAAAAAACATGAAGAACAATGTTCATATTCCAATGCAATGAGCTTTTGAGTTTCAAGGATCACAATATGTGAACTTAACCTCAAATTTTAGATTGATTTTTAAATAATAAATTCAAATCATTAAATTGATTTACTTCATAATTGATAATTGATGTATTCATATGTCAAATTTATAATTTTCGAATTAATTTAGTATAAAGTAAAGTGATTAATAAATAATGAAACATGAACGCATTAAAATTTACTTATAAACCTCTATTTTTTACAGCTTGACTTTGTATTAAATTAAGTCGAAAATTTATACATTTGATATACAAACACATCACTCACGAAGTAGATCGGTTCCAACAGTTTAAATTTGTTGTTTGAAGTCATTATAATAAATTTTAGAGTTAAATTCACTAAAGAACTTGATGAGCTTAATTTTAGTCCATATATATAATAACTATATGCGAGACTGTTTTCTTATGGAGATTTACATTCATAAAAAAATTTCTATTGTATTTGTTGATTTTATGAATCTAAGACAGATGGGTTTGAATGAGAAAATGTATATTCATTCTTTTAAATTGTTTGTACAATGGGCATTGTACAGCTAAGGAAAAGAAAAGAGTTGTTGGAGAAAATAAACGGTAACTTTCTCTAAAAAGAAAAAAAGAAACTAAATTAGCCTATGAGTAACTTTATATAACAATTTAGTTGCTCCTTTTATTTTCTAAATTAGCCTATGATAAACTAAACCCATTAAGGGTCCTCTAAGACTAATATTAGTCCCTAATCCTATTTATTTTTAACAGTATTCATCATTTGGTATTACGTTGGACTTTAAATTCAACGCATCTTCGAGTGGAGTTGGTAGTTGGCACATATTTTTTGATGAAAGATTGCATGAATTAAATGTTGTTTTTTTTTTCTTAAATGCAGTTTATCAAGTGTATCTCCTTAGAGGTAGACTAAAAATGAGTTCGTCGTGAAAAAACCAAGGTTCTAAATAGCGTTTATAGCGTCGTAGCGGGAAGGCTAAAAAAAAAAGCTATAGCGAATAGCGTCGCTATAGCGGAAGCTATTCCAAATAGCGTTTTTTTTTTTACATTTCGTATATTCAATATTTGTACTAAATATCAACATTATCTAAAGTCTCATAGAACAATAAATAACACCAAAGTAATTAAGAAATTATAATATTCATATTGAACCAGTACAAAGTTCAAATTGCGGTTCAAAATATCCATAGTAATATCATAAACTATCGATTTTTCCTATTAAAAATATCTTAAGCATCATGATTCATGACATAATTTTTTTTTCTATTCAAATTTTATTTTCGATTTGGACTTTTTTCTATTCTAATTTCAATTTCTATTTCCAATTTCAAATTGATTTATCTGTAGCAAGTAGCAACAAATTCAATTTCGGTTTGAGATTTTTTTATCTTTATTTAAAACCCATATAAATTGCTTTAAAAAAAAAACCCCATATTGTATAGCGCAAATAGCGCGAATAGCGGACCGCTATAGCGCTGTAGCGGTCGCTATAGCGGCCGTAGCGCAAATAGCGCATTTTGATGTCATAGCGTAGCGTTTGGGGTCCAAAAACGCTATAGCGGCGCTATAGCGCTGCTATAGCGCGCTATTTAGAACACTGGAAAAAACTAAATTAGGAAGAAAACAAATTAGGTCTAGAAATAGACAAACTTGTTTATTAGAAGTAGACAATAGCTCAAAAATGCATGAGCTATTTTTTTTTTTTCAAAATCTAGGAGTATGACAACTCACAGCTGCTTACCTTGAGCCTTATGGATCCCCATCCCCTCAGGTTACCTAGGTATAATTATTAAATTCAGACCAATCTTTAATCTGACAATAATCTCATAGCAGACACCCTATAGTTACAATCAGTGTTGTAAAAAAAGGTCTTAACGGCCGATTAAACGGCTGTTTAATCGTTAACGGCTGCCAAACTGTTACGAATACACTTAACCGGCCATTTTTCTGATTAATCGGCCGTTTTACCGTTTAATCGTCCATTTATTTCCGTTTATATTTATTTTCACATTGTTTTTTTTTCTGTAATAGTGTGTAATAATAAGGTTTATAAATCCTGTATTGTAGTTTTATTGTGCTTGGATATACATCCAATATTTTTTATATATGTTTTTTCTTCTTATTTACTTTGAAATTGATTAATTCTTCTATTATTTATATACCATATATTTTTCTTATTTCAATCAGTATGACGTGTTCATTTATGAAATTAAGTTGTTATCATAACTAAATTTAGTGATTTTATGTTGGAATGTTTCATTTCTTTCGAATAATATGTTATTAGTATTTGAAAAAACTTAATTCTCAAATTTATTTTTTCATTAAATAAATGTGTTACTTACACGTGTAAAATGCTTATGTGTTAAGAAGAAATAAGCGTAGTGTCATGTTATAATAATAAAACTAAGTTAAATTAAGTTTATTTGATAAGTTTAGTGAGTTAAATAAATTATTTTTAATAAATTATGATATATACACACATAAATGTAATAAAAACACTAAATTGTCCGCATAATTCCGATTAATCAGCTGCATACCGATTAATCTCTTGACGGTATCCTGTCTGTTCGACGACCGCATACCGTTATTTACAACACTGGTTACAAGAGGCGCTATTTCTTTTGGTCCGATTGGAACCATTCATTAAAAATATTGTTCTCCAGACCCTATCGTGAGCATGCATTTTAAATGTGTCTTTTTATTCATAAATGTGGTTTGAAAATAAATATTGAATGAAGTTTTTTGACGACGGTTGCATTAATTAAACGTTTTCTTAAATGTATTTCATGCAATCGTTCAATAAAAATATTATTCTCTGGCCCTATCGAGGGGCCCGGGTACATTTTAAAAATACCTTTTTATTCATAAATGTGGCCTTCAAAAATAAATATGTAGGTTTGAAATTCGTCTTTATTACTAGAAGTAATTTGAGAACTTTGATTTAATATTATGCTGAAAAAGGATACGGATCGGATATTAAACGGATACTGATACGGATCGGATATTAAACATATACGGATACGGATCGGATATTAACGGATACGAATACAAATACGGATATAATCTGATTAATAGATAAAATAAAGCAAATAATTAAGATAAATTATATGGTATATATGTACTAATTAAGTACTAGTTGGCCTTTAAATTGGAAAAAAGAACATGTGCATAAACACTGTAATTATTGGTTCTGCCTATCTTGAGCTACTAAACCAACTATTCCTATCAGCCTAAGGCATTTTCCCTCAAAACACTATTCCTATCTCGAAACTGCCAGTGCTTATTATGTAATATACAAAGAATAGACGAGATAGAAGTTAAAACGCTATTAAAAGCTGTAATTGGATTTATGAATCAACATTCTTTATTGATTGATTTAGTACAAGATACAAAAGGGCTATATATAGAGAAGCCTACATCTGTCTAACTAATCTCTAATGATAATTGTTAACAGCCTAACAACTATCCTAACTACTTCTCTATAACTAATTATGTTACTAACTACTTCTCTATAACTACTTCTTTGTAACTAATTCTGTTGGAACCGCTATATCCTGTATTAGAAGTAAAGCGGGTTTCTACTTAGGGGCGGACCCATAATGGCCCAGGGGCAGGCAAGTGCCTACCCCTGGATTTAAAAAAAAATTAGACCCAGTATAAATTTACTCAAGTGCCTACCCTTGATTCATTATTGTGCCTACCTCTGGACCCAGATCAAATTTAAATAGCAAGGTCCATACTCCATTGAAATATTTCTGGGTCCAGAAATTTTTTTTATTAGTATTGTGCCTACCTCTGATCAAACTTCAACCCTCTATTGCGTTGTTCATAAATCAATTAATGATATTAAAATATCTCTGTTCGGTGGAGAAAGATCCAACGACGGAGACTGAACTTTGGAGAGCTTCGTGAAAGAAGTCGAAGAGAACAGGAAATTGGAAGAATCGGTGAGAGAAGTCGAAGGGCGAGATTCGTGGGAACAGAAAATTAGAAGAAAGTCGGAGAGTCAGGATCGGATATCCGAAAATTTGAATGAGTAAAGATGTTGTCCCCCCACTCCAGTCCCCTAAACGTCCCCCCAATTCTAACTAACTTTGTCAATCATTAAACCACCTTGAAAAACGTGTAAAACGTGTAAAAGTTGAGTCCAGTTTTTTTCTTTAAATACTTGATATCTTAAGTATGAATACTTGATGAATTATATATAAATATTTAATATCTTAGGTATGAATACTTTCCATATTTGAATATTTGATACCTTAAAAAACGTGTAAAAGTATGTCATCATGGATCTCATTTGAAAGAGAAAATTGTGTAGAACACGTTCTTGGTTTTAGATCTGCAAAATTCCTCATAGATCGTCCCAAAAATTGGTTAGATTGAACGGAGAAAAAAAAAACCACCTTGAAAAACGTGTAAAAGATGAGTAGGTATTGTGTCCAGTTTTTTTTTTATGTACTTGATTTATCTTAGGTATGAATACTTGATGAATTATATATGAATACTTGATATCTTAAGTATTCATACTTTCCATTTTGTATGTTAATTAATTTAATCAATGAATGGGGGACTGGTGGTGTGATCCACGTGACTTTTGGTTGTGATCCCCAATGCAGTCTGACAGTTACTGCCCCCGAAAAGTAATGGTCCCTAGTTTGTATGTGAATTAATACTTGATATCTTAGGTATGAATACTTGATGAATTATATATGAATACTTCATATCTTAGGTATGAATACTTTCCATGTTGTTGAATGGGGGACTGACAGTTGTACTTTGACCGTTAGGGGGACTGACAGTTGTACTTTGACAGTTAGGGGGACGTTTAGGGGACTGAATGGGAGGGACTGTTAGTCGATCCCAATTTGAATTATAGGAATAATTATCCGTATCCGTATCCAATTTAAAAACCGAAATCGTATCCGAATCTGAATCTGTATATTTCATATCCATATCCGTATCCGAATATCCAAATCCGCAAAAATCCGGATACGGATCCGGATTCTAATGGATAATATCCGACCCGTTTGCATCCCTAAATCTACATGTGCCACGTTTATTGGACTCTCAATAAAAATTTTCACAATAAATAATTCTCTAGTCTGTCATTAATATTTGTAGACTAACTTGAGTAAGTTTTCTAAGCACAGAAAAATTAACTCACATGATGAGCAAAAATTAGAAAAAATAATCCAGTTTGACTTTTATGAAATAATTAATAATACCACAAGTTATTTAGTAGATAATCATTATAATGAAAATGAATTAATAATATCACAAAATATGTTTTTTTATTAAAAAGTAAGTTATCTAGAGGAGAGTTTTAATACAACAAATTTAATGTGCAGTTCGAGTTATAACATTTCAAATAGAAACGAAAAAAAAAACTTTTGGACATTTCGTGGCACAAAATCACGTAGCATTAGAGATAATTTTTTATTTTTAGAAATTATTAGTAAATAATAAAAGAAATAGATTCAGTACATAGAATTTTATGGTTTAGAAGGCGTCAAGTGGGTAACTCAGATTTAAATTTTGGAGAATTTTTTATGGTTTAGAAGGCGCCAAGTGGGTAACTCGGATTTAAATTTTGGAGCTGAGTTAGTAGTCTGAGTCCAAAGTTTGAATCCGAACCACTAACTTGACTCCAAAGTTTTAATTCGAACCACTAACTCTGAGCCTTATAAGCCATGGAAAATCTCACGTACTCAATTTATTTTGCTATATTATTTACTAATAATTTTTAAAAATAAAAATTCTCATCAAGGCTACGAGATTTTGTTCTATAAAATGTCTAAAGTTTACTTTTTTTTTTCATTTATAACTCAAATTGCACATAAAATTTGTTATATTGAAACTCTCTTCTTGAGAACTTACTTTTTTCATAAAAAGAATATCCTGTGGTATTTTTATTTATATTCATTATAATAATTATCCTCTAGATATTGGTATTATTAATTATTTCATAATAGACAAATTGAATTGTATTTTTATTTTTGTTAATTATCTGAGTTAATTTTTCAGTGCTTAGAATACTTACTAAGGTAGTCTACAAATATTAATGACGGACTAGGGAATTAATTATTATGAAACCTTTCATTTGAGAGTTCAAACAACGTGGCATATGCAGATTGGTTAGTTTTCAAGGATGGCAGGAAAATCCTGCCCATCGGTGGGGATGGGCAGAGGATTTGATTCCATAATGGAACGAGATCACCTGCTCCCCGGGGGGCAGGACCTAGAGTCACTGCCGGGTGGGGCCGAGATCACTTTTAACATTTAAATTTCTGCCCCTAGAGTCACCTCGGACCCACCGGCTGTGACTGTAAAGGCAGGAATTTCCTGCCCCCAGGGGGGCAGGAGATTCGGTCTCTTCCATAATGCATCACAAAAAGGAAATTTCCTTGTTTGAAGAAGATGATCGAAGAAGCGCTCTTTCCCCCATACGGAACAAATATTTTGTAAAATACAGTTCATGGAAAATGAAACAAACAATCCGGATTCTGATCTGACCACTAATTAGTAATTAGTGGAGTTGTTGTTGTACGTAATGACACCAAAAGTATATTAGATCTGTTTTGGTGGCACTATGATTTGCGCAATTACCGAATGTTAGTATATTACCTTCAGATCCATGAAAAGCAAAAAAAATATTATCAACTTGCTCCAATCAAATCGGAGCACAAGGCCTGACCTTTCAAGATCAAAAGATGTACAGATGCATATCAAACTTTTTTTTGTCGTTTTTTGGGATGGACGAGCTTTCAATTCTATTTTATTTTTTTGAAGAAGTCTTCGCTACACCTCAATATTTTTTTAAATATCAATGGACCCAGATTAAAAAAATCCCCACGCCAGTCTTGCTCTCACTAATTAATATAGTTATATTAAACTCTTAATCAAACTATCAATATATTAGACATTGAAAGGCACCCTTCCTCTCATTCACTCACAAAGTCACACTTAGACACAAAGTTATAGGAAGAGAGACCATTACCAACATGGGTTCAATTCCAAATGAGAAGCCTCATGCTGTATGCATCCCATATCCAGCACAAGGTCACTTAACACCTATGCTAAAACTTGCCAAGCTTCTTCATTCCTGCTATGGCTTTCACATAACATTTGTTAACACACACTACAATCACCGCCGCCTTCTCAACTCAGGTGCGCTGTCTTTGCAGCTAAATGTACCAGATTTTCGTTTTGAGTCGATACCAGATGGACTCCCAGCCCCACCAGCGGGCTTTGAGGATGCAACGCAGGTATGGTAAATTATTTTTTATGATATACTGGTAATTTTAGCGTAATAGTCGTTGGTTTTAAAGAACCATAATAGTATCGATCAAAGTTAAGTATCTTTTACAATAAAAAATCTTTCTTAAAACCAAATTTTGTTCAATATTTGTTCAATATCTGTCATTCAATATATACAAAATATTTGTTTTGCTATCTTCTTGTCTCAATTTCTAGATTTCAAATTCTGGAAAAAGAATTATATAATTTATATTTTAAATTTTACTCATTTGATGTATCTTCAAATTAAGATGTCTGGTAGAACTATACTATCTATGGGATAATGTGCATAGTCCAAACCCAGTGTGGGTGTTCGGCAACTCCTCCTTAAGACTCCTTAAACTTTTCTTAGACTCCTTAGATGCTTAATTTGTCCGAACAACCTCTTCTTAGTGAGAATTAACTTTTGCTCATTTTGTCCAAATTCCTAAGCTTAAGCCCCTCTAGCCCCAATTCTTAAGGCACCATTTCTCTTGGATTAAGCCTCCTTAGCACCTTTTTTATTACTTAGCATATTTTTCTTAATTCGATCCTACGGAACAAGTGCTCCATAACTCCACTTAAAATTTAAACCCTCAGTGTGGTGCCGAACACCCCCAGTGAGTTTTCTTTTTAATGAAAATGAAAGCAGGTGGGATTTATAACCAAATTCCTTCTAATGATAAGTCTAGTGGATCGATTGTCCTTTTTAACCAAACCAGCAACTTGAATTGTTACATCTCCGGACCTGACTAGTAGTACTGAATTTTCTGAAAAAATAAAAGATATAGCCGAAACCATTTTAATTGTGAGAATATCATTCTATTCCGATTTAAACTATGTATATCCAATTCCATCGATCTCGACAAAAGGCTGATTGCTTGACTTTCATATATCTCCCCTTTCAGGATATCCCAGAGCTGTGCCAATCAGTTGAGAAGACCTGTCTGAAGCCATTTAAAGAGTTGCTCCAAAGTGTGAATGGTGTCGGGGGCTCACCACCGGTGAGCTGCATCCTGTCAGATGGAGTAATGAGTTTTACACTTGATGCGGCGGAGGAGATGGGGTTACCAGAGGTAATCTTTTTTACCACAAGCGCTTGTGGCTACAATGGATATCTCCATTACAAGGAGCTAATTCAGAGAGGGATCGTTCCCCTCAAAGGTGAAGTATTTACCATTTTTAATCGAATTAATTATTAATAATTTAATACTCTACTTAGGTATCAGTGTTCAATTCTGATTTCCACGTATAGTAGTACATTGATGTAGTCCGTTTATAAAATTGGTGATATTTTAATATCGTAATATAGGGAAATTCAATTCTCTTTAGCAATTATTATTTTCAAAGGTCAAAACACAAGAGCTATAAATTATTATTTTTTATTGTAGTTTCCCACACTAATATATTTAGTTGGATTGTCATGAGTCATAAAATCAGTAGACAAATACACCAGTAGCTAAGTCATGTATTCTAGATCTTGCCAAAATAATATTGTTATGCTATGCCCTTTTATCATTCATAACAGAAAATAATTAGTTGGCAGCGATTATGTTTTCCAGCAAGTACACAGCATTTTCTACCACTGTCACAATTTTCTACTCTTTATGTCATTGTCCCAATTGCTAATCAAATTCACACAATCAATTATATATTATTATATTAGCATAAAACAATATTTAACATTCTAATTATGACATAATCCAGATGAAGCTCAACTGAAGGACGGATACCTTGAAATGCCCCTCGACTGGATCCCTGGCATGAAAAATATGAGGCTAAGGGACATGCCGGATTTTGTACGCACCACTGATCCAAACGCTATCATGTTGAACTATCTAAATCGCGAGAGTTGGCGCAATACCAAAGCAACTGCTATTGTGCTAAACACCTTTGATGAACTGGAACAAACTGTATTAGACACACTACAAACCATGCTTCCTCCAATCTACACTGTGGGCCCACTCTCTCTACTCTCCTCCAAGGCGAACAACGTACCTATCAGCTCGAATTTATGGAAAGAAGACACTGAATGCATGAAATGGCTAGACGGGAAAAAATCAGGCTCGGTTGTTTATGTCAATTTCGGCAGCATAACAGTCATGACTAATGATCAATTGATAGAGTTTGCTTGGGGTTTGGCAAACAGCAAGTGTGATTTTCTATGGATTATAAGGAATGATCTGGTGAAAGGCGATACTGCTGTACTCCCGCCAGAATTCTCTGCAGATATAGCGGGGCGAGGCCTACTCGCTGGTTGGTGCCAGCAGGAGGCTGTACTGGCACATCCTGCTATTGCGGGCTTTTTAACTCATAGTGGATGGAATTCTACACTTGACAGTTTGAGTTGTGGGGTGCCTATGATCAGCTGGCCCTTCTTTGCTGAGCAACAGACCAATTGCCGGTATTTGTGCACCGAATGGGGGGTTGGAATGGAAATTGACAACAATGTAAAGAGAGATGAGGTGGAATGGCAGGTTAGAGAACTCATGACTAGAGAGAAAGGAGCAGAGATGAGAAGCCGGGCAGTCGAGTGGAAGAACAGTGCAATTAGGGCGACACAGCCTGGGGGTTCATCCTCCGTCAATCTTGATAGGTTGGTGAAAGAAGTGATGCTTTCAAAATGGAAGTAACTCTGCCCTGAAATATATGCTGCATGCATGATCTGTCATTTCGGTTTGTTAAGTACGTAGTTTGTTTGTTGTATGAAGTAATTAAGATGTTTTGCTATGTTCTTATGGCACGAAAAATTAATGTTTTTCCATTAAATAAGTAAAATTATGAATTTCTCCTATTAGAGACACGTCGTTAATTTACTAATGAAGAAAAGAAAAAGAAAAATACTTAGTCTCCATTCAAAATTTATTGTGGGTAACTGTTGGAAATAACATGGTTATGAAAATCGAGTCTCCATTCAAAATTTATTGTGGGTAACGGTGTTTTTGTGGGGCAAGAGTAATGGAGATGAAAGAGGTATGTCTTGGTTAAACTGGGAGACAGTTTGCCTTCAAAAGAGGTGCGGGGGTTTGGGAGTTATACACATAGGCATTCAAAACACCACATTATTGCTAAGATGGTGGTGGATTGGATATCAAAATTCAAATTCCCTTTGGACTAAGGTCATGATTCAATTGTATTGGAAGGGTACACAAACAGACGGGCCTAATCTTTGGAACATTACGGGATCTGTTTTCTAGCGCCAGTTACTCAAATTGAAGCATTGGTTTCACTGGTCTGCTTACTGGCAAACAGGCAGTGGGAAAACCATTTCTTTTTGGCAAGATTCATGGCAGGGAACTTCTCTTGCACTAGAAACTCAGCATGTCTTTCCTTGCATTTCTTTGGCGGATGCATTGCCCCTCTTACACATCATCGCACCTGAGCTCATGCTGTCGGATCCGATAACCTTAACGGATCAAACCGATAACCTGGTATGGCGCTGGACAGCTTCCGGCCTATACTCATCCAGTTCCTTCTACAAGGTTTTGATACAGGGGGCCAATATACGTTGGCATTTCATGGTGGCTTGGCGGTGTAAAGCTCCAACAACAGTCAAGGTTTTCTCCAATCTAATTCTAATGGAGAAAGTCCTAACACATGATACAATGATTCAGAAAGGAATTCACTGTGACATCCGATGTGTGGTGTGCAACAGTGGTGAACCGGAGACTGCACTACACCTTTTCTTTCATTGCCAATATGCACAAAGGGTGTGGAGCCTACTGTCGCAAATGCTGCGAGTTCAGATCATGTACCCTGCTGAATCTGTACAAAAGACTTGGGTGGAGTCTTGGAACAGAGTGCAACTGTTAAGATGTATGGATGAAAAAACTTGGGCGACCTGGTTTGAATGCACCTGCTAGATGCTCTGGAAACAGTTTCCAGAGGAATGGAGTCATATTCCAGAGATGAAGGACGTTTGTGGCTTCTTAATTGCTAAGATAGGCCCAACTGGTGCCCTGTGGGGACTGTAGTTTTGTACGTTTGCTAATGTAATCTTGTCAGTAAACAGACCTGGCCTTGGTGCCTTGTTGTAATTCCCTTGGAATTTTTCCAATTTTTAATAAAACCTGGCAGCCTCTGCCTTTGATGTCAAAAAAAAAAATCGAGATTGCAATCGGAATTGATAGTTAACCGTATAATCAAAATCGGATGAATCGATCTGCTAGGTTACTCTAATAATATTTCCTACCGCATTACCGGGCCATCGAGTGCGTATTCTATGAGATATTCTCTGAGATTTCTTATATTTTGCGTGACCGATGTGTCCAGTGCCTATTCGGGGATAGCGAAGGGGGCCAGTATTATTATTTGATCTTTGAGTTTCGTGCGGAACGTATTTGAACGGTGGGATTTTCCAAGAAGTCACGCAAAATACGAGATATCTCAGATGATGCGAATTCCCGGCCATCTTCTTACCGTCCCTGCTGACTTCCAAATTCTCCCTGGTTCGATGTTCCTTTATTAATTCTGTTGTTTTTAAATGCAATTAATAAAAAAAGTCGGGTAAAATGATGACACGCAAGGAGAACAAGGGTGAAATTTGTAAAAATATATATAATTCATTTTTTATATCCGTATCCGTATCTGCATTTTTTTATTGAGAATCCGAATCCGTATATTTCATATCCGTATCTGTATCTGCAACTATCTGTATCAGAATATCCGAATCCGCAAAAATCCGAATACGGATCCGGATTCGAACGGATAATATCCAACCCGTTTGCATCCCTAAATCTACATGTGTCTCGCTTTTTGGACTCTCAATAAAAAATTTCACAATAATAATTCTCTAGTCTGTCATTAATATTTGTAGACTAGAGTAGAACTAGGGTGCTCCTAAGCTCACCAAGCCCTTCCGTGAGCGCGACTCTAAAACCTATCAAATTGACTTCAAACGACATTTCCAAACCGTTAGATGTTCAATCTATATTAAAATGTACTTGTAGACCAAATTTTACATTTTTTGGAATTTTTTTACTATTTATTAAGATGGTTTGAAAATCGCTGTTTTCCAATGGTGCAGAATTTTAATAAAAACAGCGATTTTCAAACCATCTTAATAAATAGTAAAAAAATTCCAAAAAATGTAAAATTTGGTCTCCAAGCACATTTTAATATAGATTGAACATCTAACGGTTTGAAAATGTCGTTTGAAGTCAATTCGATAGGTTTTAGAGTCGTGCTCACGAAGGGCTTGGCGAGCTTAGGCGCACCCTAGTTCTACTCTTGTAGACTAACTTAAAAAGTTTTCTAAGCACAGAAAAATTAACTCACATGATGAGCAAAAATTAGAAAAAATAATCCAGATTGACTTTTGTGAAATAATTAATAATACCACAAGTTATTTAGAAGATAATCATTATAATGAAAATGAATTAATAAAAAATATCACAAATTTTTTTTTTATTAAAAATTAAGTTATCCAGAGGAGAGTTTCAATACAACAAATTTAATGTGCAGTTCGAGTTATAAATTTTCAAATAGAAACGAAAAAATAAACTTTTGGACATTTTGTGGCACAAAATCTCGTAGCATTAGAGATAACCTTTTATTTTAGAAATTATTATTAAATAATAAAAGAAAATAGATTCAGTCCATAGAATTTTTTATGGTTTAGAAGGCGCCAAGTGGGTAACTCAGATTTAAATTTTGGAGCTGAGTTAATAGTCTGAGTTCAAAGTTTGAATCTGAACCACTAACTTGGCTTCAAAGTTTTAATTCGAACCACTAACTCGGAGCCTTCTAGGCCATGGAAAATCTCACGTACTCAATTTATTTTGCTCTATTATTTACTAATAATTTTTAAAAATAAAAATTCTCACCAAGGCTACGAGATTTTGTTCTATAAAATGTCTAAAGTTTACTTTTTTTTCATTTATAACTCAAATTGCACATAAAATTTGTTATATTGAAACTCACTTCTTGATAACTTTTTTCATAAAAAAATATCCTGTGGTATTTTTATTTATATTCATTATAATAATTATCCTCTAGATATTGGTATTATTAATTTAGCAAACGAAAAATCAGATATGAATTGAACAGGAATTAAAAATAGTGAAAGTTTGCACCAAAAAAAAACTCCAAAAAAATTATAAATTGAATGAATTTTGTTAAAATTGTGAAAACAATATTTATGTTACAAATACGACTTTATGCATAAAAGTTGGATATAAAAGTCTAATTTGAATTTGACATATTTGTCCTTAATTCCATCAACGCTATCATGGAAGAAATAAAAAATCAATGATTACAATTTTGGAATTCGTATCCTCTGCATTAACGGAACGTGCGTTAATAGATCTAGATTGTTCAATTGAGATCCGCACTAATATTGAAGGGCTCCGTGTGTTATAGGCGATGGGCTGGATTGGCTCCGATCCTGATTAGACGGACGAGATGCATTAAACTCAAAAGATGCTCTTTTGAGTTAATGCAGAAGATGCGGACTCACAATTTTGAGGGATCCGATAAGAATATTTTTGTGGAGAATACCATGTCAAATCAAACTCATTTCAAAAACTGATACAAATTCAAGACAAGGAGGAAAGGATCCATGCAAGAAATTCCAGTGCGGCAAATGACAAATTGTGGGCAAATATCTTGGCGAAATGAGAAGCCTCATGCTGTATGCATCCCATATCCAGCACAAGGTCACTTAACACCTATGCTAAAACTTGCCAAGCTTCTTCATTCCTGCTATGGCTTTCACATAACATTTGTTAACACACACTACAATCACCGCCGCCTTCTCAACTCAGGTGCGCTGTCTTCGCAGCTAAATGTACCAGATTTTCGTTTTGAGTCGATACCAGATGGACTCCCAGCCCCACCAGCGGGCTTTGAGGATGCAACGCAGGTATGGTAAATTATTTTTTATGATATACTGGTAATTTTAGCGTAATAGTCGTTGGTTTTAAAGAACCAATAATAGTATCGATCAAAGTTAAGTATCTTTTACAATAAAAAATCTTTCTTAAAATATCTAAATCCGTACCACTGTCATTCAATATATACAAAATATTTGTTTTCCTATCTTCTTGTCTCAGTTTCTAGATTTCAAATTCAGGAAAAAAAAAATTATATAATTTATCTTTTAAATTTTAATCATTTGATGTATCTTCAAATTAAGATGTCTGGTTGAACCATACTATCCATGGGATAATGTGCATAGTCCAAACCCAGTGAGTTTTCTTTTTAATGAAAATGAAAGCAGGTGGGATTTGTAACCAAATTCCTTCTAATGATAAGTCTAGTGGATCGATTGTTGATAGAGATAGAGAGGAAATAGAGATAAAAGATAGATGAGCTGAGAAAAGATTTTTATATTATGATATTCATTACAGAGGGATGGTCAGCCTTATATAGGCAACATACAATGTGTACATAATATGACTGAAATGTAACTAACTGAATCTTATACAACAGAAGCAAATACATTTACTTCTAACATCCCCCCGCAAGCTGAGCTGGGGCTGCTGCCAGCGTAAGCTTGGTGCGCAAAAAGGCTAGTCTGACAGAGGAGAGAGCCTTTTTAAAAATGTCTACCAACTGATCATTTGAAGCAATAAACCGCACATCTAACTCCTTATTGGCTACCTTCTCAAGCACGAAGTGGTAGTCAATTTCGATATGCTTCGTCCGGGCATGAAAAACTGGATTGGAAGCCAAGAAGGTGGCTCCCAAATTATCACACCATAAAACATGATTAGACTTGATCGGGACATGTAACTCGCGAAGAAGCTGCTGTAACCACACAAGTTCGGTGCAAGCACCGGCCATACTAAGATACTCGGCCTCCGTGGTAGACCGGGAAACGGTAGTTTGCTTCTTGGAGCCCCATGAGAGGAGATTCAAGCCAAGAAATACACAAAAGCCTGATGTAGAGCACCTATCGTCCGGGCAACCGGCCCAATCCGCATCGAAGTAAGCATGTAATTCGAGCGAGGAGTTAGAACTAATGTGTAGGTCAAAATCGAGAGTGCCATTAAGGTATCTTAGGATGCGCTTGATGGCATTCCAATGTTCATCGATGGGAGCATGCATGAATTGCGAAGCCTTGTTGACGGCATAGGAGATGTCGAGACGAGTAATTGTGACGTATTGAAGAACCCCAACAATGCCCCTATATAGGTGAGGATCGGCCATAGGACTCCCATTGAACTTAGAGAGTGGATCACCCTTTGAAAATGGAGTAGCACATGGCTTTGAGTCATCCATTTTTGATCGAATGAGAAGGCTTCAAATGTATTGCAGTTGTGCAAGTGTGAGTCCCATTGAGTTCGGTGTGACTTGAATTCCCAAGAAATAGTGAAGGGATCCAAGATCTTTTAGAGAGAATTGGAAAGCAAGAGAAGAGATGAGAAAAGTCACAAGGGTCTCATTAGAGCTGACGATGATAATATCATCCACATAGATCAAAACAAGGGTAATAAATGTGGAATCACCACAAATAAGAGTGAAGAATCGGATTGAGAAGCCTTAAACCCAAGATTGACAAGAACCGAGGCAAGCTTGTGAAACCATGCACGAGGCGCTTGTTTGAGGCCATACAACACCTTTTTGAGAAGACACACATTATTTGGATAAGAGGAATCGACATAGCCGGAGGTTGTGACATGTAGACTTCTTCTTCGAGATTGCCATGAAGGAAAGCATTATTGACAGCAAGTTGGCGAATTGGCCAATGGCGAGAAAAAGCAAGAGAAAGAACTACACGAATCGTGGTAGGTTTGACAACTGGGCTAAAAGTCTCATGAAAATCAATCCCCTCTTCTTGATTATACCCCTTGGCTACAAGTCACGCTTTGTAGTGTTCAATGGTCCCATCGGCTTTCTTTTTTATTTTAAAAATCCATTTACAACCAATGACATGGCAATTAGGATGAGAAGGAACGAGAACCCATGTACCATTCTTAGCTAGTGCATTGAGTTCTTGAGACTTCGCTTGGCGCCATTCGAGATGTTTATTGGCTTAAGTAAAGGATGTAGGTTCATCAAGAGAAGAAGAGGTAGGAGGGAGAGGATGATTCGTGGTGAGGTATGTAACATAATCGGGAAAATATTTGGAGCGTCGGGAGTTATCATGATGGCGGGTAGTCATTGGGTGAGTAGATTGAGGCATCTGACAAGTGGCTAGTGTAGTAACAGGTGTGAGAGAACCAAGGAGGGTTCTCTGTTGGAGGAATTCCAGCGCTATTGGAGAGAGGAAGCGTGGGCGGAACTAGAGAAGAGGCCAGTAAAGAAGCGCCAGAAGAAGTTTAAATCGGTGCTGGATCCGCTGCAATGGTGGTAGGATGCGCAGGGGCTGGAATTGGAGCTAGATCCGCTGCAATGGTGGTAGGACGTGTAGAAGGTCTGGGTCGCCTTGAATAGGTGAGAATGGGATCCGCTCCAATCGGTGAAGGATCCGACACAGGAATAGAACCAATCATAAGAGAGGGCGCATGTGTCGAATCTACTGCTGCTGAAGAAGGACCCGAAAATTTATTGAAAGGGCCAAATGAGTGCAGTTGGTGATTAAGAGGCCGAGATGCACAGAAAGGTGGTAAAGGGGCAGGACCAGGATCCACTGTGGCAGGTGGAGAGGAGGGTTGGTGCTGCAAAGCACAGGAACCAGCAGGTGTAGGCAGCAGAGGAAGCCAAGTATGTGTATCCAGGGACCCAGGTTTTGGCTACTCAGAAGGTCGTAAACTTGAGCTGGTTAAAGGGAAATTGGGATTCGTCGAAGCGAACATTTCTACTCACATAAATCTTGTTAGTAGGAATATGTAAGCATTTGTACTCTTTTTGAGTTTGGTAATAACCCAAAAAGACACAAGGTAGAGCACGAAATTGGAGCTTGTGGGAGTTATAAGGCCAAATTAAAGGGTAGCAAAGACAACTAATAATTCGAAAGAATTTGTAATCGGGATTTTGGTGAAAGAGAAGAGTATATGGTGGAGTGTAAGGAGGTGTAGAGGGAGGAATGCGGTTGATGAGAAAGACTACACTTTGGAAAATATCATCCCAAAAATGTAAAGGGATAGAGGCATGGGACATAATGGCAAGGCTTAGTTCCACAATGTGACGGTGTTTTGTCTCGGCAAGGCCATTTTGCTCGGGGGTATAAGGATATGAGGTTTGGTGAATCATTTGTGGGAAGAGGCAAGAGAGGGGGTTGTATTCCGTGCCACTGTTTGATTAGAGAATTTTAATTGTGGAATTAAAAATATTCTCAACTTGCAATTTAAATTTGGTAAACACATCCACAAGCTCATTTTTGGTGCGAAGAAATAAATCCACGAAAACCATGAGAACTCATCAATAAAATGCACATAGTAATGAAATCCGTTCTTTGAAATAATTGGAGAAGGACCCCACAAATCCAAGTGAATGACATGTAAAGGAGAATTAGCAAGAGATTTAGAAGGACTAAAAGACAAAACATGAGCCTTAGCCTTACAACATGCATCACAAATTCCCAATTTATTGGAAGTAGTAGGTAAACTATGTGCATTTATTAGAAAACTAGTAGTGGAAGGAGAAGTACACCCGAATCTTGCATGCCACATAGAAGCGGATACACGTTCTCCAACCAATGCTTGAGGAGACATTGAAGCTTGTAGAGTCCATTAATGAGAGAAGCTCGAAGAAGAGGAAGCTTCGTGTGGAGGTCCTTTATCATACAAAAAGAAGGGTGAAATTATAGAAATACACCATTTTCTTTAGTGAATTGGAAGATGCTCACAAGATTTTTGGTAATTTGCGGGACATGTAAGACACTATTCAATTTCAAGGACCTAGAAGAAGTAGATAGAGAGTAAGATCCAAGATTTTAAATAGAGAGATTAGAGCCATTACCAACTTGAAGACGATCATTGCCACTATAGGGAGTAAAGGTGGAGGTTGTTTATGTCAGATGTGACATGATGAGTTGCTCCCGAATCGAGGAACCATCATTTGGAGAGGATTCAGTGGTGTTTAAAAGAGCTTGAATTTGTGGAGGAGAGAGATAAGCATCATTATCAAACCGGTACCAACATTCAAGTGCCTCATGGCCTCTCTTCTTGCACACTTGACACAGAGGGCGATCAGATGCTGGCTGAGAAAAATCAGAAGAGGTATAGGTTCAGCCAGCTTGAGAAGCACCACCTTGGCTTTGTCCTGGGCCCAAAATAGAGGGACCACGGCTTCCTTGGCCCGAGTGAGAGTAGGAACGGCCTCCTGGGCCTGAGTTAGATGAATTTTGGCCCGAATTGGAATAACCCCTGCCCCTTCTCCCTCTACCCCGACCTCTACCAGAAGAGGCGTGGAGAGCAATTAGATCGAAGCTAGCAGATAAGGAAGAAGGGTTATGAGAGAAAAGCAAGGCTTCATGGGATAAGAGAAAGGAGTGAAGCTCAATCAAGGACATCGGAGCCGATCTGGTGGTTATGGCAACTACAAAGGAGTTGAACTCCGATCCAAGGCCACTCAAAATCGAACATACCAGGTCGGAAACAGACACAGGTTCACTGGTAGAGGCGAGCTGATCTGCAATCTGTCGCATTTGCTCAAAATAAGGGCCGCACCGTTGATTGTCGTGAGTTGTAGTTTGAAGGGAACGACGCAATTCCATTACCCGGGCAGTCGAGATAGCTGAGTAGATCTGATGCAGAGACAACCAGAGCTCGCGAGCCGACTGACACGCCACATATTGCGATAGAACTCCCTCAGAAATAGAAGATCAGAGCCATCCAAGCAAGAACTGATCTTGCTTGTACCATGCCAGATACGCCGGATTAGAGCTGGAAACGCCATTGATGAGAAGATTCTTGGCAGGAGGCGAGACATCAGCTGACAGGAACTTGGAGAGAGTGAATCCATCAATGATAGGTTTGATTTGCGACTTCCAAGTGAGGAAATTTTGCCGATCCAGTTTAGTAGAGACTGGAATCGTGATCTGAATCACAGGATCAATTGGAGGAGGGGAAGGGTGAGCTTGAGAGGTGTCGCTGTCAGTTGCCATTGATCTTGACAATCTTGATCAGCGATTTAGAGGTCTTCTGATACCATGAAAGAGATAGAGAGGAAATAGAGATAAAAGATAGATGAGCTGAGAAAATGATTTTTGTATTATGATATTCATTAGAGAGGGATGGTCAGCCTTATATAGGCAACATACAATTAGTACAGAACATGACTGAAATGTAACTAACTGAATCCTACACAACAGAAGCTAATACATTTACTTCTAACAACTGTCCTTTTTAACCAAACCAGCAACTTGAATTGTTACATCTCCGAACCTGACTAGTAGTACTGAATTTTCTGAAAAAATAAAAGATGAAGCCGAAACCATTTTAATATTATTCTATTCCGATTTAAACTATGTATATCCAATTCCATCGATCTCGACAAAAGGCTGATTGCTTGACTTTCATATATCTCTCCTTTCAGGATATCCCCGAGCTGTGCAAATCAATTGAGAAGAACTGTCTGAAGCCATTTAAAGAGTTGCTCGAAAGAGTGAATGGTGTCGGGGGCTCACCACCGGTGAGTTGCATCCTGTCAGATGGAGTAATGAGTTTTACACTTGATGCGGCGGAGGAGATGGGGTTACCAGAGGTAATCTTTTTTACATCAAGCGCTTGTGGCTACAATGGATATCTCCATTACAAGGAGCTAATTCAGAGAGGGATCGTTCCCCTCAAAGGTAAAGTATTTACCATTTTTAATCGAATTGTTTTATTGTTTTGAATGAATTATTAATAATTTAATACCCTACTTAGGTATCAGTGTTCAATTCTGATTTCCACGTATAGTAGTACATTGATGTAGTCCGTTTATAAAATTGGTGATATTTTAATATCGTAATATAGTAATATAGGGAAATTCAATTCTCTTTAGCAATTATTATTTTCAAAGATCAAAACAAAAGAGCTATAAATTATTATTTTTTATTGTAGTTTCCCACACTAATATATTTAGTTGGATTGTCATGAGTCATGACATCAGTAGACAAATACACCAGTAGCTAAGTCATGTATTAATCTAGATCTTGCCAAATAATATTGTTATGCTATGCCCTTTTATCATTCATAACAGAAAATAATTAGTTGGCATCGATTATGTTTTCCAGCAAGTACATAGCATTTTCTACCACTGTCACAATTTTCTACTCTTTATGTCATTGTCCCAATTGCTAATCAAATTCACACAATCAATTATATATTATTATATTAGCATAAAACAATATTGAATATTCTAATTATGACATAATCCAGATGAAGCTCAACTAAAGGACGGATACCTTGAAATGCCCCTCGACTGGATCCCTGGCATGAAAAATATGAGGCTAAGGGACATGCCGGATTTTTTACGCACCACTGACCCAAACGCTGTCATGTTGAACTATCTAAATCGCGAGAGTTGGCGCAATACCAAAGCAACTGCTATTGTGTTAAACACCTTTGATGAACTGGAACAAACTGTATTAGACACACTACAAACCATGCTTCCTCCAATCTACACTGTGGGCCCACTCTCTCTACTCTCCTCCAAGGCGAACAAAGTACCTCTCAGCTCGAATTTATGGAAAGAAGACACTGAATGCATGAAATGGCTAGACAGGAAAAAATCAGGCTCGGTTGTTTATGTCAATTTCGGCAGCATAACAGTCATGACTAATGATCAATTGATAGAGTTTGCTTGGGGTTTGGCAAACAGCAAGTGTGATTTTCTATGGGTTATAAGGAACGATCTGGTGAAAGGCGATACTGCTCTACTCCCGCCAGAATTCTCTGCAGATATAGAGGGGCGAGGCCTACTCGCCGGTTGGTGCCAGCAGGAGGCTGTACTGGCACATCCTGCTATTGCAGGCTTTTTAACTCATAGTGGATGGAATTCTACACTTGACAGTTTGAGCTGTGGGGTGCCTATGATCAGCTGGCCCTTCTTTGCTGAGCAACAGACCAATTGCCGGTATTTGTGCACCGAATGGGGGGTTGGAATGGAAATTGACAACAATGTAAAGAGAGATGAGGTGGAATGGCAAGTTAGAGAACTCATGACTAGAGAGAAAGGAGCAGAGATGAGAAGCCGGGCAGTCGAGTGGAAGAACAGTGCAATTAGGGCGACACAGCCTGGGGGTTCATCCTCCGTCAATCTTGATAGGTTGGTGAAAGAAGTGATGCTTTCAAAATGGAAGTAACTCTGCGCTGAAATATATGCTGCATGCATGATTTGGCATGTTTGGTTTGTTATGTACGTTGTTTGTTTGTTGTATGAAGTAATTAAGATGTTTTGCTATGTTCTTATGGCACGAAAAATTAATGTTTTTCCATTAAATAAGTAAAATTATGAATTTCTCCTATTAGAGACACGTCTTTAATTTACTAATGAAGAAAAGAAAAAGAAAATTACTTAGTCTCCATTCAAAATTTATTGTGGGTAACTGTTGGAAATAACATGGTTCTGAAAATTGAGTCTCCATTCAAAATTTATTGTGGTAACGGTGTTTTTGTGGGGCAAGAGTAATGGAGATGAAAGAGGTATGTCTTGGTTAAACTGGGAGACAGTTTGCCTTCAAAAGAGGTGCGGGGGTTTGGGAGTTATACACATAGGCATTCAAAACACCGCACTATTGCTAAGATGGTGGTAGATTGGATATCAAAATCCAAATTCCCTTTGGACTAAGGTCATGATTCAATTGTATTGGAAGGGTACACAAACAGACGGGCCTAATCTCTGGAACATTACGGGATCTTTTTTCTAGTGCCAGTTACTCAAATTGAAGCATTGGTTTCACTGGTCTCCTTACTGGCAAATAGGCAGCAGCTGGGAAAACCATTTCTTTTTGGCAAGATTCATTGCAGGGAATTCCTCTTGCACTAGAAACTCAGCCTGTCTTACACATCATCGCACCTGAGCTCACGCTGTTGGATCCGATAACCTTAACGGATCAAACCGATAACCTGGTATAGCGCTGGACAGCTTCCGGCCTATACTCATCCAGTTCCTTCTACAAGGTCTTGATATAGGGGGGCAATATACGTTGGCATTTCATGGTGGCTTGGCGGTGTAAAGCTCCAACAACAGTCAAGGTTTTCTCCAATCTAATGCTAATGGAGAATGTCCTGACACATGATACAATGATTCAGAAAGGAATTCACTGTGACATCCGATGTGTGGTGTGCAACGATGGTGAACCAGAGACTGCACTACACCTTTTCTTTCATTGCCAATATGCACAAAGGGTGTGGAGCCTACTGTCGCAAACGCTGCGAGTTCAGATCATGTACCCTGCTGAATCTGTACAAAAGACTTGGGAGGAGTCTTGGAACAGAGTGCAACTGTTAAGATGTATGGATGAAAAAACTTGGGCGACCTGGTTTGAATGCACCTGCTGGATGCTCTGGAAACAGAGGAATGGAGTCATATTCAGAGGAGAAACAACATACCATCGCCTTTTGGTGAAGAAAACCAGAGATGAAGGACGTTTGTGGCTTCTTAATTGCTAAGATAGGCGCAACTGGTGCCCTGCGGGGACTTTGTAGATAACCAGCACTAATTTTCTTTTATTTTTTCATAATGTCTAATCATTTAAACATTATGATATGTCTAATCCCAAAAACTTGGTCAAATGCAACAGGATGAAACAGTTAAATGGAAACAATTATTCAAGTACAGTGAAGTGGAGGGTCTCTAATTCAAACCAAAACCCACTAGATTAAGAAATAAATCAAACTAGAATCCAAGCTAGCAGCCAACTGGAACATAGAGGTTTAAAGTTCAGAACTGTTTACATTTTCAATAGCATGTCGATCATAAGAAAGAGAAAAATAATCACCAAAATATCTAAAAGATTTACATTGACAGGGAAAAAAGAAAAAGAAAATCTTTACAGCAACTTCTTTGCTATTCTATCTTTAGCAGTTACTTTCTTTTTCAACATAGATGCCAATGTTGGTTTCTTCGTCTTAAATTCACCTCTACTTTGCACCAAATCCTCTGAGTAAGAAGTTGAAGCCATAGCTGATTCTCTCAAGACCTCTTGATTGTGCTCTCTTACTCTCGCAAGCTTAGCTCTCTTTATTTCTCTCTCATCTCTCTCTCTATTCCTCACATTATTCACTGCTTGCTTTACCAACCCCTCCATAGTTTCTCTATCTACACACTCTTCAGTTTTCTTCGTTGTTGCCTCATTACAATTTTCTATTGGATTTCCCACAGAATCCCGAGGAACAATCGGACCATGAAAAGGGCAAAATTTTAGGTCCCTTCTCTGACAAAGGGTACCATTTTTCAAAGGTGCCAAGCAAGGATATCTCTACAGGCTCTTCTTTATAAACCATCCGGTGTACACTAAGCTCTGCAATTTTCTCCTGTGGAATTATTCTATCATTGTCAACTCTACCCCAATGCCCTTCAATTTCCAAACCCCTTTGGTTTGCTGTAGCATCGCTACTTGAGCCCCAATTGTCTAACGAAAGACCCCAATTTATCACTGGTGCCTCGGATAATAATTTTGACCTCTCTGGGTCCAACTTAATATTTTTCGATTTACTACGTGAATTTAAACTTTCAATAGAAGACGATGAAGTGGAAGCTACATTTTTCCCCTTCCTTTGAACCAACTCCTGAGGAAGGTTCTCAATTTTACCCTCCTCCCAAATATCTTCTGCTTCTTCCAATTCTACTTTATTTACCTTGTCAAATAAACAACCCATTTCAACCAACTTATCCTTCACTGATTGAATATTGTTTCGTAAATCAATCAACTCCCTCAGTGCTGTATCTCTAAACCTATTATCAGCCAAGTCAACCCTAATTAGAACTGATATCCATTCTTGCACAGAGACCAAATGCTTTGAAACAAGCAACTTGTGTAATTCTCTTAAAGTATCAAATACTGCTTCGTTATCTTGCGTTTCATGCACCGTCTTCGCCTCTTTCATAGAATCCATACGGATTTGCCTCATTTCTAGTGAACTAAATGCCTCCATTTCATCATCATTGAGAGTGAAATCAATTGCAGGGTTCAATTCCTCTTGCTTTACACTAATAATATCTAAGCACTCATTTATCTCATCAAGTGTGGAGCAGATTTCTCCTTTAATTGAAGAAAAATTCTCCTTTAAATTCTCATATTTACCGAGCAAAATCTCCTGGGTCTTCAACTCTCTTTCTCTCCTCTCCCTTTGCAACCTTGCTGCATTTTCCATATTATTAGGAAATTGAAATTTCAGAACATTTTTCAAGTAGTTAAACCCTAATCTCAACTGAGGATAGTGCATCCCAAATTTTGAATTCCATTTTTCCAGGAATTCAATTGATTTCTTGCGGAGATTTGAGGCAATAGCGGAAGGAGGTGGAAGTGGCATATTTTTTCTAAAGCCAATGCTAAGAGCTAAGAACTGCTCCAAGGTTTCTACAAAGATGGACCTGAAGAGCTTGGATCTAATGAATAATTCATCAATTATGAGAAGCAAGAGGTAACGAACCTGTGAATTTAGTGATAAAAACATTTAAGCCTCTTTGGATTCCCACCATCATACCATAGTAAGGGACCAATAATGGTAAATAGACCTATGGGTTTTTCTCAAAAAAAAAATAATGGTAAATAGAAATCCAACTAGATACTGGTACTGGCAATCAGAAATCTCTTATCAAACCCTAATTCCTATCTGATTTCACAACTCCTCATTCCTCAAGTAAAAATATCTAATTTTAATTAATTCTAGGAAATATTCAATTGAACATTCCACTAATTTTTCAAGATCCCAGCTATCAAAGAACAACTTGTACTCAGCAAACCATAATTTCCCTGGTATCAGGGCATTGCTTGAAGAATAGAAAAAAGTAATAGACCTGAGAGTGTGGTTTCTTCATGAGTTCCATGAGCGATCGGACGGCAGCACGAGTCTCCACGTCGGACGAACGGACGGCCGATTTGATGGCCTTGAGGAGGCGCGGGTCGACGTCGGGCTCGGTCGAATCGGAAGCGCGCTCAATCAAGCGCCAAACCACGATGCCTGTTTCGTTCTCCAATCCTTCCTCGCTGGCCATTAGTTAATCTCTCCGAATACCCTTCTACTCTCTCTCTCTCTCTCTCTCAATTTGACGGAAGTGTCGGGTGTAGGAGACCCGTGAGAAAGAAAGGAGGCGGTTGGCTCGGTTCGGTTCATATGCCCTACGGCAGTACGGCTCAATGTATCGGATGCGGGCTGAAATATAAATGTCCATTAAGATTTGAGGTTCTACAAATTTTACGTGCGGATCCATATCTAAGTTCAAGGAAATTTTGATGATTTAGATACATATCATATTTATTATCTTAATGAATTTTTATTTGAATTCGAATTAACGTATTTTATATTAAAATAGTTAAAATAATAAATTACACGCATGATATGAGAACATTTTTGTATTCGAATTATATTTTGAGAACATAACTTTAATTTAACTAGAGAAGGGAATCTTGACACCATATTTTTATAAGTCATTTTTGCGATTTTAAAATTCAAACAGTAGATTCAAACCGTTCAACCTAATGTCCATATTAAAATATGCTTGAAGACCAAATTTTACATTTTTTGAAAATTTATTACTATTTATTTATAACTTTTTAAAATCGTTATTTTTCAATAGTCTAGAATTGCCTGAAAATAATAATTTTGTACACATCTTAATAAATACTAAAAAAAATTCAAAAAAATGTAAAATTTGGTCTCCAAGCACATTTTAATATGGAGATCACGTTGAACGGTTTGAATTTTGAAATTGCAAAAATGACTTATAAATATATGGTGTCAAGATGTGTCACCATAAAATAAATGTAATTTGATTCTTCCTCATGTAACTAAGAGGGGATCCACTTACAACATTCTACAGTTACAGTGTCTTACAACATGATTTTAAAAGTCCAAACAGTCGATCAAAACAGTTCAACATTATCTCTATATTAAAATGTGCTTGGAGATCAAATTTTACATTTTTTTAATTGTTTTACTATTTATTAAGTAATTTTACAAAATTGTTGTTTTCAGACCATTGAATTTTGTACTCATATTAATAAATAGTAAAATAATTTTAAAAAAATATATAAAATTTGATCTCCAAACACATTTTATAATAGAACAGTAAAATAGTTATCTTAACTATTTTTCATTTAATGAAAGTGAACTTCGACCTTTTTACTCGAAAGTAAGATAGTCATTATTAAAAAATAGAAAATATTATTAACTTAAAATCATATATACTCATATGCTGCTACAAAGCTAAAGGAAACTTTTATTATCAACATTATTTATTGGATTATTGGCCTTTCAAATCCTTCGAGGTTTAATTATAAATCGAACAAGTTAGATATTATTTGAAATCTAAATGTATATTGGAATAATTTTTATCATATAAAAAAATCTATACAATATTGATTTAAAAATGACAATTAAATTAGTATGAATAAAAATACTTGTTTTTGTACTTATTTAAAAATACATCCACTACATACAAAGCGATAGGCAAAGAAGAGAGAATATAAATCACACACAAAATAATTGAGATGGACTTAATTTTTTTCCATCATTTTACACTAGTTGGGAAAAAAATTAATTAAAAAAAATCTCATCCATTTCACACAAATATGTCATTTGACGGGTCAAGAAAATATTATCCCATTCAGTCCAAATTCTCATTCAATTTCATGAAAATTTGTGTACATCCGAAATGTTCGTCCTAAGTATTCTGAGTTTTTCGAAGAGCAATACTAATATATAATTAACAATTTAACATATAAACTGCTGAATTTACTTGTGTAATTATATCAGAGACTAACAACTTTTTTAAAGTCTTTTTTATTTTTTTTACTTAGTCAAAAATTGATTCCAAGTTTCAAAAGGAAAAAGGAGTCACTGGTCTCACAGCCGAGAGTCTGCTAATTGAACCGGTTTTGTCCATGAACAACCGGGCTGAACAAGGTGTGATCCGAACTGAGACCAATGTTCAGTTCAATTTATTTTTTATTTACGAACCGAATCCGAACCGGACCTGAACAAAAGTTCGGTTATGTTCATCAGCCCGTTTGAACAGATTTTGAGCAGCCCGCAGCCCGTTTGAAAAGGTTTTGAGCAGCCAGCAGACCGACTCGCGATAATGCGATATCGCCTCTCTCTCTCTCTCTTAGTCCGATCTCTCTCTTTCCCCCTTCGCCGCCAATCTCCCGGCAAAGTGAGCTCTCTCTTGCCGACGCCACCTCTCCTCCGTCGCGCCACCTCTGCTGCGTCTCTTAGCCGCTGCGCAATTTTCACATTTTCAGGTACCGTTTCGCCTTTTCACACATCATACTTAGAAATCAATTTGAAGTTTAGGATCTTTAACGTTGTGTGATTTGGTTTAGTATCAATTTGAGTATTTGAGTATTTGAGTTTGATGCAAGTCATTGAATATTCGAGTATTTGAGTATTTTGAGTTTGATGCAAGTCATTGAATCAATTTGATAGGGTTGCTCAACAGAATCGATTGAGTATTTGAGTTTGATGCAAGTCATTAAAGATTTATTTTCTGCTATTGTTTTTCAGGGATGCAAGCTCACTGCTAGAATTATAGCACTCTCTGGGAGGCTTGCTAAGTGTGAAGGTAATTGTTAGGAATTTATCTATTTGATTTTTAATTTTTTTATTGCATTTCCGTTGTTGCGAAAAGAAAATTATATTTTATTTTTTGCCTTCTGAAAATTGTCTTAAAGGAAAAACAGATATACTTCTGAAAATTTAATTTTACAACCTTGTATGTATAAGTCAATGCAATCCATGTTGTCAGCACCCAATGTACATGTGATTGTGTTGTTAATCTCAAATTTTTTGGGGTCGAAATTAATAGTGCCAACTGTTAAGAAGTGAAAGTGTAATTAATATATATGTATTTTTTTAATTTATTGCAGCAAAAAAAAATTTTATAGAGGTTTTGAAGAAGGATCTGATAAGATTGAGATCAAACACAGAAGTAACAAGATTGAAGAGATCAAGCATTTTTCTTTTTCTGAGGTATCCCTCGACGTACTATAATTTTTTTTGTAATATTAAATTCTGATTTCTGACTCTCAATCTGAGAATATTGAGATTTGGGTGAATTTGGTGACATATATGTATTTTTTCTTTTATTTACCATTATTTCATGGCTGTGCACTGAAAAGTTACTAAACTGAACTTTGAAGAACCTATGGGTTATTTTTTTAAGTACCAAGCAATGACTTCTACATTGTATATATTTGTAGTTGTGTACTGTTTTACTTTGAAGAACCTATGGCTGTGCAATGACTTATATGTTTCTGGCAAAGAACCTCAGCCTTCTCATTGAGCTCTACTTTCTTACATTATAATTTATTTTAAA
The DNA here is from genome assembly GCA_025461045.1 of Carex parvula. Lineage (NCBI taxonomy): Eukaryota > Viridiplantae > Streptophyta > Magnoliopsida > Poales > Cyperaceae > Carex > Carex parvula. The sequence continues at coordinate 122,574 of JAJGRW010001305.1, read as the reverse complement.
TTTTTGTAGGGGACAGATGGTGGGATAAGTTCTTCCAAATATTGTTATATCAGTGGCTTTGATGCAACTAGGTACATCTCTTTATACAAATGCACAATTGTGTTTGCTGGTTCAATTTGGTAAAACTAATATAGTTTTTTTTTTTAATTTATTGCAGAAAAAATTTGTAGTGAAGCTGTCACTTCATCAGGCCACGGTCGGTACTAGCTATAAGGTGTCCAATTAATGAATCCTCTTGACAGTTTTTACAAGTTCATACATATAAACTATCATATAAAAAAATTAGAACTTTGGTTTAATATCTGGTTCCAACTCGGTCAAAGGGTCGATCGACTTGGTTTTTTGCACTGTTTCCAATTAGTTTCACAATTAGTTATAATTCAAAATCTGCTATATTTAGTTGCTGATTCAAAATTTTCATGAATTGAAATGGCTGCATTAAATTAATTGTCCATATATTATTTACAAGTGGCTCAGTTTGAAAGCCAAGGCACGATCCAAATAAAAGTGCAGTTGTCCATAAGTTGTCCAAAGCAGGGCCCGGTTGGTTGTCCACAGTTCAGCCCTGTTGGCTGAAACGGGCCTGTTTTGAACAGGGCTCAACTCCGAAAAGAGCTCAGCTTTGAACAAAACAAACGGGCTAAGCATGAGCAATTAGTCTTTCATTTCGGGCCGATCATGAACAGGGCTTTATATATTTCAATTTCAATCCGGACCGGTCATGAACAGAGCTTTCGTTCATTAGCAGCCCTAGCTGAGACTGATGCAGCAAACAGGCGTAACTGTAGCCGACCCGACCCGACCCGACGCGCATAATCCCCCCTTTCGCCAAGATACCAGGTTTAGTTGAGGCAAGATACCAGCTTGACCTGTTGGGGTCTCTTAGTTAGAAATCCCCCCTTTCGCCACTGCCAAGAGGTAAGAAGTAAGGGTAACATGCACTGCTCCTCGGCTTCTTCCTCTCCTATCTTCACATCAAGGTATTAACAATTAGGCTACGCCACAAAAACTTTTGAATTCTGACAATGTTGGGGAATTAATTGGTAGAAGATTTTTAGTGCTATTTTATTTATCTTTTGCCTTTTGGTTTCCTTTTTTCTTCTGAAATTAACTAGGGATTATTCGAAGGGTCGTCTTTATTTGGTTTCCCCCAAATTTGTCAAGTTAGGAAGATTTGCTGGAAAGGAACGTCTTGTTTTACCAATGAACTGTGCTTCTTCTTCTTCTTCAAACCACGGGATAGAATATTCTAGTGAAATGTTACAGCAACAAATTGAGGGGGATAAAGATGCCGTGATGATTGTTGATCATGGTTCCCGTCGTGAAGAGTCTAATCTTATGCTCAGTAAGTTTATTTTATTTATTTATTTATTCATATATTTAATTTTCTAATCAAGTTTCAAATTTCTTCATTCTGGTTTGTGGTTTGGCAGAAGTAAAAGAAAAAAAAAACAGTTCAGAAAAAATGCTGTAGTTCAGCTACAATTGTGGACCTAATGGCATTCAATTTTCTCCAAGAAAACAACAGTTCATTATCATTTCATTGGTTACTGTACAAAATTCAGTGCCAATCAAGCAAAGAAAACAAAATTGAAGTTAATAAGTGTTATAATGTAGTTCGACTGGTATTGTAGTTTCACCTCATCAAGGCTGTAGCTAGAGTGATATTACTGGTCTTACTTTTCTTTTATTTATGTCAGACGAGTTTGTTAAGATGTTCAAGGCAAGAACGAGTTACCAGATAGTGGAGGCCGCTCACATGGTAATTTCTCAACTTGACAAATAATCTAATTTTAATTTTGACTTAACAATTTTCATGCTTGATTTCTGTTGCAATTAGGAATTGGCTGAGCCAACAATTAAGGATGCTTTTGCAAAATGTGTGCAACATGGTGCAACCAGAGTTATTGTGAGTCCATTCTTTCTCTTCCCAGGACGTCACTGGCATAAGGTATGGGATGTACAGAGTAATTTCAGTGGTTTCTCACTTGCAAGGTTAGACCAACCGCCAGGTACAAGAGGTGGCAATGGGTTTGACCCAAGTTGGTTCATGTTTGATTGGCTTGGGTTAGTATAATTTTAGTTTTAAAAAAAAAAAACAGTTGGTTTGTACTGTAGCTGAATTCCAAAGGATCAATAAGCACTGAGCAGGGTTAACAGATCAAGTTAGCTTAAACTTGGTCCAGTTGGTCACACATGGGTTACATAAAATGCTTGATTTGAAAATTGAAATCTCTCAAAACATAGAATGTTTGCATATATCCTGATATCTAATCAATTCAAGCTATAACCTGATCTGCCTGCGGGTAAAAAAGAAAAACTTTGTCTTATACCAGTCAGGTAGTTAACCCGATCATTTTCAAAATTCCAATCTGAAAACCAATTAAGTCTGACAATTTTCTCTTCCCTTCTTTTTTACTTTTGGAGTTAGTAGTTGCAGAAAGTTGGTATATTTCTAACTTTTAATGGAGTTCACAGTGGTTATTTATAGGATATACCTGCTTTAGTGGCTGAAGCGTGCAAGGAGCATAGAGGAGTATCTTATGTGATAACTGCTCCTCTTGGCTTACATGAACTTTTGGTGGTATGGTTCTGAATCTAATCTGTTTTCGTTATCTGATTTGTGACTAGTTGCATTTTCTAACTTTAATAGGGCATTGGAGCTGGTTTTTTTTTTTCATTTTTAAATTTAGTTAGTTTTTGTAATATTTTAAGTGATTTATGACAGCATTACACCTTATTTTTGTTTGTAAGGTGTAAATTGTGATGTTGAATTTAGTTTCTTTTTCTATTTCTTCAAACCCACAAATGATGACAATTAATCCTGATTTCTACCACATGAAAACAAATGTAACAAAAGGAACTCTGTTTTTCTGGAATTGATTTTAAGATATTTTAACTTCTACAATTGTAAACCAAAGGACCCAAAGTTCTGAAGCTGTCAGTTCAAATTTTTATTTTGCATTTTGTGCATGTAGGATGTGATGAGCGATCGCATTAAGCATTGTGTGAGCCATGTTGCTGGTGTTGCTGATGAATGTGATGTCTGTGCTGGCACAGAGAGATGCCGCCTATACCCATAAAAGAGCTTTAAGAAATGTAAAAAAAAATACAAAATGAAGACAGTTTCAGTGAGGTAAGTCTTAAGCTTTAAGCTCAAGATGTTTGCTTTGAATGTGACTCGAGATTCATATGGTATATAGATTTAATTTAGGCAATAATTGTCGTAGCAGTATTGTTTCCATAGGTTTATGGCTTTATGTTGGCTTTCTTTTCTGCAGAATTACAAGAGAAGAAAAATGGAATTTTCTTCATAATGATCTTCTATTTGAACAACTTTTTTCAGATTTTTTTTTGTAATTCCGAATTTTTGGTGAACTGGTATGATTAACTCAATCATTTCCAAAGGAATGGCAGCAATAAAGTAATTATTAGTTCCCTGCCTTGGGTCTAGTGGGGACGTAAAGAAACTGCAATATTGCTCCGTTTTTTTTAAACTAAATCTCAGAGTAATGGTATCAGTTTTCTAAATCAGAAATTTGCAATTACCAAAAAGAATCGCACAGAGACCTTTATTTCTTCTGAAATATATATATATAAAAAAAAAATAACTAGAACTTGATTCACATATGTACCTTTGATGGGCCTTTTGTAAATTTAATACAGATTACTGTTTAATCAAATGTTTTCAAATAAAGATCATCATAAATAAAGAAATGATTGGGCTTGTTAAGTGAAATTTCTCTTCCAACTTCTCCACCAATCTTGTCGTGTCTTGTGTGAATCATAGTTGACAGTTTTCCAAGAATAAATTTAAGTATGAATTTCTTACAAATTCTGATAAAGATGAACTCCGCATAAATTTAAATTTCATCACATTTATAGATGAATATATAGGAGTAATGTGATGAAAAAAAATTGCTGAGAGAGCCCGAGCTGAAATCGATCCATTGTGAGCAACAAGTAGAGTTGGATCTGTTCGATGCTTGTTTTTTGTTCTCTCTCAAATTTCAATAATAGAAATGAGGGGGGGGGGGGGGGGGGGGTGCTTTGTAAAAGATTGGAGCTGAAGAGAAGAATACTTTTTTCTGTCTCATCTAATTTAGGATAGTAAAATGATTTGAGATAGGGCTGTACAAAAAGCTCGTGGCTCGTGAGTTGTTCGAAGTTAGCTCGGTAATGAATTCGCTAACAACTCGTTTGTTAAAAACTCGAGCTACTCTGACTCAAGTTGAAGTAACATTTAACAAATGAGTTGAGTTCAGTATCTGCATTTCATATGCCGACTTTTTGAACAAATGAACAGTGTTTTAAAGGATGCTCTTTCTTACCGGTAAACCAAAATAATTATGACACAAGTGAATATCTACAATAATTTATGTTAGAGCTTTTGCTTTTTGAACTAATAAACTTTCTTCGAAATAATTTATTACATAACAACAGTTCAACACCTTAAAATTCAAAATGCTAGACTACTAGTAGGTAACTAGGATCACGAGTTAATTCACGAGTCACGAGTCAACTCGAATTACTCACAAGTTGAATTCGAGTCAGCGAGCCAGCTCTGTTCGGACTTCTCAACTCGAGTCAACTGAACTTGCTATTTTTCCGAGTTGAATTTGAGTTACCCAGAACTCGAGCTAACTCAGCTTGTTAGCAGCCCTAATCTGAGACAAACATTCTTATTCTGCTTCCAATTAATTGGGATGGAAGCAATAGTTTTTCGGCAGTCTGACTCATCTTCAGTGTAACAACATTTACAAAATTACTTCAATAAAAGTCTTGCATTGCTTTGGCTTATTTGTTTAATTATTTTGTAACCATTTTTTTAAACATAAGGCTTTGGCTCATTTGTTTAGTCATTTCATAACTATATATTTTATACATAATATCGAAATATTTTGTAATGTTTTATACTTATCATACAATTTACTTATAAACGACATCTAAAATGTTTATATCTAATTTACAAACAAAAAATATCACTTTTTAGTTTTTACTGAATGATTTAAAAAAAATTAAAGTGTTGAATAAATAAATATACACAGTTTCCAATTTTCTTTTAAGTTTAATATAAATATTTTCTATCAAATATAAATATGGGGAACGGACAGATTACACAGATAAATCATTAAAAAAACGAGATATATTTTTTTAGTAGAAAATATAAATTTGTCAGAAACCTAAGCAGGCATTTACCTATTATTATAACGCACACGTGTTTGCTCCACGTCACACCACGCGACAGTACAACTAACACACCGCTCTTTCTTTACAAACGTTCCTCCATGACTCCATGTACTAAAAAACAGTCAGGTTTAAGTTTTGCACTTCCAATTGAACATATCTTATAGCCATGGCTGCTAGGGCACTGTCAAATAGAACAAGCACAGCCAACACACTCTTGCAAAGCCTAGGTCGGTGCTCGTTCAATCGGACGGTTGGTGCTGCCTTGGGTGTTGTTGCGAATCAACCCCTGACTACCAATTCTCCCGACGCTGCGACCAGTGATGAAAAGAGCATAAACGTTGACAGTCGTCCTGCCACAGCCCCTGCGCCAGCACGGGGTAGTGGCTGTAGAGATGATTTTTTGCCTGCCTTCTTCTCTGGTATACCCATAGAAATTCACTAGTTTCCTTGGTATAATTTAGATATATAATAGCAAGTCAGAAGCAATTTCTATATATTGTTGATTAAATTCTTGCTTGTATGTATGTTTCAGATCCGCGGGATCCGTTTAACCCTGGTAGAACTCTAAGCCAGGTACTGAATTTCATGGACCAACTTACGGATGTCCCTTTGGGTGGCCGTGGAATGCTCCGGACCGGGTGGGATGCAAGGGAGGATGACAAGTCACTTTATCTGAAAGTCGAGATGCCGGGACTCAGCAAGGACGATATCAAGGTGTTTGTCGAAGGTATGTTTTTGTTTTTATTAATTTACCAATTGGAACATGATTTCATCTAGCTTATAGACATGTATGAATAATTAAAGTAAACCAGTAAACCAATTATCTTATAAGAAAATTTAAGCTGAAGGAGTATTTTATCAAAGTCTCTACAATAATAATCTAATGGATGTTTTCTCAAATTAGGACTATATACACGGTAATAATACTACAGTTATCAGTAATTTATTGTATACTGGGTGTAGGCACCGACCTGACCGGTATTGGAACAATACTCAAATTACCTGATGAGGGACCAATTTCTGATATTCAACCAAGTGTTCTTTAAACTTTATTTGAATTGATCTACAGGTACTACTCTTGTGATAAAAGGAGAGAAACAAGAGGAAAACAGAACAGTTAATGCGGACGACGATATTACTGCAGCTGAAGGAAATCAAGGGCAGGGGCAAGGGAGGGCGAGGCGGAGGTACAGTAGTAGGATCGAGAAAGGTTACAAGTTGGATCAAAACAAAGCAGAGATGAAGCACGGCGTGCTCCGGGTGGTGATACCTAAGGTGCAAGAGGAAGAGCGCGGTGGCGTAATAGAGGTGCAGATTGATGGTTAACAGAGGCCTTGAGATTTGGGAAAATTGCAATTATAGTTATATAGCTAGCCAGGAGGGTTTACTGTTAGTGCTGTATAATGTTTGTTAATTGTGCAAATAGTGCTTAAATATGTGTCAAATGCAGAAATAAAGAGTGATGAATAAAATGTTTAGTCTTTTTTTTATCTATTTCTTTGTTTTTTCTTTTTCTTTTTTTGATAGATAGAACAAGATGTAGCTATGGGTGAGAAAATTGTTCATAACTCGTGACTCGCTCGTAACTCGTTCACTAAAAATTCACTAACAATTCGTTCATTATCAACTCGTTAATAACTCATTCATTATTAATTCACTCGTTAACTTAATAAACCGAACATGAATATATTTTAGTTCGCTTATAATTCGCTCATTAAGAACTGAAGGACATGAAATCATGCATGCCACATTCAATCTCAAGTAGTTCCTAACCAAATTCAAATAAAAATTAAATTATTATTATAAAAGGACCCATCAGCAGACGGATCCTAAATTAAACTAAATGATGTATTTTTTATTCTTTTGAAGATGATCTGATTATGACAATTTTTTTTTATTTATTGGATGCAATTATTCATTAATTATTTAGAAAGCTGCAATATTAAAACACGTCGTTTAGGTTGATGAACAAATTCAAAATAATGCAAATATTTTGTTTTACTATTAACAGCTCTTTATGTAGCCATACACGAATCTTAAACTTGTGTACCAGTGTCCATGAGAGGAATTCAAAGAAATGCACTGTTGAGGGTATGTTGCTTTGTCTTTGATTATTATGATTATCATCTTATAAAAAGAAAACATAATAGAAGGCAGTCTGATTATTTAATTAAAATTCAAATCTATATCTAAGAATTGAAATAAAAAATAAGAATAAACGGACATTTAAGATACAAGTTTAAGATGCGTTACATGCGTATGCGGTGTAAAACATATGGTTGGATTTTTCTTCTCTGATATTTTTCAACATCAATTTTCAAATGGTAATTTTGATTTATTTTTAAATCAAAAATTATTTCTTGCCAATTAATGTCTGATATTTTTTTTTATTTAACAGGGGTGTTATTGATATAGTGATAAGTTCCAACAATATTTTGATGTTCAATATCAATTTTTTAAATTTAAATTCTGAACTTTCATTGCCAATTAGATGTTTGATCTTTTTTTTTATTTAACAGTGGTCTATAGATATTGTGATAAATTCTAGATCCAATAATAAATTTGAAGTTTGTAATATATGATGTACGTATAATGCATATACAATTTGAAAATAATTTGTTTTTGAAAAATAGTGGATATTTCCACCGATTTCATATTGAAACCATATGAACCTTATTAGATACCCAAATTAGGTACCAAAATCAAAACAAAAAGTCATACAGCTGTTCTTACATAGTCACCAGAATTACTCAAAAGAAACTGCCTATAGCAACCAAAATAACCACATCCAAATAGCCACATAGTCCAACTCAAAACTTAAGCTATTTAAAGACATTAAGCTAATTCTTCCCAACTAACTTCATCATCTTCATTCAACTCTTCTTCAAACATTTGATTTTGGGGGCTGCCAGCTCCAAAAACCTGAGTAGAGATTTTCCCGCTTGAATCCACCTTGGCTATTGGCAACAGAAGGTCCACTACCTGAGTGGTGTCCGAACTGCTGACCTCCTCCTCCAAAATGATGTTTGGGAGGTCCTTAACATCATAGGGAAGCATTAGGCTTAATTTAAGTAAAGAATTTTCAGATCTAGATTTACACCAAAAAGTTGATAATGAAATAATCTTGGTACCAATTGCTTTAATAGAGATGGGATGAGAATCATTAAAACATATTTTATTCCTCTCCAACCAAATTGTCCAAAGTATTGATGCTCTTAATAATTCTATTAACAATCTATCTTTTAAAAGAATAGCTGCATCAAGCAACCATGCATAATTCCTCTAAAGAAGCACAACCAAAAGTAAAAGTATTATAAGATGTAATCCAATTCCAAATAAGTCTAATATAATATAATATACAAGCAAATAATCTGAACTCTCAAGTTGATCACATAACACACAAGTGAGATCACCTTGCCATCCTTTTTTTTATAAGTTAACTTTTGTAAGAATCTTATTCCTTCTCACTAACCACAAAAATATTTTTATTTTCAAAGGAATATGAGATTTCCAAATTGTATTATATTATGAATTAGGCATTCCACCAAATTCTAACCATCTATAAAACGAATGAACAGTAAAATGATATCCTGAGACCATCTCCAAATCAATCTATCTTCTAATTGGTCTGATAAAGTGAAATGTTGAAATCTTTGTTGTAAAGCTAGCCATTCTACTAGATATATACCAGTTAATTGTCTTTTAAAAGATAAATGCAAATGAGAAGTAGCAAAAGCATCAGCCACTGAAATAAATCTGTGTAACAATAAAAAAATAAGTTAGGAAATTCATGTTGTAATGCATACTCTGTGCACCATCTATCCAACCAAAAAGCAGTAGTTTGACCATTACCAACTTCTTTATTAAGCCCTAAATTAATAACTACATGATCTTTAAATATTGATCTCCAAAAAGGAGAACAAACAGCTAGAGAAGTCCTACTACCATATTTACTGATAAGTATATCCTTCCATCTACCATGAACATAATTATCTAGAAATCTAATTCACCATTTAGCTAGAAGTGTCTTATTCATTAATTTAAGGTCTAAAACCCCCAATCCTCCTTGATCTTTACTTTTGCAAACCACCTTCCAAATTCACTTTTGCGAACCACCTTCCAAATTCGGATGATCACAGATACAAAGATGCTTGTTCTATTCTTATGGTCACTTTTCACAAATGATTAAGTTATCCAAATTAATTTTTCGCTCAACAAAACCTAGCAAAACAAATTGCCTGTGTGGATCTTGTGAATGATTCTGATGATGTATAGAAAATATATCAAATTCTGATAATCACAGATACAGAGATGCTTGCTCTATTCTTATGATCACAGATACAGAGATGCTTGGTTTATTCTTATGGTCACTTTTCACAAAGGATTAAGTTATCCAAATTAATTTTTCGCTCTATTATTCAACAAAACCTAGCAAAACAAATTGCCTCTGTGGATCTTGTGGATGATTCTCAATTCTTGGTTGAGAGGTAACAGCAGTATAGATAATGATTCTTTTTTTTTTTTGGCAGAAGAATACTGTCGAATATGCGAATTTTATATAAAAAATTTAAAGAATGTGAACCTAGTTCAATTTTTCTGAATATCTTTACATCGTTCACACACAATTTTATTACAGGTATATAATTGGATGTTGATAAACAATTGGCTATCCCTTTTGCTTCCTTTATACAATTTATACTCGTAAAAAGAGATGCTTAAATAGTTCGATTTATTTAGTTTAATTAAATTAAATATATTGTGGATAAAAAATTCAGTGTTCGGTTTATTTATTATTATAGTTCCATTTTTAATTTATTATTTTGTTTTGACAATTCAAAACTATATAAACTAAACAAAAAGACTAGTAAATATTATCATTGATAATATTTACATTTATATCATTGATAATTAATTAACATTTACACACCCAGTTTAGCTGAATAACTTTTAATTCGGTTTAAAACCAACCGACTAATCAACCCCTGCTTTGTAACTCCGTGCTTCTACATAATCTGTGAATTCTCATAAAAATATTATATTTCCCTAGAACGCCCGCCTCGTACAAAACTCTTAACTAGTATCTACCAAATCTTCTTTTCACACTCCCGTCGTTGTTACTTCCTTTCTACCTGGTTCGAATCAAACCGAACCTCAATCGGGACATGGCGGAGAAGATAGATTATGTGTTCAAAGTGGTGCTGATCGGCGACTCCGCCGTTGGGAAGTCTCAGATCTTGTCTCGGTTCGCTCGCGACGAGTTCAGTCTCGATTCGAAAGCCACCATTGGGGTGGAGTTTCAGACGCGAACTCTATCGATTCAAAACAAGAATATAAAGGCTCAGATCTGGGATACCGCTGGTCAGGAAAGGTATTTCTCTTCTTCTTTTTTAGATAGTCCTTTTCTACTTTCACTAATTTAGTTAAATTTAAGCACTTGATCTGCTGCTCGCATTTTTAGCTTTTCGTGTGTTTAGATCTGTGCTCATTTACAGTCTTAACCTCACTTTATGGCATTGCTAACAAAGGGTTATTGAAAGGGTTTACGATTTAGTGTTTAATTATGGCTCATTTGCATTAAATGCCTCTTCTCTGGCAAATTTAATCTATTCTAAACAAAGTATCTGACATAGATCAGCGCATTATTAACTGGTACATATCAGTACTAACCTGTCTGGCACAGTATGTTGCCAGTAAAGTACCAACTCTATAGAGTATTAATGAACCCTTTATCCCCACCCTCTAGAAACTTAAATGAAGAACTTTGTCAGAGACCCTGAGTTGAAGTTACAATTACCATCATGATAATTACATTTATCAAGACCACTTATACTTCCCTTTTTTAAATTAAAAAGGTACAGAGCAGTAACTAGTGCATATTATCGAGGTGCTGTAGGAGCGTTATTGGTGTATGATATCACAAAACGCCAAAGCTTTGATCACATTGCAAGGTGGTTGGATGAACTGCGAGCCCATGCTGACCGTCAGATCGTGATCATGCTGGTTGGCAACAAATGCGACTTGTCCGACGAGCGGGCTGTATCCGCTGATGATGCCCGAGAGTTTGCCGAGAAAGAGTCTCTTTTCTTTCTAGAAACTTCGGCTCTTGAGGCTACCAATATTGAAAATGCATTTCAGACTGTTTTGACTGAAATTTTTAATGTGGTAAATAAGAAGAATGTCACTGCATCAGGTCAAGGAAATGGGGGTGCTGGGCCCACAGCACTGTCTGGTCAGAAGATTGTCGTGCCGGGACCCACTCAGGAGGTGCCAAAGGGAAAGACATGCTGTCAAGCATAGAGAGGAGGGAGTTGCTTTGTTGTATCTTTGGGTTTCTGGGTTGGTTTGTTTTGGTCAAATCGATTGTATTGTTGTCTGTTGATTATGCTCTTTTTTGGTACACAATCAGTTTCTAGGTTAGGACCGCTACAAGTTGATGTTTAGGATGAGCTCAATCGTGGATTAGGAGTTTACTATGTTTTTTTCTGGGATTATATAATTTTGTTATGCACAATTCATGTCAATGAGAATATGTGAGTAATATGCAAAGTGTGTGTTGTGTATGCACTAAATTGAATGTAACGAGGGAGCAAAAGATGAATTCTGGAGATATCATTGATCTGACTTGTGATATTCATTCATTTACAAGTTCTGTTAGCGTGTACTGACTATTAGTGATGCTCAATTTTGAAATTGTGGCAGCTTGATGTCATTTGGTTTAAGTGGGAACATGGTCAACTATTGATGTCTCGACTTTATTTAAGATATTACTGTATAATTATGCTGATATATCATATTTGTCAGTTATTTTTAGCAGCTCTTGTTTTTATTCTTAGATTTGTCCAAAAAAATGTATTGTCATACATCTCTGTTGCTATGAATTTGTGTGACGCATTCAGGTCTTGATACAACATTTGTGTAAAAGAATAGACAGGTTTTCTTTCGGAGGGGTAGGAGCCGAACTGGTAAGAAACTATTCAGTGTTCCTGGCCTTAAAAATTGAACAAAAGGTTACAGGTCTTGATCCAACATTTCGGTTTGTGAATATAGCCATATAGGTTAGCTGATATCATCCAATCCAAATTGACACTATCGAATCTAGGGCTGCAAACGAACTGAACTGAATCGAACTTACCTCCAGTTTGAGTTTGGTTTGAATTAATTTCGATCGAACTCAATTTCGAATCGAATTTTCTACGAACTCAATTTTAAACTTTTACGAACTTTGTTACGACTTACGAGTTATGACTTATGGCTGGGTCATAGTTCGAAATTACAACACTTCAATAAAAACTCAGACATTCTGAATTCTAATTACACAAAACACCAAAGCTTATATCAAACTTCATTACAAATATTAAAATTATATCAAACACCAAAGTTTAGTACAATCAATTAAAGTTCAGTACAATCACAGAATCTAAAGTTTTCCAAATAGCCAACAGGAGCAATAACACCAAAGTTTTCAAATATCCAAGTATTCAAAGTACAATTTAAATATTAATAGAAGTACAGAACAATCACCAAAGTCTTAGAATTATTACAAACCCAAATATTATCCTAAATAAAACATTAAAGTTCATTATCAGCGGAAATCAACGGTTCACGTTTGAGTTAATTTCGAACTAAGTTTGGTTTGCAAACCTATTTCGAATGAACTAGGTCCAGTTTGAGTTTGGTTTGAATTAATTTCGAACGAACTCAATTTCGAATCGAACTTTTTACGAACTTTTTCGAATCAAACTAGAATCGAATTACGAACTACGAATTTTTTGTGCAGCCCTAATCGGATCCTCATCGAGGCCAACCAACTGTTCATTAGCTCTTTGAACTTTGAAGTGTAAAGATTGGATTGCGAATCAACAAGATGAAGATCCAAAAACGTAGGTATTATAGAACTTTTGGATAGACAATTAAAAATTCACTACCAGATACATTTCGTTTAGCATAATATGAGTCAAATTTCATTACTAAATATATTTAACGTTCATCTTTTTTCTTAATGAGATTATGAGATACATAATGAAATTATGGCTGAATGAACAGGCTCTATTGCATATGTTGTGCATCGGATTCATTAAATTCTTAACAGCATATGGATTTGGATCCTGTTACCAGCTCAAGTGCTCAATCAGATCCGATCCAATAACAGCCCAGGCCCGAAATGAAATGCTCAAGCCTCCTTATCCACTCCGTTCTCCTCCCGCCTGTATCCGTTCGATGAAATGCTCCACCGCACACACGTCCATCAATGTCGCTCTCGCTCCTTCCCCTCCCTCTTTGCCCCTCTCTATTTGTCTCTAGCAAGACTCGATCAATTCTTGCAGTCAGAACTAGACCGAGCTCTCTCCGGTTAAGAAACTCCCCGTGCTGCTCCAGTGCATCCCCCACATCGTCACTGGATTCGTCCAGCGATGAGGTTTCACGAGCAACATTGATATGGAGGGCTGTCAAGCTGCCTATTTACTCTGTCGCCTTGGTTCCTCTGACTGTATGTAACCTAGTGCTTTATTGTCAAATTCTTTTAACAACAAATGTGAATTGTGTTTTTTTGTGCTTTGCTTTGACTTGGTAACAAGTAATAACACTGATTGATATAAAACTAGCCAAAAGGTAAATGGAACCAATGGGCACTTTATACAAATTAGTTGTAGAAGTTTTACTAAGTTTGGTCTAGTCAGCATTAAACAATTCGAGATTATTATATACAATTATTATATACAAACTACAAATTAACCTTTAATTCTGGTTCCTCTGTAAATAACAGGTTGGTGCGGCCGCAGCTTATTTCAAAACAGGCCTATTCTTTGCTAAAAGATATTTTATTCTCTTGGTTTCATCAGTCCTTGTCATAACTTGGCTCAATTTGAGGTGCCTTATTTATAATGCATCAAATTCTTTCCTGTTTGAACGAACCCCCACAAGTTTTGTTTCTGCAAAATGAAAAGTAAAAAGGAAAAAAGTTTTGTTACTTCCATGGTGCATGCCTTCATGGTGATGCAAAAACTAAGTTTTAGATACATAGAAGGTCCTCAATCTAGATAATCGAAAATTCACTATGTTTTGTATTTCACTACTAAATTAAACTAATTTTCTTCTTCTGCTTAAATTGTAGCAATGATGTTTATGATTTTGATACTGGGGCCGATAAAAACAAAAAAGAATCTGTGGTTAACATTGTTGGCAGGTACTTCATAATTCTCAAAGTTAACATAGCTTAGAAATGTCAAGACTCCTGAACATTTTCTCTTCCTTTGCTTTTATTGATTTTAGTAGAAGTGCCACCCAAATTGGTGCAATCATCTGTCTCTGTCTCGGTTTTTCTGGGTTGATTTGGGCATTTTTACAAGCAAGTGATGTGCGCTTCTTTTTATTGGTGACTTGTGCTATCTTTTGTGGATACTGTTATCAGGTACGCTTTGCTTCTTAGTTCAGTAGATGTTTTTGTTGTATTTGTCCATCTTGAACTTTTGCAGTAAACACTAATAAAGGAGAGTATTTTTGTAAACAAAAGTCAATTATAAGACACGGAATCAGAGGGGAAGAGCTAATATTAACTTTACCACAAGTCATAACCTGGAAAGCTGTTGTACCAGGTAGCGAGATCCTTAACATGCACACCCAAGATCTTTGCAACTTTTTTTTTTCTACAAGCCTTGTCTGTTTCAGTAATTATGCAGATTATCTTGTTGTTGCTGCGTGTGAAATAGGCTTTCGTTATGACTGTCAGTACCAGTAACTTATCTACAAATTTCCTTTTTTAGTGTCCTCCTTTTCGACTAAGTTACCAAGGACTTGGTGAGCCACTTTGCTTTACAGCATTTGGTCCTTTTGCCACCACAGCCTTCTATTTTGCAAGGTAATCCTAATGAGAGTATGTTTGCTAGTTGCTTGTTGTCTACATCGCAACATATTTGATTATTAATCCCTTTTTTATTTGGAAACTGAGTTAATAGTTTGTCAGTGGAACAGGTCCTCTTCCTTTAAATGCAACAGTACTTGCAGCTTCCGTGCTTGTTGGATTAACAACCACTTTGATTCTATTTTGTAGCCACTTTCATCAGGTACAAACTTCTCTTTTAAAGTAATGAATCTAATACCGTATTTTTCAACTCATTTTCTCTATAGTGAAGATATTTACCATGATTGCACACTGGTGGCAAGTATGAAGAAGTGATTCGTTATTTACCCAGAACTTGAAAGCTTGTTGTTTCACTTTTACTATTTCTTTTTTTTGTGTAAAAGATTGCAAAATGGAGCTAATCTTTCTAATGGAAATATGCATTTGTAGATTGAAGAAGACCTAGCAGTACAAAAGATGTCTCCTCTGGTATGCATCTTGTATTTTTTTTTTTTTTAGCATTTAAGATCTTTGTGTGCCTAAACATGTATATCGTTATTATTCCCTTCTTGTGGTATATACACATTAATTAGGTACTGAAAATATTTTTTGGTGTAAAATATATTACTGCAGGTCAGAATTGGCACAGAAGCAGGATCAAGAGTTGTTTCAATTGCGGTCATATCTTTATATGTTCTTCTAGCAGTATTCGGCATCTCCAAAGTTCTTCCAGCTGCATCTCTTGTAAGCCTACATTGTAGACTTTGTTCCCGTGCATAAGATTTGAGACCTAAATCTTCGATATACTAATAGATCTTTGCGCATTGCAGTTATTATGTGCGCTGACAGCTCCAATAGGAAAAATGGTGTCTGACTTTGTCCAGGAAAATCACAAGGTGAGAATCCCTCTATTCTTTACTTCAAATAGAGAAAAGAAGGTTTTTTTCTCCTTAATAGGTCGACCCGAACAATTCTAGTTAAGGTTAACCAGACAGGTTTGACCATGCAGTTCAACAGCTCTTGACCAGCTAGTTGGTCAGGGAAATTTCTACCCAACTCGAGTCTTCACTACATCTTTGTCCTATAGTACTGAATTTGATTAATACTTAAATCTTAATCTTTTATTAAGAAATTCTTAAGAAAATACATAATAAGTTTCAATAGATACTGAAAACCATCGATTTAAAGCCAACCAGACTGCTGCAAACCATCCTGACAGCTTTGATCAACATTTTTAGACTTGTTGGCAGGTTGGTATTTTGAACATAAATATGCCATCCTAGTCGGAACATGTGCTGACAGCACGTCACTACACACAAATACGTGTGTAAATACTAAATAACAACTGAGGCTGATAAAATGAATTAACAGGACAAGGTGAAGATCTTCATGGCAAAATATTACTGTGTGAGATTACATGCACTGTTTGGAGTAGCTCTAGCTTCTGGATTGTTTTTAGCCAAGTAAAATAATTGCATAACAACATTACTACACCAGCATTGTCAATATAGTGTTTCTGATATCAGCAGTTACAAGGTGATTTAAGTACCAAAAAAGTTGTACATTTAGTGCTTTACTCTTGCCTGTAGATGATATCAATTGAAGTGAAAAGGAAATAAAAGGTCCCCAAAACTTGGCTTAATGTTTTAATGTAAAGAAATAAATGGTACCACTTGACAAATTTATATTTCGTCACTTGTAGGAGATTTAGCTAGTGCTGGGGACGTTTCCATTATATATATTGACAATGCAAAAGCGTATGAAACAGGACCCTCTGGGAATTTAATTTTGTAGTTTTCTGTTTTCCTCAGTTATTTTGTTTAGTATTGATAGAAATATGTGATTTCTATTGCCAGTATATAATAATTATCAACAAATCAGCTACGAAGTTTTCAAAATGGATAATAGAACTATTTCTTTCTACAAAAAAACTGATTTCCTCTCTAATTAATGTACAAGTACAAGAAATGTTTTAGCAACTAGAGAACTTCGAATTTAGTCGGCAAATGTGCGATGAGGGTAAAGAATTGATGGTACCAGATGGTACCAAAACTAAAGCAAAAAAGCCGAAGGAAGGTTGTAAATGTCTGTTAAAATTGTTTTATTGGAAAAAATCAAGAGTGAGGCTATGGTGCTATGCATAGCACGGATGGGGTCCGTGCTACGGCCAAAAATTTGACTTTTTAAAATCCTAATGGTCGATCTAACCGTTCAATGTGATAACCATATGAATATGTACTTGCAAACTAAATTTTATATTTTTTCAAATTTTTTTACTATTTTTTTAGATAGGTAGAATTTTGATGGTCCAGAATTTTCAGAAAACACTGATTTTTCTTCCTATCTAAAAAAATAGTAAAAAAATTCGAAAAAATATAAAATTTAGTTTGCAAGTACATATTCATATGGTTATCACATTGAACGGTTGGATCGACCATTAGGATTTTAAAAAGTCAAATTTTTTGCAATAGCACGGACCCCATCCATGCTATGCATAGCACCATAGGCTCACTCAAAAATCAATTACGCCGATAACTGGAAGTTTGCATTTCTTTTTCGTTGAAGTAGGTAAAATGTCAAAATTTTATATCACATAGATATCATAGTCAATATAAGTGGTAATAATCTACGTAATCTTATCAAATAAAGATAGAAAGCAAGTTGATCGGTTTATTTTATGTTTTTTGCCATATTATTGAACTGTAATCCAGTACCAATAGAGCTACTTGCCCACTACGCAGATCAAACATAATAAAACTCTGAAGATCTTTTTCCTTTGTTCTCATTTGGATGCGTCAACTGATTTTGAATTAGAGCCGAATGTCCGTACAAATCAAACAATGATTATGAGCACAACAGCACAACAACCATAAATCCATAATCTTACTGATAGAGTGTGATTTCTCTCTAATACGCTTAAAATAATTCAAAAGAATAATTCATAACATAAAGTATACAAAAAAATCTATTCTTCAAACAATGCTAAACCTACAAACTCCCACCACCCTTGCAACTCGCAGTGTTTAGTTCTCAATAAATCGCAGCTCAATCACAAATTCGAAATTCACAAATAAAATGAATCAAAAGCGCCAACCATGTCAAAAGCGACAATATACCAAAAAAAATAAGATGCACGATAATCATTTCAATTCAAAACATGACAACAAATAATCTCTTTGAGAGTTTCAAAGATCCATTTACAGTCAACGCTGTTCTTATCTTTCCCAGATCTCGTCTAAAACTCCACTAATATAAATATTATAAGCCTTTTACTTCTTATCTACATTCCCAAAGATGAGAGAATTTCTAATCTAAACCCCAAAAAAGCAAATCCAACGAATGCACCCTCATTACCTTTCCCCTCTTGGACTTGGCGCAGGAAGAGGTGGAACACCAGGTGACGTTGGCAACCCGGCCGATGACATCATCATCATCTGGTACGCAGTACGAGGAGACTGTAGGCACCCAAACCCAAGAGGAGACAGTGGCTCCATACCAGTACTATGCAAACGGCGCATGTAAGCCGAGATCGGCGACTCAGCTGTGACTCCTACACTCGGGAGAGGCGGCAGAGGTGAAAGAGCCTGCTGACCAGCAACTGAAGGGGGTCTGGCCGAGAGATTGGCCAGAGGAGGGGGTCTTATACGGTGGAGACGGGAGGAACTGGAGGGCTGCGGGAGCGGAGGGACTGGAGGGACTGGAGGGGTGGAGACAGGTGGAGCGGTGGGGCGAGGAGGAACTGGAGAGATTGAGCCAGTGAGTTTTTGAACGATTTCACGGAAGTTGTTTTTGTCTATGTTGTAGACTGGGGGCTGCGGTGGCGCGACCGGCCCGGAGAGGTTGGAGGCGGAAATGGAGGGATTGGGATCTGGGTTGGAATTTGTGGTGGGTTCAGAAGAGATTGGAATTGGGAGAGGGGGAGGGGAGGGACGATTGGTGGGTTTGGAGATTTTGTAAGAGGATTTGTTGAGAGATTTGAGGGATGATTCGATTTGTGTATTTGATGTTGTTACTGAGGCGGCGGCGGCGGCGGTGGTGGTGGTGGCAGTTCCAGCGGTGGCGGCGGAAGAGGTGGTAGAGTGAGACGAGGGATTTGGTGGATTTGATTCCATTGGGGAAGGGAGTTGAGAGAGGAGCACAGAGGTGATAAATGAATACTTGATTGAGAATTTTGGGGTTGATGATTGAGAGAGGAAAGGGGTCTAGAAAAATGATAAATGGAGGCAAAATATTAAATAAAGTTCCTGTGTGATTAATGATTATTGATTGAAGCGGGGATCTTTTACAATTCTTACCTCCTAATAATGAAAACCAACAAATTACCCCCTCCTCTGATAAGAGTCTATATTTGCTAATTAACTAACAAAATTAGTTACCCTCCTAACCATGGTTTGTATCGTGCTAACCAACACATTTTATCCTCCAACTAATAAGAGCTTGTATCCTCTAGAATACTCACAGTATTCCATGATGTAGAATGGACAAAATAAGATATTCGGAAGGTCTGATTGAAATGTAATTTATACTGAACGATGTAAATGTTTCAGTTTCTGTAGGAGGGGTTGAAATTGGGGATACAAACTTACGAAATGTAATTTTGTACTAATAATAACTCGTTGACCATTACAAACATATCTTTGAATAGAAATTTTCAACGGCACAAATTTATTTAAATAATTATTGATTCGATGGGATTTAAATTTAAACTTGACATCTTTTGTCGAGTCTTCAGTTAGAAACAACGTTTTAATATGAGGTTTTTAATATGCATGTGATTGGCTATTGTATAACACAAGCGGTTTGCTGATGTATATGCATTAGGGTTAGGGCTATGCAGAATTGCAGATGTGTATTTGAAAAAAGAAAATTGAAAGTTAAGAATTTAAGAGAATTAAAGAGAATTTAAGCCAAAAAATAATAATATACAATAAGATGATATATTAGTCTAATTTTAGTTCGTTAAATGTTGATGTCATGTGATCAATTTTATATCTAATAAGATAAATTTTTTGAAAAATTAGAGTTTGTTATTGAATACGTCATGCGTGCGGTTCTGTATAAGGCTATAAGAGCACCTACATCCCAGCAACTCAAATGAGTTTCAAAATACCTGTTAACCTCTTTTTAGAAATTAAGGTCTCTAAAATTTCTAACTCTCACGTCCCTGAAATTAATCTTAGAGTTTCAATTAAGCCACGTCAGCAACAAATTAAAAAGCAGAAATAATTTGAGTCAATTATTTGATTAACATGGAGTTTATAAACAGTTTCTTAATAAGAAACTTTGCTGCATAGTTTCTAAATAAGTCTGAAACTAGATTATAAACTGTCACGTCATATTAGAAACTCTAATAGTACCAGGGATGTAGATGCTCTAAGCAGATGCGGCCTCACATGTAATGTATACAACCGCACTATCAAAACGCCATAATGGAACTGCTAATTTATTTATTTTTTGTTTCTTATATGCTAGAAACAATTTATTTTTTCAATTTTGAGAAGCAAACTTGTAATTTGCAATTATATTGGGACAGATAAAAATACATACTACTTCAAAATTCAAATATGATAATAGCCGAAATTTTTATTTATAACATTTTAAAAAAATAAATTAATAAAATAACCATTGTTTCTGGTCAATTCTATATCTAACACGGCCGCAGAACACCGGAGCGGACCCATTTGGGGGAGGCCGCAGAATGCCGGAGCCGACCCCCATATGGGTCCGCAGAATGCCGGAGCGGACCCGTGTCCGCACTATGCCGGAGCGGACCCTGTTTTTTTTTTTTTTTCTGATTCTGAAGTTGATTATGATTTTGTTTTGAAATTTTTATAAAAAATGTAACGTTTGTACTGGAAGTTGTGTGTAATTACTTATGTTTGAAATGTCGTTTAATCTGAAATTGTTGTTCGTCGTTTGTTTGATCAAAAGAAACATTACAATAGAACAAGGAGCCATATAAAGAAGCATACAATAGAACAATGCTAATGTTATCGGAAATTACACATACGTCTAATTAACCAAAAATAAACAATATTTTTACAAGTACAATTAAAAAAACAACATTAACTCTCAATCTCGTGCAGCTCGAGCAGCTCTGTTTTGTCTTTCTTGTGTATCTCGGCCGGCTTGGAGTCCTCTTCTCCTATTATGTAGAACATCCATCCACATCGGAATTCTGTCGTGCTGTCTTCTGCCCACAGAAATATTTTTTTTCTCTGGAACAAGGACCGGGCCATCGTGTTGAGGCCATTCCGACTGATTTCCATAAACATGCCATTGTGCGCTCCATGTGTTGATCAGTGTATGGATGTGATAGTAGTGACTTACAAAGACGCCAGGGTCGATGCCTCGGAGACGACACACGGACAGAACATGAGAGCATGGTATTCTCTCCAATTGAGGCTTCTGGCACGTGCAAGTTACCGTGTGATCATCCCCGATTATCACCGTGTATTTGTAATTGGCCTTGGTAAACCGACCAGAATCGTCAGGTATGAAAGCGTGAACTCTCTCCTGTGTGGAGGTTACCTCGAACTCGTTGTTGTTTCCAAAGCCCCCCAGCGTCTTCATTTTATCGGACCTCTCGAACCGTTTGTTGATCAGCTACGAAAAATTAAAAAATAATGAAGAAGTCAGATTTTTTTAACAAAGTTCATTAAAAATTATGAAGAAAGAACTACAAATAAAAGTACCTGATGCACACGACACGAGAATTGTTGACCTTGACTGACTTCCCATTCCGCTTTGGCCCTCCTTTGCGCAAACCATGTCATACATTTGTAAAATGTGTCTTCAATTATTGCTGCAACCGGTAGCCTACGAGAGGACTTGAAGACCTTATTAAGCGACTCGGACCCGTTTGTAGTCATGATGCTCCAACGGTAACCACCGTCCAGTGCTTGGAATATCTTCCATGGTTTGGGGCACTCGTTCTCATCTTGATCCAAATATTTACCCACACCGTCCAGCCAATTGAGGGCAATGTCACATGCCTGCCCCATTGCTTGCATTCCTTGCTCGTACCTCCTCATCTTCCTCTTAGCCACACATATTCTAAAAAAACGGATTGCCTTATCACTGCAACCGTTCTTCTTCATGTTCTCGGCTATGTGAGTAGCACAAAGACGGTGAACACATTGATCATCATCCTCCTCGTTCCACCCCATATCATCTTGTCTGAACACCTTCTTGATACCATTTCCCCTATCAGTGATGACACACATGAATCTGGAGCGGATTACATTAAGGCGCAACCATTTCATGAACCACGCACAATCGTCATAACTCTCTAATTCTACCAGTGAAAAAGCCAACGGGAGGAGCTGATTTTCAGCATCGTACCCGGTTGCAATCAACAGCTTGCCTGTGGTAAAATAAATTTTGTAAGAGCCGAAATCAACTAAAATAAATAAAGTGAAAACAATCAAATTAGTTACCTTTATACCGGCCTGACAGGAAACATGCATCAACTGTGATGACTGGTCTGATATGTTGAAAAGCAGCTATGCACGGTCCAAATGCCCAAGCCGCCCTATGAAAATACCTCCATGGTCCAGGTTCACCAGTGGGATATGAGGTCACCTCAAACAATGTTTTTGTCAATAAATTTAAAAAAATAAGTTCAATTTTTGATTGATAATGAAATGACGTAAAAATTGAAGGAACAATGTAGTACCTGGGTTGCTTCTTTTGATTGCCTCCAACAATGGAACTACAAGAGCGTATGACCCCTCCCAACTGCCAAATTGACGGGCTATTGCCAACTCACGGCCACGCCATAGTTTGTTGTACGCCGGTATCTGACCGTTGTACCTTTCAGCAACAGCAATTCGGACAGCCTGAATACTCAAGTTGACATCGTTCCTCATGTGAGCGGATATAAACTCGGCAACCATAGCAGCTGACAACTGGGCGTGATCTGTTCTTGTCGCATCCGCGTGGCATGAATGTTGTGTTGGGCATTTGGAGACACGCCACTGTGTTCCATAACCGGTGGCCCTTGCGAGTATGTACCACCCACAGTAACTGTCCTTGCACTTGAACCTCATTCTTATGCGGTCACTGTGCGTAGGTTTTACCTCTTTGTTGCAAAGGATGTGAAACCTGGCAATTGCGCTCTTCATTTCCTCTTTTGAGTCATATGTTTGTCCCTCGGACAATTCATTCTCATACTCTGCCCTACTTCCAAACAAACCGGAATTGGCTTCCATAAACCCTGATGTGTCGTTGAAAGCATGAATCGGGTGCTGAAACCCGCGATCCATGATCTGAAACCCGCGATCCATCTTGAATTTCCTTGATATTCCGAGCACAAGCCCGGTATCTTCCTGGTCAGAATAATCGCTCATACCCTCATGATCAATATGACCCCAATTTTCCTCTGCCTCTAGTATTTTCGGATCCACTTCTTCATCAGATTCATCCGGATTACAAGTTTGACCCCAATGAGCGGTCCGACTAGATGAAGGCTGGTCAGTCTGGGATGGGGCCCGACGGGAGGGTCGGTCTCTCTGAACTGGGGCCCGACTACTGGACGGTTGGTCAATTTGGACAGGGGATGGACTAGAGCGGATGAGTTACCCCGACTACGACCCTGGATTAACCTCTGAACTGGGTTCGAACGCCGGGCTCTGGTAACCTCCACATATAGGTCAATTATCTTGTATGCACCCCCAGAAAAACTCATGGTTTGGTTATACAATACCTGCCAGACTCCCTCATTCTGAATTGGAAATAGTTGGAACCAGATTTGTGCCGAACTAGTCGGCATGCTAATTTTGGCATCAATTTTAAGGTCATACTGACCCTGATCCAACCCCAAATTCTGACATATACTTGATTTAAGTCCCAAATAATCCGTACCTGGCAATACCGGGATCACAGTAACAGGTCCAATACTGTAGTAAACCCCATTAGGACCTGTTAATACATCCCCACCAGTGTAGATGGATACCATAAGAGCCATTTTTTCAATTCAATACAGAAGAAACCTACAATTAAAAATTAACTAAATTAATTATTTTAAATTAATTATTCTAATTAAATTATTCTAATTTAATTATTGCTAAATTAATTATTCTAATTAAATTATTCTAATTTAATTATTGCTAAATTAATTATTCTAATTAAATTATTAATCTACTGAAATAAAAATAAAAAATTTAAAAGAAAAGAGAAAAAACTTACAGATAACTCAGGAGAGAATGTGTGAGAGTGTGAAATGAAATTTCGCTGTCATTTTCGGAATATAAAGAACAGGGGCCGCTCCGGCATAGTGCGGACCCGGGTCCGCTCCGGCATTCTGCGGACCCATATGGGGGTCCGCTCCGGCATTCTGCGGCCTCCCCCAAATGGGTCCGCTCCGGCATTCTGCGGCCGTGTTAGATATGGAATTGACCAGAAACAATGGTTATTTTATTAATTTATTTTTTTAAAATGTTATAAATAAAAATTTCGGTGATAATAGCGATATTTTCTCCGTGACTTTGCCTGAAGTTGCGTACTGATTCCAGTCAAAAGTTAAAAAAAAAAAAAAAAAAAGCACTTTTGTACCATTTGTAAAAAGTTCAAATTTCAAAACACTAGAGAAAATTTAATTACGAATTGACTCCGGTGTGGTTGCCAGTTTTCAAAATATTTATTATGTAAATTATTATAAAATAATGTAGAGTATCAGATAGACTGCATCCATATTTGATATCAAAGAAGAAACCGGAAAAATTTGCGTTTGCTTTAGGTAATCTTAAATAAATTAGAAAAAAGTTTCAGTTTATGTAGGACCAGCTGACCACATCTTTGACCAGACTGCCCTTAAAGTTAGAGTGGGAAAAATGGCTAGGCGGAGCCGGTTCTGTCACGGAACGGCACAGTTACGGCACGGTTACGGCATGTTACGGCACAGAACGGCACGGCACGCGTATTAGTTACGTGCCGTGATTCGCGTGTCATGTGCCATAACCATTCGCGTGCCGTGCCTATCTTTTGAAACTTTGGCACAGCACGTGAAAGATTTAGTCACGACACGGCACGACACGTAGTCACGCGAGTCACGTGTAATTAGAACCATTAGATATTGATTTAGTGGTAATCTCGAATAAACTAACATAAATTATTATTAAATTGTCACGCGAGTCACGTATAGTTACGGCACGCTTAGGCACAGCGTGACTCACGTGGGGTGATCATTCGTGTGCTGTGACCACCCCTTGACATTTTGGTCACGGCACAGCACGGCACGTGAAAAATTAACTTGGTCACGGCACGGCACGTTTTTCCACTCTACTTAAACGATATGGATTTTTTGTGGTGTGGTACTATGCGAACCATAGATCTCTTGAGGAATCGGAAAAATTATCGGTTCCTTTGATGAGATTCAAATATGAATGTAATTCATCTATAATTTATATTTTGTTTTAAATTGTCTCTATAAATTGAAAAAAAAAATGGCCAGTTTTATTGGACATTCATTTGCGAGTTTATCAAAGCGCACTACGAATTATTTAATCGTTATCCGCGACGCGCGAAGTGTATTTCAAGAGTTCTATAGTCAAAATGTCCAAAATTATTTAATTAATTTAACGACAAGTTTAATTTTTTTTTTTTAAGCTTACATGCTGCGTTGAGTTTCTGAAATATGTTGGTACAAATACATTACTACTGGCTACTTCTTTAAAAAAATTGTGACTTAATATGTATGCACATATCGATTATTTAAAATGTTAATCTGTAATTTGTCTGTAGAAATTTGAAATGAAGTAATGAACATGGTGGCTAAATTTGAATCAAATTAAAGTCAATGCTATGAGAATATAATAAAGTTGGGGTGTCAGAAGTGAAAAGTCATGGTAGTTTAGCAACTACGTGTCTACGTCATGTACTCACGTGTGAAACGAATCCTTTTTTTTTTTTTTTTTTTTAGGGTAAAACGAATCCTCAATCCACCATCTAATGGACGAGGTCAATTTGGGTCCGATGTCCATCGGACTCAAAGTGAGTTCGATGGGTTCGATGACCGTCCGATCTGCTTTAAAATTTGCGTTCGCAATTTTTGCGTATGCTTTAAAATTCGTGTATACAAATCTTAAAGCAAATCGGACGGTCTCGAAACCCATCAGACCCAAGTGGCTCTCCTAATGGACATAGCTTGATTTTATACAGAGAGAGATAATGATATACAAGTTATACATATTTGGGTCTCTCTTCCCTCTCTTACCCCTTCTTTTTACTCTTTATAGATAAATGGTTACTCTTTTTTACTTGCAAATGAACAATCGTCTCTTGATTAACGTATTTTCTATTTAGGAAAACATATCAAGATTATAAATAGCGATTATCGCGTTAACACGGAATGAGCGGCTGATAGCGTTATATTTGTAACTTTTTTTCGTACTTATTTTTTAGCTATTAAACGGATATGAATACAAATTGAACATTAAATAAATACGAATATAATTCAAATCTCCAATCCAGATAAAAAAAATTAACATAATATTCAAATACATATAAAGATCAATTATATAAATTTTTCTGTAAAAATGAGAATCAATTTTACAATACTAATAATATTTTATTCTAAATTATATAGAAAATATACAAATTTAAAATAAATGGTGTGTTTTGACCTCTATACTTTCTTCTTAACTTCTTTAAGACATAAAATAGCGGGTGAGAGAAACAAAAAAAATACATTTAAAAGACTTTAATTATAGCATGAGCTAAAAAAAAAATATATCTTTCGCTTTGTATTATTTGCAAGGCATTTTATCATAGAAGAAAATCTTACTGGTAGCCAATAATCGGCAAATTTAGCACTGTATTCGAATATTAAGAAAAAAGTGCATGTCAGTTATATATTTCATTTTTATAAAAATAACTAGTTATTTATTTAAGGATTGATTACAATATTTAAGCGCAACGATAACCAACAAAAAAAACAAATATAATTTACCAAGGCTTAACCAAAATATGGACAATCCTTCGTTTTAATTAAATAAATTCTTGTTATTATATTTTTACCAAATAAATACATCAAATAGATTTCATTTTGAATATCTTGATAAGTGGGGTCCTTTCTGCAAAGTTCAGATGGAGAAAACGACAAATTACAAGTGAGGAGAGAGACATGTAGCGACAAGGACTATAATTTATGTATTTGTTTTCTTTTGAATCCATTAAATTCTTCTTTTTGGCACTCGTGGAGTTGTGGATGGCATTTTGTAAAGCTTAAAGAACGGATGCTTTGACTCCAACGGTTCACCTTTGACTGGACCCGACCTGCAGGATCCGACCCGATACAGTTTTTGTTTGTTCACTTTTTTTAGTGAGTCTATGGTACTATGCATAGTACGGATTAATCCGTACTACGGAGTCGTATTTTTATTTTAAAAATTTCAATAGTCGATCTGAACCGTTCAACGTGATCCCCACATGAATATGTACTTGTAGACTAAAATTTTACATTTTTTTGAAATTTTGTACTATATTTAAGATGGGTGGAAAATCACTTGTTCTGAAAATTCTGGACCATCCAAAAACAGTGATTTTCTACCTATCTAAAAAGTAGTAAAAAAAATCTAAAAAATAGAAAATTTAGCCCACAAGTATATTCTTGTATGGAAATCATGTTGAACGGTAAATCTCATATAGAATTTTGAAAACAAAAATATTAATCTGTTGTACAGATCAATATGTGCTATACATAATACCATAGACTCACTCCACTTTTTTTTGTGAAGTCTGAAAATGTCAGGCATGAACCTTCATGCCATGAAATAAACTTGCATACCCAGTAAAACACCTTTATCACATGAGGGTTTAAATATTTTCATCTTTATGAAAGTTAGTTAATCAAGATAAAAGAAAACTCAAGTAGAAATAAAATTATTAGATGTGATTTATATTTTTTTTAAAAGACAATAATTAGAACATATTGAGTATTTCAAGTCAATAGTTCATAATATTTCGTAATGCAGTGATTTTTTACGCAAGTAGGAAAAGTAAAATAGATTATCATCCATAATTTTATTTTATTTTATTTTATTTTATATTTTTTCCAAAATTGTATTTCTATAGAATTTTAAAAACAAAGGTGCAATTAAGGAATAAAATAGATCATACGAATCCTTAGTATTACACGTGCCAATATTTAATCAGCTTATTATAGATTACATGTAGAGGCGGATGCGGGTTTAAGTAATATGAATTGGACTCCATTTTTTTTTTTAATTAGGTATGATTTTTTATATAATTTTGAGTAAAATATAATTGGTATTGTAAAATTGATTATTATTCTTCGCAGAAAAAATTATATGATTAACCTCATATGTTATTGATCTCTTTGAAAGTTTGATTACGCTCCTAATCATAGTTAGAGGCGGAGCCAATTTATAGTTGAGACGAACAATTGTCTATTTTTGGATTTGAATTTCTTTTTATCCATAAATTATTGAATTGTTGCTCCACTCTGAAAAATAGTTTGTCCAACCCTGATTCAAAAGATACCAATTTCTTGTTTCTCAGAAGTCCACCAATATCTGATACATAAAATAAAATCTTACAATAGTAATATATTTAAGAAGAAAAACACTAACAACACGTTCTATGAAGAATCTGAATCCAATCCCAGATACGATTTGTGCGCAAAGCGTGATTCGTTAGTTTATTCGAACTCGAACTCAAATTCAATTTTTATCCACTTTTGATTCAAATTCTAACTACACCACTGATCACAGTGTCACACATGACATAACATCACAAAATTGATAACGACGTGATTAACTTTTTTTTTACATATTGTGCAGTCGTCAACGGATCAGGTCACAAGATCTTTCTGTGACGATATCCAGATGTCGAACATATTGAAGTTGCCACATAACAAATTTATCATCGCCACACTATATATTACACGGGGAACGTCTCAGATTTTCTCCATATCAGACTGGAACCCGTATAATGCTTTCTAGTTTCTATAAAACACAATGGCTCTTCATAAAATTTCAAAAAATAATTCTTCAAAAGCTCGTATTAAATTGGATGCATACTCTGATTATCCTGTTCAGATCTAAATCAACCTGTTCGTGTTATCTAAAATTCGCCTAATCAATGAAAAAAACTCAACCCAGCTTGATTAAAGTTGTCATTTGTTTGTAAGTACTTTTTTATCAATGAAAAATGTGAGGTAGCAGTTGCCAACTCACCCTCAAAAAATAAAGTTGTCATTTTGAATTAAGTCCATCTATATTCTCTTAATCGTATACGGTCTTCCATGAATATATATTTTTAGTTTTAAGATGTGAATACTTGCCGAAATTTTTATTTTTACCATCTTATAAAAAACCAAATAACAAGTGTTTTCTGAAAATTTGATTTTTATCATGTTCGTAGTTTCAAACTGCAGATCAAATTTGAGTGTCTGCAGTTTGAAACGGAGAACCATATATCGGTCCATCATGATCCCGAAGGTCCTGAAAATCCTACCAACATGTGGTTCGCAGTTTAAAACTGCTGACCAAAATGGAATTTTCAGAAAATACTGGTTATATGGTTATTTTTATTTTAAATGGTAAACATAAGAATTCCGGGTAGGGGTGTCAACGGATATGGTACGGGTCGGGTGGAGACATTTTCATACCCGTACCTGTTATGATAACGGAAAAAATCTTTATCCATACCTGTTTTTTCAAATACGGTACGAGTCGGGTAAACGGATAAAAAAATGCCATTGACATCTCGATTTGTGCTTTCGATAAAATATTTTTCAAAATAAGAAAAAAGAAAAAAAAATAATAATGAATACAAACTAATTTGTATTATGAAAATTTAATAAAACACAAAATTTTATTGTATCATGTATCATTTTCATACAAATATATATCAATATATATAATTTTATTTTTAAAATTTATCTTACATGATAATGGGTAAGATAATGAAAAAAAAATCCTTATCCTTACCCGTACCCGATAAGCTAACGAAATTTTTTTTTTACCCTTACTCATGTTTTCGGATATGATACGGGTCGGATAAACGGATAAAAGGGTGTCATTGACACCCCTAATTCCAGGTCGCAAATTTTGGTTTGAGGTAATTTTGTTTCAAAAACTTATGTGGTGTCTTTGCTAGCATAATAAATTCAAATTACTTTTTGGTCCGAAAACGGTGGGTTTTTTTTTATCTTTTTAAAAAATAGTAGAATATTTTGAAAAAAAATATAAAATTTGTCCTCCAAATATATTTTAATATAAATATTATGTTAAGTGATTTGGATCAACTGTTTAAACTTTGAAAATGAAAATAAAAAATGTGAAACATGAAAGAGACATTTGAACATTGCTTCTAATATTGATTGCATATTTGCATTATTACAAGTATTCTGCTTTTCCTTTAGCTAATATTTCTCTGGCTTGACTCGTAGGCTAGACAAAAGATACATGGCTTACATTTTAATACTGATTATGTGTCTTGAAATAAAAAGATCAGTTTGTAATGCTTTGCTTGGAAATAAAAAATATTGATTAAATCCAACCTTAAAAAATCATTTGAAAAATCAATTACATTCCGTTAGATGTTGTTGATTAAGCAGCATATAGATTTTAACTTTTAAAATATTTTGTAGACATTTTCTAAAAATATATATATTTTGTGGACATGTCTGATCCGATTCAAACTGTCACGTGTCGAAATATTCGCATCCTTATCCAATTCAGTGGGTAAATGGCTCACGCGACCCATAGTCCCATCTAGAGTGGGAAAAATGGCACGCCGGAGCCGGCTCCGTCACGGAACAGCACGGTTACGGCACGCGTGTCATTCGCGTGCCGTGACTCGCGTGTCCCGTGCCGTGACCATTCGCGTGCCGTGTCTATCTTTTGAAACTTTGGCACGGCACGGCACGGCACGTGAAAAATTTAGTCACGGCACGGCACGACACGTAATCACGCGAGTCACGTGTAATTAGGACCATTAGATATTGATTTAATGGTGAATCTTGAATAAATTAATTTCAAGTATGAATAAATGGTCACGCGAGTCACGCGAGTCACGCGGGTCACGGCACGTTTAGGCACGGCGTGACTCACGTGGCGTGACCATTCGCGTGCCGTGACCACCCCTTGACATTTTAGTCACGGCACGGCACGGCACGTGAAAAATTAACTTGGTCACGGCACGGCACGGCACGAGACCAAAGTCACGGCGTGTTAGTCACGGCACGGCACGGCACGGCACGTTTTTCCCTCTCTAATCTACACACAATTTTATTTTAATATATTTATATCAATAATATATGAACAAAGAACTCCACTTTGGTCTAGTGACAAAGACACATTGTCTTTATGTAGAAAGTCATGAGTTCAAAATCCTAATTAGGTCTGCTAATGGGCTTGGTCCAGCTCAGACCCAGCTCAGCTTAATGAGAAAGTCATAGTAGCTCAGATCAAGGTTCGGCTCGGTTTTGAAAGAAAAACCCGGTTTGACTCTGCTCGGCAGTTATGATTATACATTCAAAGTAACTTCAAAATTTAATAAAGGGGTCATTGTACGTACTAACAAAATTTTCTTCAAAATCTATAGTAGTAGAATTTAAATTTAAATTTATAATATTGTTCATACATGTGAGTACTTAAACTCATTTTAATGCATAACACATCATTAGAAGTTCCCTCATCCCTCTCTTAAATCTGCTCTTGCCTAACAGATTAGTTAACTAAACCAAAACTAACTAGCTTGACATATAAAAGAGGTACAAAAAATAATTAACATTGATAACACATATCAAATTTGTCCAATTGAAAAATTAATTAATCATCCATTTTACAATTTCATAACAATTTTTACAATTTCAGAACGATAAAGGTAAATCGTACAATAATCATCCATCTTACAATTTCAGAAGAAAAAGGACATACAGTACGAACAACACTGAGAACTGTATAAAAAAACAAAAATTTGAACAAAAGTGGAATTACTTCACCAATTTCATTGAAATCCATACACCATATGATGGTATCAAATGTAAAAATTAGCACACAGCAAGTTCAGTACATAGCACATACTAGTATCAAGATGTAAAAATTAGAAATGCCATCAAATGTAACAGTCAGAACAACACTGAGAACTGTATCAATTTAATAGGTCCTTTTGCCCTAAAAAAAAATTAATGGGTCTAAAATAAGTCCATCACATAAATAGCCCCCTAAAAATGTGCTGATCCGATCTCAACATCTATTCCATCAGTTGACAACTACACTGCAAAACGGTTTATCAGAAAAGATTTTTTTTTTTTTTTTGACAATGATTTATCAGAAAAGAGTTATGACTTATGAGCCAAAAATTAACATCTTTTCATTCGCTGTCCTTTTTAAATAAAACATACACAGTTAACTATCGTGAGTTGCTATTTGCTAATAAAAAAATTACAGAGAACCAACACCAGAGAAACAGCCACATACTCTTGTCTGATAAAATTTTCGGCTCATAAGCTGGTCCGGCTAGGTTCGGATTTGACTCTGTTCAACGATAAAATTTGAGTCCGAGTCGAGTTCGGGCCTTTTCCAATTTAGCGCCCGACTCAATATAAAATATTGAGCTGTCCAAATCATTAGCTCATGATGAGCCGGCCCAGCTCATTAGTAGCCCTAACTCCATAAGCTTGACATCTAATCTTTACTAAAAATGAAATCAATATCTGAACAAATATATGAATATCAATGTATAATAATTGGTAACGGCTGCAGTAGTTGGATTTTCACATTTAATTATGTTTTAAACTCAATAGACAGCTAAAAATATTGCTAAATATTATCATAAAATTAAACAATAAACATGGGAGGTTAAGTCATCTAACATTCTAATATACACACAAAATTTCTGTTTATTTTAAACCTGCAAACCTCCACGAAAAACATAAAATCTAACTTCTAATTTTTATTTCGTACTTGAAAAGAAGTCTGTATACAAACATAAAAGTGTTCATATTAAAATATTAGAATTAGCAATAAGACAGTATTATGTATTGAAACAAAATTTGGTTCTATGCATGCACTCATCTATACCGGACAAAAAATGACTATAATTGTTAGTTAATGCAAATTAATTATCATATCCCAGCAAATGCACCCCAAGGTCCACTAACCATGATGGAGAGACCTCCCCTTTGTCCATGAGCGGAGGAACAAGTATCCTCTCTCCATTACTGTAAAAGATTCCCTTCACATTACGGTTTGAGATTAACTCTCAGCCATTTTGAGATTCGGGCTAGTGCAGAGGCAGTAGTATTGGGCTTTGAGATTCGTGTCAAGTTAAAAATAACGGTCCAGATCAAATAATTATAAAAGATTCCCTATTACGGTACATGAGTGGAGAGCGCCAAAAACAGTGATTTCTATTTTCTTCCTTTCCTTCACCAGACTTTAATAAACTCAATGATGTGCTTCAGAAATTTTTATTTATAGAAATTAATTAAAAATTATATAAAAATAGATGAATGACAGTAATATTTCGATGGTTTACAAAAGAAAAGATAAGAAAGTAATATCGATATCATAGAAGAAATCAAATTATATTGAATCATTAGTTCAGTAATCAATAATTCAGTTCTTTTAATGCATCGGCCCACCCAGAGGAGGATGTAGGAACAAAGTAGGGGTGTCAATTGACTCCCTTTTTTTTTTTTTTTTTATTTTTTTGTATTTATGTATAATTTTCTATATAAATTATAGTAAAATGTTATGGTATTGTCAAATTAGCTCCCATTCTATGCATAAATTTTTTATATGATTGACCCTCATATGTATTTGACTCCTATAGTTTGAAAGTTTGACTCCGCCCCGGACCCATCCTACATAGTCCAGTCAATCTTTACTATTCTTATTTTATTTCTAAATGATTAAAACTGTCTATTGGTTCCTTGTATGAATCGAAATTTTACAATAATTAATTCATTGTCCTATATTATTTTTAATAAATTTCTACAAATAAAAAATCTGGATTTGCTCTGTTCATAGAATTCGGGCCTGTTCGGCTCTGTTACTATGCGCGTGGGAAAAAAAAAGTTCAGTTCAACTTCGTGTTTTCTGTTGCACAGTAAACATCAGTTCAAATTGGAGTCCAACCAATTCCCGTTCCCGTTCCCACCTGTAGGCCGAACATGCCCTTCATGAAACTGGGTTTTGTTTCCAGATCCCATGCGGCCAATGTAGTGTACCCCATAAAGGTGCACATGTCCAGGACACGCACTGAAGTCATGATAAAAAAGAAAAAGTTGCGTGGTAGGGATGTAAATACGTGATGTGTTGTGATCAAGTTAATTTTTTATGTGTCGTGATTAATTCAGAAAAATAGTCACGTCACGTCAATGATTATGGTACGTTAGTCACGCTATGACCACACATAACGTGTCTAAACATTGATCACGTTTGGTCACATTTTTCATGGTTTAATTTAGTTTATTCAAGATTTATCATTCTATCAAGATCTAATGGTCCTAATCATGTGTGACTCACGTGACCATGTGATATGCCGTACTGTGATCAAATCTTTTGCATGACATGCAGTGTCAATTTTTCGAAAAATAATCAGATAATGTGAATGATCGAGTGCGTATCCTCTAAGATATCTCATATTTTGCGTGACCGACGTGTCCGGTGCCTATTCGGGGATGGTGTAGGGGGCCAGTATTAGTTGAGCTTTGAGATTCGTGCAGAACGTGTTTGAACGTTTGAGATTTTCCAAAAAATCACACAACATATGAGATATCTCAGAGGATGTGAATTCGTGAATATTCACGGTATGGGACACAAGAGTCACAACACGTGAACAACGCGTATCGTTGGTGTGATTTTTTTGCATTCGGAGTGCGTGGGATCATGCCCCATTAGTACAAATCCTTGACAACAATTTAATTTCCACTGCAGCTCTTCTTTTTTGGATATATAAGAAAAGAAAATTGATAGCCGAATTTTGACAAATTCGAAGGGAGGATACCGATAGTTTTATAATTTCTTTCATTATAATTTGAAAACCAGACATAGTCACATAGACCACAGGAATCAAAACCCTTCACTCGTTCGGTTGTTCGTTTTGTTTTGTCATGAGAAATTAAGCGATTTGTTTATATAAACCCGATTCCATTCAAGCCAGTCGCGCTTCCCACTCGCAACCCGACAAATAAAAGTCCTTTTGCTTTTGGATGCTCTTACACGAATTCACTGTGAGGAATGTGGTATGTGACTTCAATTTAATTCAATGGGGATGAATTGAATAGTGATGAGTTGAGACTGATTTTTTTACATTGAAAACAAAACTATTGCAAAGAAGAATTCATTAGAGTAGCGTTTTAAAATAGTCAGATAACTTTTTTAGTTTACTAGGAATGCCATTATAAATCTTAATTAGGGTTTGCTTAATCAGTACAGAAAGAAAGATAGCAGTAGCAGAGAAAAGACAAATTTACACTTCTGATGCGATTTCAGCACGCGACTTTTTTCGTTGGCAAATCCTGTCGCTTTTATTCCTTTCGTGCTCTCGTAAAGTTTCCAATCAAGAATAATGATTCGAATTCAAAATCCAATTCGCGTTTGAAGGAGAAAGAAACGCTTCCGATCATAGGGTTAGTTTATTCTTTTCCTTTTCGTTTCATTTTAAAATTTGGAAACATTTTTGGTTGCTAAACGTAAATACCAACATATTATTTTCAAACGGTGTTTGATTTCATTTTTCATTTTTTGCAATGCATATGAATTTCAGTAAAAAATGTTGGTACAATTTTTATTAGATTTTCTTGAAAGATTTGGTTACTTAAAATTTTATTGTATAATTATCAATCTCTGGATGCGAGCTAAATATTATTATTGGCAGATAGAGGACTAATATTTTTGTAGGGAAATTGCAATGAGAATATGAGATAACATCTATGGAATTCGAAAATCACCGATTTACATAATTGATATATCATAATGAAATGAACCCAGTTTAATGTACTTTCTGTTGGTTGATTCGACTTTGGACAGAAAAGAAGATAAAACTTGGGCCGTGTTAGTTTAATCTACTGGGCCTTCTTTAATGACTCAACATAATAAGGACCATTTTGGGCTCTGTATCGGCGGAGTAGTATTGTGCGTGAACATGACACTGACATTGCGATTCGTTTTCATGCTGATAGGGCCTTGTAGTGATGTAGGAAGAGTGCGTACATTTGACTGGACCCGACTACAGGATCCGACCCGAGACAGTTTTTGTTGTTTTTTTTTTTGTAAAGTCTGAAAATGTCGAGCATGAACTTTCATGCCATGAGACAAACTTGCATACCCACTAAAAACCCTTTATCACATGAGAGTTTAAATACTTTCAGCTCTATGATTTTTTTTAAAAAGTTAGAAATAAAATTGTTATAAAAAACTCAAGTAAAAATAAAACTGTTAGATGTGATTTATAATTATTATTTTACACAACAAAAAATGTTTAAAACTGTTAATCTGTTAGACTTAATTTACCCCAACAGTATTTTTGTAATATATTGATGGTAATGCGATCTTTTTTAGTCGGTAAACCCGACGTGATAATTTTGTAAGAAGTCATGTTTTAGATTTTGTAAGAATGTTCACAAAATAAAGCTGCTGATATTAGAATTACGATAATAAGACAAACATTATGTATTGAAATTTTGGTTCTAACGGGCACTCATTTATACCGGACAAATAATAATTATAATTGTTAGTTAATACTAATTAGTAATTAGTATACTCCAACAAATGCACCACAATACCATGAAGAAAGAGCAGTGGATGCTTTTTTTTTTTTTTGCTATTAAAAACTTGGAATTTGTTAAAATTTTCTCATGGCAAGTTAGCAACTATCAGGTGAGCTTTGACTCAAAGAAAATGATAGAACCAGCAGTTGTATCCACCAATCTACTATACTCAGTTCCTCTCTTTTTATTTTAGCAAAGAAAAAAATCAGAATGGATAGTTGTTGAGCAACCTGTTTCACCATTAGCCAGTGACCTCTCAATTATATGTAGAAGTGGAGTACAAAACTTGGACCCTTGGTTCAGAATTTTTTATTTATAAAAATAATATTACAATAACGTAGATAGATGTATTATTTTTATAAATAAAAATACTGCTCTTGGTTACCTCATCATGGCAGGTTATGATACTACTTTTTGTTGACGTGGAGTAGCCAAACCGAGTGCAAACTTCAATTCGAGTTTCCTACGATTTTTTCTTCTAGCCAACTATGCTATGCTTATCCTAAAAAAAAAAAAAAATTTGGGTACCGGCCATTACCGTATTAAAATTTGTTTTTTTGAATACCGGTTATTTTTAGATCAGTAATGGATTAAATTGAGTACCGATCAGAAAATGACCGGTATAGGTATTTTTATAACTTACCAGAGGATCTGAATATTAATTAATTTCTATTAAACTTTGGATATTAATAAAAATGTCGGCAAAGGTCGCTATTGGTAATGCACCACTTCAAACAAACAATATAAATATAAACCTCTCCCATCTACTTTATTCCGCACCTTGCTTGAAAGAAAACCAAACACAAACACACCATGGCCACCACCAACACCATAAAACCAATCAAATGCAAAGGTACTACCGTCTAGCATGCTAATTAATATATCTCATGTGCTCTGATCTCTCTATCTGATTTTCCACACTTGAGCATGCAATAACGATTAATTTGTCTGATTGTGTGGTAACATGTAGCGGCGGTGAGCAGAGCCGGCGGAGAACCGTTGCAGATAGAGGAGGTGGTGGTGGCACCGCCTAAAGCATATGAGGTCCGGATAAAGATCATATGCACCTCCCTTTGCCATACTGATGTCACATTTTGGCGCATGAAGGAAGGCCCCATTACAGCACATCCAAATATTTTCGGTCATGAGGCTGTTGGGTATGTACCTTTTTACAAAAATTTATAAATTTATAAATTTATAAATGATTAAATTATTATTGTTATTATTATTATTATTATTATTATAATTATTATTATTAAAATTTTCAGAGAAAAGGATTATAGCTATTAGTTTTTATTAGTCTGGTTTCGTACTTTGTTTTATTTTAATTAGACTGAGTAAAAGGTAAATATTAGCGTCATGCATGCCACTCTAATTTTCTGACATAAATCTAATTATGAGATTACTCTTACTACCTAAGCGGGGTATGGTTACATATTATCATAAATTGAACCCCACCATTCAAAAGATTTTTGGTTAAGAGAACAAGAACTGAAGCAGTATATAGTCAGGCACAACCTTGTAAATATAAGTTCAGGATATCATGTTACAGTACCGATTGTGTGAAGTACCAAAAATTTTAAAATCCCAAAGTTCATTCTCTTCCTTAACATAATTCCCTAACAAGTTCATATATTGAAACTCAATCGGGCTGCTGTACAGGACGATTGAGAGCGTAGGTGAGCATGTAGACGAGTTCAAAGTGGGTGACCTGGTGGTCCCCACATTCATGGCACAATGCAATGAGTGCATCGACTGCACTTCAGAGCGCAGCAATATGTGCTCCAACCCCAAGTTTCAGGTCCGGACATGGCATGCCTAGAGATGGGACAACTAGGTTTGCTGATGCCAAAGGAGAGCCGATTAATCACTTTCTTTGTGTATCGAGTTTTAGTGAATACACGGTTGTAGATGTCGCTTATGTCACCAAGGTGGACCCCGCAATCTCACCTGAGAAAGCCTGCCTCCTTAGTTGTGGCGTCTCATCTGGTAGCTGCACAAATTTATGACATTATTCGTTTTTCTTTTTGAGTTATATGGTATAAATGAGATTAGAAGAATTAATTCTGCCTGAATTTCGTAATGATATATTACTGACGGAAATTTATGATTTGGTTTGAATTATTTTAATGAAGAACTTGTCTTATTTAACATGGTCTTCTTTGCTTTAGGTAGATAATAATTTATTTTATGATGAGATCAGGAATCTAGAGTTTAAATGACACATGTGACTGAATTAATTAATTTAGTTCGGCTATATATCAGGACATATGAACCGCCAATGTTATTAAATTTCTTCCTTTTAATTAGATTTCTAAGAAGGACCTTCAATTACGGAGGATGATGTTTACAGAGCAGGATTTATCGGTTTCTTTATTCAATGATTGGTTGATTAATTAAATTACGTTTAATTTAATCACAGGTGTTGGAGCAGCATGGAAGGTGGCTGGGGTGGAGGCGGGATCCACAGTCGCCATCTTTGGCCTCGGAACAGTTGGTTTAGCCGTATGTATTACATATTTTAATTTTCCATAGGATTTTGACAGGTATTCTTTGCAAAAAGGTAATTATTTGGAATCATAAAGAAAGCAGACTATTCAGTTCTTATGTTAAGCCAATTCAAACAGAAAAGGTTCAAAATATTATAAAAACTCAGATCGCATTTTATTTTGAGGAAAAACATGAGTCACGCCCATATTCCATTGATAAATCAAGCTATTCAGTGAGTAGCTTTTACATGAAAATGAAAACAGTTTCCTTGCTCAAAACAGTTGAGCCTTGATAGGGTCATGTTCCCAAGGCCCTCACCCTTAACGGGCTATGAAAGAGCCGGGATTCGGACCTTTTAGAGAGGCCAACCCGGAAACAATATGAAAAGTCCGGGGTCTGTAAAAAACCAGGCCCTCCACAAGCCGATCTTGGACCAAGAACAATCCGGGACTCGGACCCTTATTTCAGGGCCAGCCCGAGACCAAAGAAAGTAAGCCTAGACCCGGCAGCAAAGTTTCCATCGGGCCACACCTGAGGAGCCCGAGAAAGGCTCACTTGACAGCATGACTGGGCTGTATCCGATATAGGCCTAGCCCGAAATAGGTTTGCACCGCCTTTCAGGCGGGATAACCGCTATTACGGTTTATATAACCGTCCAATCTCCCATAACCGAGCGGCATAGCGGTTATGGACAGCCTATATAAGACAAAAAGACCTATTGAACAGAGGTTGAAATTTGGACTAAGAGAGATATCGCATAGGTCAGAGTCTGAATATCTCCAAACCTCTCCGAGTTCCAAACTCGATTCTCATCTCAGCTTGCCACTTCGAGGCAGGACGAGCCCAACCCAGAAATCTTTTTTCCATACGACCTACTCTCTCTGAGATAGGACGTATCAAGCCTGATTTAAGAAAAAGATAAATTTTGTAATAAAGACAGAATATTAAAACAAAACAGTAAGAAATGAAAGATTCTAGATTAATGTTGCCCCCCTATTTCAAAGCGAGATGAGATGGATTTGTGTCAGCAGGTCCTCTCTCAGTTCTGGTACCGATCTTTCTCCATCTGCGAAAATCCTTAGGCAGCGCTCTTTTCACAATATGAATTGAGTTAACAGTAGTGCTGATCTAGTTTGGAGCTGAATTGTGGTATCCAATATCACTTCTGTTGGTAATTTGTTCACTGGTACGGTAAGCAGATTATGCGTGTGCAGGTCCGGATATAGGTTAATTGCGAAGGGGCACTCGTTGAAGAGATGGTGCACAGAACCAGGTTTGATTTGCACATGGGGCACCTGTTAACCAGCGTCCACCCCTTTTTAATCAAATTATCAATTGTCAGGATCCTGTTAAGTGATGCTAACCACCTGAAAACCCTGATTCTGGGAGGCACCTTTAATTCCCAGATGTTTTGTTGTCTGGTTATGATTCTGGGCCCATCTTTGAGTGCTGTATAAGCACTTTTCACCGTGATCTGTCCTGAATCTTTCCATTTCCACGGTATGTCATCGTGGGCATGCTGGTCCAGTGTTGTGCTTTGTAGAAGTTGTCGAAGTTTTTGTAACTCTTGGTCTGCTAGGGATGACAGGGAATGTACGAACATACCCCTGATGTCTTGTGTAGTCACGGCTTGTACAAGTGTTATTGTTGTGTTGAGTGCATGTGTGTAGAGATTGGGTAATTCTATTTTTAATATTCCAAAGCCCCAATTATGCATCCATAGTGAGATGTTTAAGCCACTGCCCAGTATGTGCATGATTGAAATTGCCCAAAATTTGTGTGTTTTTTGAAGTGTGTGGGTGAATAGCTGTACCTGTGGTATGAACTATGAAGTCTGTCACTTGTGAAGTAACAGTGATGATGTGCTTACATATTGTCTGTTTTGGGCTCTCCCAATGCCATCTCCATTTCATTAATAAGGCATTATTGAAGGTTCTTAGGTTCATTACTCCCAATCCTCCCACTTGCTTTGCTCTATTGTGGCGAGGTACCGTGCCATAGAAACTCAGATCGCATTTTGTTCCAAAAAGATAAAAAAATTCAAAGGAAAACCTGACGCAGGTAAGATCTGATACTGGTAGAAATGAAATAGAAAACAGAGAGAAAGATAAGGTGAAAAGATGAAGCAGTTAAGAAAATGCATAAAAAACTTTTAAAAAATCAATGGCATGCGCTATGGTATCTTAATAATTTTTGAACTTTTAGTAATGCTAACGTTTTTAATTTTATTTTCTGTGGCTCTCTACTTGAAGCTGGGTTAAGAATCATGACAATTTGTACCAGACCTATGCAAAACAAAATACTCTTACCCATTCCTTAATTTTTCTCAAATTATCAAAAATAAGAAAACTGCATATCAATATAGTTGGCTGTTGGCTGCATGATTGTATCATGCTCTTGCTCTAATTAGCAATTACACCATACAGAGACAATTACTTTAGATGAATTTTTCCTACTGGATAACAACAATTGTGTGGGTTACTCTTTTACATGTACTTCGATATTTCGAGTACATAATACCAGTTCTTTATGCAATTTCACAGGTTGCAGAGGGATGCAGGTTGCGTGGAGTATCACGAATCATTGGCATTGATTTGAATCCTGATAAATTTGAGCTAGGTACCAATTAATTAATTCTTTATGATACTTTTTACTGTTAAGATAATTAGGAATATATTCTCATGTGATATATGTATATAAGCAGGAAAAATTGTTGGGCTGACAGATTTCGTGAATCCCGGCGAACTTGGTGAAAAATCTATTAGTGAGGTACTGCTAACATACCTATAAAATGCAAAATAATGGTGCACAGAACTCTAATTCGACATTCATTTTTCGTTGCTGAATTAGGTAATCATAGAGATGACAAAGGGTGGGGCCGACTATTGCTTCGAGTGCATTGGTGTAGCATCAGTAATGAATGATGCATTTAAAAGCTCTCGGAAGGTACAGACTGATTGGCCAGTTCATACCAGAAATATACCTAGCTGAATCTGTGCCAGTTATATATAATATACCAGGAGGAAAAAAGCTATAGCTGGACCAGCATAAGTTCATTGAACTAATATTCTCTTTATCTTTTTTGGTTGACAATTAAGGGTTGGGGCAAGACTATAATTTTAGGCGTGGAGATGCACCGCTCACCATTATGCTTAGAATCTTATGACATATTGAACGGTAAATGCGTAATGGGTTCGCTATTTGGAGGGATCAAGGCAAAAAATGACATCCCAATTCTTGTAAATAAGTATCTCAGCAAGGTTATTCTTCATACGCTTCTTCAAAAGAAATGTGTTTTAGATTATCATTCGTTACACAATTTATTTGGTTCAATTTTCTGTTAATGAAAAGCAAAACAATTTGTAGGAGCTGGAGCTTGACATGTTTATAACACATGAGGTTGGTTTAGCAGAGATAAACACAGCTTTTAATTTACTTCTTGAAGGAAAGAGTCTTAGATGCATTATTTGGATGGACAAATGAAGCAAAGAAATTTTAAATTCTCTTGCCACTCCGTTCTCAATAAAAAACAAATATTTCTAAATTCAACAAATATTTTGTTAGTTTTGCCAGGCTATTTAAAGCTGTTCATCCAAATGTATCTTGTTTTGTACCTGGTTATTATGATAATGCGTGTTGCCAGAAATGTATCAATATAAAAGATAACTACAATTTTATTTGTCAGTTCAAAATTGTTGCATGGCATATCAAATATAAAAGGTATAAAGTCTGATATAATCTAAATGCAT
Source organism: Carex parvula (assembly GCA_025461045.1). Lineage (NCBI taxonomy): Eukaryota > Viridiplantae > Streptophyta > Magnoliopsida > Poales > Cyperaceae > Carex > Carex parvula. The sequence continues at coordinate 79,559 of JAJGRW010001305.1, read as the reverse complement.
CTTCATACCATTTTCAATAATGAAAGCCATAGTTCTCAAACGATTAGCTGTGTACCTGAACCTGACTTTCTTTAGAACTGTTCGGCTTTTGTTTGAACCGGTTCTGAATTGGTTCTTTTTGAGCCGCACCTTAGTTTTTCGGCTTCACACCATGTTGCCATTACAGGGTCTTCTGGTTATATGTTCTTGTGATTACAAGTTTGACAATGGTTTCACTGGATTACAGCGCTCGATAAGGTGTTATTAATTCTGTCAGTTCCCAGCAAACTTTCCAAATAATTTGTCAGATTCGTCACCTCCTAATTAAACTAGGAACGTATTAGTATGATTTAAACGTCCATTTTCTTAAATGGGTCAAACTCAGGACCTCATTTGTAAAAATCCAAACCAGAAACTACTACGGTTATATCTGACTGACTATTTTGGTAATAGATAAATACATAATTGTATTACTACCAGGAAATTATAAAAGATAACAATAAAGAACACAATAAGTACATCATCTGTCACCTGTGAGTTGGAGTGCTTGATTCCATTTTACCCGGAAAGGAATAATGGCTCAAATTAGATCAAGTTCACCAAATGAGCACTTTCTGTCTGAACAATTTTATTCTTTTTGATTGTAACTTACTTTTAATTTATCAATAAAATATAAAATTAGAGGCTTAGACTCCTATCTTAGTTAGAAAAAAATAAAGTACTTAACTATTCTAGTTAGTCCTAACAGATTTAAGTCTTGGTTGATCAGTAGCACTGGCCGGAAGCTTTGGCACAAGAATTATGAGTATGAAACTAGATCGGATATAGCTTATATAACTAGAATCCGTAGCTAAACTTATGGTACAGGTCGAATAAAAAATGATATACGGGCAAATTAATACAGGACCATATAATCACATCAAAGCGCTACAGCTTTAAATTTCATTGGATACTATTACCAATTTTCTCATTAATTACAACATATATGGTACACTGGTGCCATATGTACATCAATGCTAGTATCATTTCTATTAATATTATTCGATGTCATGAATAAGTATATATTGTATCCATGTTATTTGATTTGTTTGATGACTCCATCTGCACTTGTTGTTGGAAATGTAAGAGCTTCTCGTCTTGTGAATTAAGAAGACTTGACATTTTTTAAAGGATATACACAAGCAACAACAATGTATAAAAACCTTCTTTTTTTTTAAAGTTAGTTGGCAAATAGCTTTCTGACATTTGCATTAGAGATAAAAAAAGTTTTTACATCCTACTCTCTGTATATCTCAAATTGAGAATAGTGAGCAAATCAAAGCACTGTAATTCCTCGCATGGTCAGCTCCTCCAGGAAAGTCCTCAGTATGCATTTTTCCTTTCAACAGTGTTGACTCCACTGCCTTATTCTATATTGTGTATCATTGATTATAATGCACTGTACCGGCCTCTTGTTTCTCTCGGGCCATAATGCCCATGCTCCTGTGGCCCATGTCGTATCCTATTGAAGCCTCCCAGTGCGCTGTCGCCTTTTGCCGTGGTCGGTCCTACCAGATATCGTACCAGTCGGTTGATTCGACTTTGGACTGAAAATAAGATAAATCTATAGTAATTAGATTATTCTATAGTAGTGACTTTTTTTTCTTGTATTTTCTGTGTTGGTTGATTCGACTTTGGACTGAAAAGGAGATAAAATTAGATTAATCTAGTGAGCCTCCATAAATGACTCAACATAATAAGAGCATCTACATTTCGGTATTATGAGAGTTTCTAATCTGATGTGACACATCTAATTTTAGAGATATGGAAGAGTTTCTTATTTAGAAACTATGCAAGAAAGTTTTCTATTAAGAAACTGTTTATAAACTCCAAACTGGCCAAATGATTGACTTAAATTATTTCTCTTTTTTAATTTATTGCTAACATAGTTTAATAGAAACTCTAAAATTAAATTTAGAGATGTGAGAGTTAGAAACTTTATAGACCTTGATTTATAAAAAGTAGTTAACAATTATTTAAAAATTTATTTGAGTTGCTGAAATGTAGATGCTCTGAGGACCTAAGTTATAAAAAGCCCAACAATTCTTTTTACAATGTTAATCTCCCACAATTTTGAGCTTTGTATCGGCGTAGTATTGGGCGTGAACAAGACAATATCACTGAGATTTGCTTTCATCATTTCATGCCATGAAGGCATGAATAATCGTAGGGGAGTGCATATCTTCTCACATAATTTAAATCTTGAATTTGTTTAAAAATTAGATTTTTTGAATTTAATTCGAATCAGTTTACAATTTATAGAGTAGATTAAGATTCATGCTTTGAAAATTCGGACGATCTGAAATTTTCATAGGCCAATTCCAAATTTAAGGCATATCAGACGATGTGAATTCGAGATTCTTGACCGTGATTTGAATATTACGGTTTAGATAATTTTTTTAAAATTCTCAACTGTAGTGAGGATTCCATCCGGCAAGTTGCACGGACACAAATAGAATTATAGAACCGTTGTATCGGTCAATTCAGTATTCACCAAATAAATGCAAATATTGCAGATTACATGACAACAATACGTTTCAAACTCTACTCTGCGTGTACATGTTTTATTTAGTTTAGTAAGATATTGAACAATTTAAGAAGATAATTTAGACAAAGAAGAGATAAATCACAAGAGGAAAAAAATAAGAAAACATTTCATTTATTAATTAAAGTCTAAAGAAAAAGATAACATGTTATCTCTTATTATAATACATCTACCACATAATAAATAACTTAGAAAAACTAAAAGTCTAATTTAAAAACTAACACTACATAATGAACTTAGAAGTTCTAATCTACTTTTGGAAACTCTAACATAATTAAAATGATATAAAAAATATAAATAATCAAATCTAAAAAATAGTAATATAATAAAGCCTCACAGAAAACACAACATAATTTAATATTGTAACTAATCATCATAGAAAATAATGAAATAGTGGGACTCCTTGAGACTTGTGCCTAGCCATTCAAAAAGATTACAACGGTCGCCGACATTTTTATTAATATTCAAAGTTTAATAGAAATTAATAAATATACCCAGATCCCCTGGAAAGTTATAAAAATATCCATACCGGCCATTTTCAGGCCGATATCCAATTTAATCCATTACCGGCCAGAAAATGGCTGGTACCCAATTTTTTTTAATACGGTATCGGCCATTTAATGGCCGGTACTCAAAGTTAGTTTTTTTTAGAGACTATGAGAGCAAGATGCAGAAATCTAACATTAAAATTTGAATTTTTTTTAAATATTAGTTAAATAACTTCTTTTGATATATAATTAGATATTTAAACGCTAAATTATTTGAAGTTATGTTAAATTACGCTAAATTATATTGAAATACACAAAATTAAAATAATTACAAAATGAAAGATACTCAATTTTAGAATACTGGTTATTGTTAAATTAAATTCACTAGCCGCATGCGAACACTAAACTACGTTTTTTTAGGTACTTACTTTTAACAATTTCACTATGTTGCATACGACACTGTCACTAGCCACATACGGGTCTTTGTATGTCTACTGATGATAAAAAACTTTAACTCAATTTTTAAGGCACTAAACGATATTTTTTTGCAATTCTGATTCCGTCGGCCCTTTAGGATGATCCCGAGGGCGCCATTGATTCCGTCTCGTCCCAAGCTTTCCGAATTGGGGTCATACCCGCAAATTTGAGTTTCCTAGCCAAAGTTATGACCATTTAAAGTAAAAAAAAAAACGATGCTTTCGTGCAAAAACACCGATGACGCACCGATGCTTTATGCATGGCTTAACGACGGCAGAAGTGTATCGATGTTTCATTGCAAAAACATCAACGATGCACCGATGTTTTTTTAACACTACTCTGCTTAATTGCCAATGTTAAGTCTAATAAAATATCGATGTTTCATTACAAAAACATCAGTGACGCACCAATGTTTTTTTAGTATTACCCGGCTAATAAAACATCGATGTTTCATTGCAAAAACATCGATGATGCACCGATACATGCAATCGATGTAACACACGCATCCAACCAAATACATTTGTTTAATCTTTGCCAAACCGAGTGCAAACTTTAATCCGAGTTTCCTACGATTTTTTCTTCTAGCCAACTATGTTATGCCTATCCTTAAAAAAAAAAAAAATTTGGGTACCGGCCATTAAATGACTTGTACCGTATTAAAAAAAATAAATTTGGATACCAGCAATTTTCTAGCCGATATGGATTAAATTGGGTACCGGTCAAAAAATGACCGGTAAGAATATTTTTATAATTTTTCAGTAGATTTGGGTATATTAATTAATTTCTATTAAACTTTGAATATTAATAAAAATGTCGGCAAAGGTCGTTGTTGGTAACGCACCATTTCAAACAAACAATATAAATATAAACCTCTCCCAGCGACCGGTATGAATATTTTTATAATTTTTCAGTAGATTTGGGTATATTAATTAATTTCTATTAAACTTTGAATATTAATAAAAATGTTGGCAAAGGTCGCTGTTGGTAACGCACCATTTCAAACAAACAATATAAATATAAACCTCTCCCATCTACTTTATTCCTCACCTTGCTTGAAAGAAAACATATACAAACACACCATGGCCACCACCACCACCATAAAACCAATCAAATGCAAAGGTACTAGCATGCTAATTAATATATCTCATGTGCTCTGATCTCTCTATCTGATTTTCCACACTTGAGCATGCAATAACGATTAATTTGTCTGATTGTGTGGTAACATGTAGCGGCGGTGAGCAGAGCCGGCGGAGAACCGTTGCAGATAGAGGAGGTGGTGGTGGCGCCGCCTAAAGCGTATGAGGTCCGGATAAAGACCATATGCACCTCCCTTTGCCATTCTGATGTCACATTTTGGCGCAAGAAGGAAGGCCCCTTCACAGCACATCCGATTATTTTCGGTCATGAGGCTGTTGGGTATGTACCTTTTACAAAAATTTATTAATGATTAAATTATTATTGTTATTATTATTATTATTATTAAAATTTTCTGAGGAAAGGATTATAGCTATTAGTTTTTATTCTGAGTAAAAGGTTAATATTAGCGTCATGCCACTCTAATTTTCTGACATAAATCTAATTATGAGATTCCTCTTACTACCTAAGCGGGGTATGGTTAGATATTATCATAAATTGAACCCCACCAGCTGTCAAAAGATTTTTGGTTAAGAGAACAAGAACTGAAGCAGTATATAGTCAGGCACAACCTTGTAAATATAAGTTCAGGATATCATGTTACAGTACCGATTGTGTAAAGTACCAAAAATTTTAAAATCCCAAAGTTCATTCTCTTCCTCAACATAATTCCCTAACAAGCTCATATTTTGAACTCAATTGGGCTGCTGTACAGGACGATTGAGAGCGTAGGTGAGCATGTTGACGAGTTCAAAGTGGGTGACCTGGTGGTCCCCACATTCATGGCACAATGCAATGAGTGCATCGACTGCACTTCAGAGCGCAGCAATATGTGCTCCAAACTCGAGTTTCAGGTCGGACATGCCATGCCTAGAGATGGGACAACTAGGTTTGCTGATGCCAAAGGAATGCCGATTAATCACTTTCTTCGTGTATCGAGTTTCAGTGAATACACGGTTGTAGATGTCGCTTGTGTCACCAAGGTGGACCCCGCAATCTCACCTGAGAAAGCCTGCCTCCTTAGTTGTGGCATCTCATCTGGTAGCTGCACAAGTTTATGACATTATTTGGTTGTCTTCTTGAGTTATATGGTATAAATGAGATTAGAATAATTAATTCTGCCTGAATTTCGTAATGATATATTACCAAGACGGAAATTTATGATTTAGTTTGAATTATTTTAATGAAGACCTTGTCTTATTTAACATGGTCTTCTTTGCTTTATAGGTAGATAATAATTTATTTTATGATGAGATCAGGAATCTAGAGTTTAAATGACACATGTGACTGAATTAATTAATTTAGTTCGGCTATATATCAGGACATATGAACCGCCAATGTTATTAAATTTCTTCCTTTTAATTAGATTTCTAAGAAAGGACCTTCAATTACGGAGGATGATGTTTACAGAGCAGGATTTATCAGTTTCTTTATTCAATGATTGGTTGATTAATTAAATTACGTTTAATTGAATCACAGGTGTTGGAGCAGCATGGAAGGTGGCTGGGGTGGAGGCGGGATCCACAGTAGCCATCTTTGGCCTCGGAACAGTTGGTTTAGCTGTATGTATTACATGTATTTTAATTTTCCATAGGATTTTGACAGGTATTCTTTGCAAAAGGTAATTATTTGGAATCATAAAGAAAGCAGATTATTCAGTTCTTATGTTAAGCCAATTCAAACAGAAAAGGTTCAAAATATTATAAAAACTCAAATCGCATTTTATTTTTTTGAGAAAAACATGGGTCACGCCCTGTTAACCAGTGTCCACCCCTTTTTAATCAAATTATCAATCGTCAGGATCCTGTTAAGTGATGCTAACCACCTGAAAACCCTTTAATTCCCAGATGTTTTGTTGTCTCGTTATGATTCTGGGCCCATCTTTGAGTGTTGTATAAGCACTTTTCACCGTGAACTGTCCTGAATCTTTCCATTTCCACTGTATGTCATCGTGGGCATGCTGGTCCAGTGTTGTGCTTTGTAGAAGTTGTCGAAGTTTTTGTAACTCTTGGTCTGCTAGGGTTGAGAGGGAATGTACGAACATACCCCTGATGTCTTGTGTAGTCACGGCTTGTACGAGTGTTGTTGTGTTGAGTGCATGTGTGTAGAGATTGGGTAATTCTATTTTTAATATTCCAAAGCCCCAATTATGCATCCATAGTGAGATGTTTAAGCCACTGCCCGGTATGTGCATGATTGAAATTGCCCAAAATTTGTGTGTTTTTTGAAGTGTGTGGGTGAATAGCTGTACCTGTGGTATGAACTATGAAGTCTGTCACTTGTGAAGTAACAGTGATGATGTGCTTACATATTGTCTGTTTTGGGCTCTCCCAATGCCATCTCCATTTCATTAATAAGGCGTTATTGAAGGTTCTTAGGTTCATTACTCCCAATCCTCCCACTTGCTTTGCTCTATTGTGGCGAGGTACCGTGCCATAGAAACTCAGATCGCTTTGTTCCAAAAAGATAAAAAAATCAAAGGAAAACCTGACGCAGGTAAGATCTGATACTGGTAGAAATGAAATAGAAAACAGAGAGAAAGATAAGGTGAAAAGATGAAGCAGTTAAGAAAATGCATAAAAAACTTTTAAAAAAACAATGGCATGCGCTATGGTATCTTAATAATTTTTGAACTTTTAGTAATGCTAACGTTTTTAATTTATTTTCTGTGGCTCTCTACTTGAAGCTGGGTTAAGAATCATGACAATTCGTACCAGACCTATGCAAAACAAAATACTCTTACCCATTCCTTAATTTTTCTCAAATTATCAAAAATAAGAAAACTGCATATCAATATAATTGGCTGTTGGCTGCATGATTGTATCATGCTCTTGCTCTAATTAGCAATTACACCATACAGAGACAATTACTTTAGATGAATTTTTCCTACTGGTTAACAACAATTGTGTGGGTTACTCTTTTACATGTACTTCGATATTTCGAGTACATAATACCAGTTCTTTATGCAATTTCACAGGTTGCAGAGGGATGCAGGTTGCGTGGAGTATCACGAATCATTGGCATTGATTTGAATCCTGATAAATTTGAGCTAGGTACCAATTAATTAATTCTTTATGATACTTTTTACTGTTAAGATAATTAGGAATATATTCTCATGTGATATATGTATATAAGCAGGAAAAATTGTTGGGCTGACAGATTTCGTGAATCCCGGCGAACTTGGTGAAAAATCTATTAGTGAGGTACTGCTAACATACCTATAAAATGCAAAATAATGGTGCACAGAACTCTAATTTGACATTCATTTTTCGTTGCTGAATTAGGTAATCATAGAGATGACAAAGGGTGGGGCCGACTATTGCTTCGAGTGCATTGGTGTAGCATCAGTAATGAATGATGCATTTAAAAGCTCTCGGAAGGTACAGACTGATTGGCCAGTTCATACCAGAAATTAATATACCTAGCTGAATCTGTGCCAGTTATATATAATATACCAGGAAGAAAAAAGCTATAGCTGGACCAGCATAAGTTCATTGAACTAATATTCTCTTTATCTTTTTTGGTTGACAATTAAGGGTTGGGGCAAGACTATAATTTTAGGCGTGGAGATGCACGGCTCACCATTATGCTTAGAATCTAATGACATATTGAACGGTAAATGCGTAATGGGTTCGCTATTTGGAGGGATCAAGCCAAAAAATGACATCCCAATTCTTGTAAATAAGTATCTCAGCAAGGTAATTCTTCATACGCTTCTTCAAAAGAAATGTGTTTTAGATTATCATTCGTTACACAATTTATTTGGTTCAATTTTCTGTTAATGAAAAAGCAAAACAATTTGTAGGAGCTGGAGCTTGACATGTTTATAACACATGAGGTTGGTTTAGCAGAGATAAACACAGCTTTTAATTTACTTCTTGAAGGAAAGAGTCTTAGATGCATTATTTGGATGGACAAATGAAGCAAAGAAATTTTAAATTCTCTTGCCACTCCGTTCTCATAAAAATCTATTGAAAATAATAATGAAGAGGATCTGACCCAATAAGAAGATCAAGATCAGACCCAATAAGAATAGGAAGATCTCTATAGATTATGTAATTCAGGAAATACTGCTGTAATTTAGATTTTATTATATGTAATTAGATTATAGCTATATTAGCTCAAACAGCTATATGATAATTAGATCTTGTAATTATTATGAAAGTTTGTTATTAGGAAGGTATAACGGCTAATTGGCCAATTAGCCTATATAATCACCTGTAAACATTGTACAGAAATATTCAATACAATACAAATAATTTTATCTCTTTCTGTCTCTAAAAATAATATGGTATCAGAGCTCTGATACTAGACCTCCTTAGAGAAACAACTCCCAATCCAAGGTGATGGCTGAGACACCACCATCGACTGTTCAAGAGGAGATCTCTGAGATGTCTAGTAATTCAATTCAACCACCAATTTCAGATGGCAACTCATCTATTCGCCTCACCACCACGCTCCTCAATGGCAGCAATTATTTGGCTTGGTCGAGAGCTATCATTATTGCACTAGAAGGCAAAGGTAAAGAAGGTTATATAGATGGTTCAATTCAATCTCCCGGAAAAACAGATACCAACTATCCTAATTGGAAAATGAATGACCGCCAAATTCTATCTGGTCTGTTAAACTCAATGCAACCCGAGATCTCTAACTTGTTCTTTCTTTCTGACTCCTTGAATTTGTGGAATTCTGTAAGAGAAATGTTTGGACAACAACATAATTATTCTCATGTTTTTAAATCGAAACAAGAAATTACACAAATCAGACAAGGAGAAAAATCAGTTACTGAAATACTCGGAGCAATCAAAGGGAACGCACACAATTCAATTAAGAAACGAGCAAGAAAAAACCTTTGCTTTCTTGGCAGCTCTTAATCCTAGCTATGAAGCTGTCAGGAGCCAAATTTTGTTAGCACCAACTTTACCCTCTTTTGCAAGTGTGGCAGCTCAGGTCCAGAGAGAAGAATCAAGGCGCAAAACTATGATGCCAAAGGTTAAACATGTTGAAGAAGAGAGGCTAGCAATGGCGGTAGACAAAAGCTTCACCGGCAAGCCCAATTTCAACAGCGGCCCGACCAACACCAGCAGGGGGAGAGGTAATTCGAGTGCAAAATGCGATCACTGTCACCGCAATAGACATACGAAGGATTGTTACTGGTTTCTGTATCCTCACCTACGACTAGCGAAGAAGAAGGAGAAGACGGGAGGAACTGGAGGTATTTCGCATGTGGCAATTGCACAAACCAGCGGCTCGGGGCAGGAGGCTTCTAGTTCCCTTCTTCTCCAACAGATCGGGCAGTTGATTCAGGCCTTCAGTGCGAATTCGAATGCTGGACAAGAGGCGAGCAACAAGCATCGTTCAGCAGGTGAGTATTTTTGTTCGGACCTCAATTTGGGAAGAAAGGATAGGGAATATTCTAATTCAAACCTTGGAAATAAACAATTCATTTTTAGGGTCTGTTTTAGAAACATACTCATTTTGAGTAGCGTTAATTAGCCAATATTAACTATTTCAGGTCAAGTTGAAACTCCCGGAAGTTCTCAAGAACAACAAATTGAAGATGAAGATGCATCTCAAAATGACACTCTTCAAGTCTCAGGTGACACAAATCAAAATCATGTTCGCAGGTCAGTACGTTCCATTAGACCTCCTAGCAGGTTAAGGGATTTTGTTACATATCACACTTCATTATACCCTATTCAAAATCATCTTACTTATGATCATGTATCCCCAAAATACCATGCCTTTATAAGCTCTATATCAAGTCAAACCGAGCTATCAACATATCAAGAAGCCCAAACAAATCCTATATGGAAAAAGGCAATGAATGAAGAGCTAGATGCTCTTGAGAAAAATAAAACTTGGACCATTGTAAATCTACCTCATGGAAAAAAACCTGTATGATGCAAATGGATTTATAAGGTCAAGTATAACAGTGATGGTTCAGTTGAACGATATAAAGCCAGATTGGTAGCTAAAGGTTTTACCTAAACGTATGGTATAGACTACACCGAAACTTTTGCACCTGTAGCCAAAATGAGTACAGTTAGGGTACTATTATCAATAGCAGTAAACAAAGGTTGGGATTTATTTCAAATGGATGTTAAAAATGCATTCCTCCAAGGAAATTTAGAGGAAGAAGTTTATATGAACCTACCATCTGGCCACTCTAGTGAACTTAACAAAAATCTTGCATGTCGGTTGCACAAATCAATTTATGGTCTTAAACAATCACCTCGTGCATGGTATGCCAAGTTAAGCTGGGCATTGTCAAAACTTGGTTTTCTAAAAGTTCTGCAGACTCATCCATGTTCACCAAACACACAAGAATCTCAAGAATCTCAACTGTTATTGTTTTAGTGTACGTAGATGACATCATTATTACAGGTAACATGAATAATGAAATTAAGACAGTACAACACTTAAAAGAAAATTTTTGATATCAAAGACTTAGGAAAATTAAAATACTTCATTGGCATAGAGGTAGCACACTCTAATAAAGGTCTCTTTCTGTCTCAAAGGAAATATACCCTAGACTTACTCAAGAAAACTGGTAAATTAGGCTCTAAACCAGTTAATACACCTATGGAAATGAATTGCAAATTAAACTCTACAGACGGTGAACCTTTAAAGGACATAGGACAGTTTCAGAGACTTGTTGGCAAATTAATCTACCTAACTGTTACCAGACTTGACATCACATATGCAGTCAGTGTAGTAAGTCAATTTATGCATAGTCCAAGAACAAGTCATTTGAATGTTGTCAACCGAATCCTGTGTTATTTAAAATGTTCACCAGGAAAGGGAATTTGTATGAAAAAGAATAATGATAATACTATTCTTGGTTATTCTGATGCAGATTGGGCAGGCAGTGCTGATAGAAGGTCTACAACTGGATATTGCACGTTTGTTGGAGGCAACTTAGTAACCTGGAAGAGCAAGAAACAAAATGTTGTGGCAAGATCCAGCACAGAAGCAGAATATCAAGCGATGGCATCTACAGCAAGTGAACTCACGTGGTTAAAGCAATTATTACAAGACATGGGGATGCAAGTCAACAATCCCATAAAGATGTAATGTGACAACAATGCAGCAAGACACATTGCATCAAATCCAGTTTTTTATGAAAGAACAAAAAACATAGAAGTCGATTGCCACTTCATACGAGAAAAGGTACAATCTAAAGAAATTGAAACACCGTATGTAAGTAGCAACGATCAACTTGCAGATATTTTCACCAAAGCACTTGATGGAAAAACTTTTCACACAATTACAAGCAAGTTGGGTTCTTTCAACTTATTCGATCCCAACTTGAGGGGGGTATTGAAAATAATAATGAAGAGGATCTGACCCAATAAGAAGATCAAGATCAGACCCAATAAGAATAGGAAGATCTCTATAGATTATGTAATTCAGGAAGTACTGCTGTAATTTAGATTTTATTATATGTAATTAGATTATAGCTATATTAGCTCAAACAGCTATATGGTAATTAGATCTTGTAATTATTAGGAAGTTTGTTATTAGGAAGGTATAACGGCTAATTGGCCAATTAGCCTATATAATCACCTGTAAACATTGTACAGTTTTGCCTCTAAAAATAAAATAAAATAATAAAATAAAATATTTCTAAATTCAACAACTATTTTGTTAGTTTTGCCAAGCTATTTAAAACTGTTCATCCAAATGTATCTTGTTTTGTACCTAGTTATTATGATAATGCGTGTTGCCAGAAATGTAACAATATAAAAGATAACTACACTTTTATTTGTCAGTTCAAAATTGTTGGCGTATCAAATATAAATGGTATAAAGTCTGATATAATCTAAATGCATCTTCATACCATTTTCAATAATGAAAGCCATAGTTCTCAAACGATTAGCTGTGTACCTGAACCTGACTTTCTTTAGAACTGTTCGGCTTTTGTTTGAACCGGTTCTGAATTGGTTCTTTTTGAGCTGCACCTTAGTTTTTCGGCTTCACACCATGTTGCCATTACTGGGTCTTCTGGTTATATGTTCTTGTGATTACAAGTTTGACAATGGTTTCACTGGATTACAGCGCTCGATAAGGTGTTATTAATTCTGTCAGTTCCCAGCAAACTTTCCAAATGATTTGTCAGATTCGTCACCTCCTAATTAAACTAGGAACGTATTAGTATGATTTAAACGTCCATTTTCTTAAATGGGTCAAACTCAGGACCTCATTTGTAAAAATCCAAACCAGAAACTACTACGGTTATATCTGACTGACTATTTTGGTAATAGATAAATACATAATTGTATTACTACCAGGAAATTATAAAAGATAACAATAAAGAACACAATAAGTACATCATCTGTCACCTGTGAGTTGGAGTGCTTGATTCCATTTTACCCGGAAAGGAATAATGGCTCAAATTAGATCAAGTTCACCAAATGAGCACTTTCTGTCTGAACAATTTTATTCTTTTTGATTGTAACTTACTTTTAATTTATCAATAAAATATAAAATTAGAGGCTTAGACTCCTATCTTAGTTAGAAAAAAATAAAGTACTTAACTATTCTAGTTAGTCCTAACAGATTTAAGTCTTGGTTGATCAGTAGCACTGGCCGGAAGCTTTGGCACAAGAATTATGATTATGAAACTAGACCGGATATAGCTTATATAACTAGAATCCGTAGCTAAACTTATGGTACAGGTCGAATAAAAAATGATATACGGGCAAATTAATACAGGACCATATAATCACATCAAAGCGCTACAGCTTCAAATTTCATTGGATACTATTACCAATTTTCTCATTAATTACAACATATATGGTACACTGGTGCCATATGTACATCAATGCTAGTATCATTTCTATTAATATTATTCGATGTCATGAATAAGTATATATTGTATCCATGTTATTTGATTTGTTTGATGACTCCATCTGCACTTGTTGTTGGAAATGTAAGAGCTTCTTGTCTTGTGAATTAAGAAGACTTGACATTTTTTAAAGGATATACACAAGCAACAACAATGTATAAAAACCTTCTTTTTTTTGAAAGTTAGTTGGCAAATAGCTTTCTGACATTTGCATTAGAGATAAAAAAAAGTTTTTACATCCTACTCTCTGTATATCTCAAATTGAGAATAGTGAGCAAATCAAAGCACTGTAATTCCTCGCATGGTCAGCTCCTCCAGGAAAGTCCTCAGTATGCATTTTTCCTTTCAACAGTGTTGACTCCACTGCCTTATTCTATATTGTGTATCATTGATTATAATGCACTGTACCGGCCTCTTGTTTCTCTCGGGCCATAATGCCCATGCTCCTGTGGCCCATGTCGTATCCTATTGAAGCCTCCCAGTGCGCTGTCGCCTTTTGCCGTGGTCGGTCCTACCAGATATCGTACCAGTCGGTTGATTCGACTTTGGACTGAAAATAAGATAAATCTATAGTAATTAGATTATTCTATAGTAGTGACTTTTTTTTCTTGTATTTTCTGTGTTGGTTGATTCGACTTTGGACTGAAAAGGAGATAAAATTAGATTAATCTAGTGAGCCTCCATAAATGACTCAACATAATAAGAGCATCTACATTTCGGTATTATGAGAGTTTCTAATCTGACGTGACACATCTAATTTTAGAGATATGGAAGAGTTTTTTATTTAGAAACTATGCAAGAAAGTTTTCTATTAAGAAATTGTTTATAAACTCCAAACTGGTCAAATGATTGACTTAAATTATTTCTCTTTTTTAATTTATTGCTAACATAGTTTAATAGAAACTCTAAAATTAAATTTAGAGATGTGAGAGTTAGAAACTTTATAGACCTTGATTTATAAAAAGTAGTTAACAATTATTTAAAAACTTATTTGAGTTGCTGGAATGTAGATGCTCTGAGGACCTAAGTTATAAAAAGCCCAACAATTCTTTTTACAATGTTAATCTCCCACAATTTTGGGCTTTGTATCGGCGTAGTATTGGGCGTGAACAAGACAATATCACTGAGATTTCACTACGGCAGACAGACCCATCAGCGACCGGCCAAATCGGTCGCTGAAGGGTTTTTCGCCGGTCGTTGATGGTTGTACCGGTCGCTGATGACCGAAATCGGTAGCAGATGACTCGGACGCAGATGCTTCGTCGCTGATGACCACCTCGCTGACGTCACCGGTCGCTGAAGGATCAGGCGCCGGTCGCTGATGACCCCTTTAGCGACCGATTTGTTCTGTCGCTGATGCTTCGTGCTGACGTGGCGCAAGATCATCAGAGACCGACTGGCCGGTCGCTGATGGTAAAAAATCGGTAGCAAAAGGTTTTTTTTATTTTTTTTTTATGCTTTTTCTGTTATTTTTCTATTTCCCAATTGGTACGACATCCAATATCAAATATCCAAGCAATGAAAACATAATTCACAAGCAAATATGCAATTCACCGTCGTCGTTTTCGATCGACAAATATATAATTCACAAACAATTTCACATGCAAACAATTGAACAATAATACTGATACGACATCCAAAGAATGTTAACACAGAATAAATATCCAAGCAAATATCCAAAGAATAAATATTTTAACACATAAATAATCATTTAACACACAAATATGTTAACACACAGATATCCAAGCAAATATTTTAACACATAAATATTTTAACACACAAATATCCAAGCAAATATTCAAATAATCATTGTACTTCTGAGCCAGCTGACCTGTAAATACGAAGAATAAATATTTTAACACATAAATAAATATTTTAACATGAAGAATAAACTGACCTGTCAGAAACATTAGATATAATCTACATAAATGAGAGTATTACTGTATTAGTATCAATCCATTATACGAACAAATGTCACAAAGTCTAAATACTACATGATTTGGCTGGTACTGGAATTTTTACTGCTGCGTCAAGTGATTTGGCTGGTACTGGTGTACCAGTGGTACCACAAACACTGATTTGGCTGGTACTGGTACTGGTGTACCAGTGGTACCACAAACAAGGCAGGACAAGAGAGGCACAAACAGTGGTACCAGTGATACCACAACCGCACAACCCAATGTCACCGTCTCACCGAGAAAATCAACAACTCGTGTGAGACGATCAAATATTTCCCAAATCGAAACATATTCTCACCAAATACCACAAGCAATTGGCTCAGATCCAGCAGCTAATTTGTTTTGATTCATAGAAGCCTTGTTTTGCATGGGATTTGAAGCAGATAATATCTCCTTTGTTGTTTCATCTTGGCCAATTTTACTAATCTTACAGGCCCTTTCAACAATTAGTACTTTACCTAGGAATCTCAACCTGTAAAATGACAAATATGTTATTCTGCTTCACTTGAATTAATTTAAAACCAATTTCTTAAGCCTCAATCCAACAGCAGAAGGTACAATTTTTTTAAACGACCTCAATTTATCCCAACTTAACCATCAATTTACAATTAAGACAATGAAATTGCATTTGATAGAGAATTACCTGTTTAATTGAGACTGTGCATGATTTGCTGTCGCCTCGTCCTTAAAATCTACAAATGCACAATTCCTCAACCTACCAAGAAAACAATGCAAATTAAGGCCGCCATTACAGGAATCAAAGAAAACAAACCTAACTAGTTGCCGCGGATGATAAAGCAATCATCAAATAACTTGGAAATTGGGGATGCAGCCTTAAATAGAGCAGCGGTGTAGCAGAAAAACACAGAGAAGGAGCGGTAGAGAGAAAGAGAAGAGAAGAGAAGAGAGGAGTGATACTTTACTTTCCCCCGGCACAAGGTCGTACAGAGGAGGCGCCATCTTCCAGCGGGTCGGGATTAGAGAGCGGGGTCGGGGTCAGAGAGAGGCGGGTCAGAGAGCGGTGTCGGGGTCGAGGATCAGCGTCGGGGTCTTCCAGCGAGAGTTCGGACGGTGCTGCTTCGGGCGGCGCGGTTTCCCGCTCGTTTTTTTTTTGGGCTAATTAACCTAAACCGCGCGCAGGAGAGGAGACAGAGAGAAAAGATATTATGCTGCGGTATTTTTACTTGAGACCCTTGAGTGACTGGGACAAGTCGGTCTCTGAAGGGTAATATCGCCGGTCGCCAGTCTCCGAAAATGACTTTTTTTTTTTTATTGTTTGAGAGGGGGTCTTTAGCGACCGGTGACTAAACCGGTCGCTGATGCCGGTCGCTGAAGATCAGTTTTGTTGTAGTGTTTGCTTTCATCATTTCATGCCATGAAGGCATGAATAATCGTAGGGGAGTGCATATCTTCTCACATAATTTAAATCTTGAATTTGTTTAAAAATTAGATTTTTTGAATTTAATTCGAATCAGTTTACAATTTACAGAGTAGATTAAGATTCATGCTTTGAAAATTCGGACGATCTGAAATTTTCATAGGCCAATTCCAAATTTAAGCCATATCAGACGATATGCATTCGAGATTCTTGACCGTGATTTGAATATTACGGTTTAGATAATTTTTTTAAAATTCTCAACAGTAGTGAGGATTCCATCCGGCAAGTTGCACGGACACAAATAGAATTATAGAACCGTTGTATCGGTCAATTCAGTATTCACCAAATAAATGCAAATATTGCAGATTACATGACAACAATACGTTTCAAACTCTACTCTGCGTGTACATGTTTTATTTAGTTTAGTAAGATATTGAGCAATTTAAGAAGATAATTTAGACAAAGAAGAGATAAATCACAAGAGGAAAAAAATAAGAAAACATTTCATTTATTAATTAAAGTCTAAAGAAAAAGATAACATGTTATCTCTTATTATAATACATCTACCACATAATAAATAACTTAGAAAAACTAAAAGTCTAATTTAAAAACTAACACTACATAATGAACTTAGAAGTTCTAATCTACTTTTGGAAACTCTAACATAATTAAAATGATATAAAAAATATAAATAATCAAATCTAAAAAATAGTAATATAATAAAGCCTCACAGAAAACACAACATAATTTAATATTGTAACTAATCATCATAGAAAATAATGAAATAGTGGGACTCCTTGAGACTTGTGCCTAGCCATTCAAAAAGATTACAACGGTCGCCGACATTTTTATTAATATTCAAAGTTTAATAGAAATTAATAAATATACCCAGATCCCCTGGAAAGTTATAAAAATATCCATACCGGCCATTTTCAGGCCGATATCCAATTTAATCCATTACCGGCCAGAAAATGGCTGGTACCCAATTTTTTTTAATACGGTATCGGCCATTTAATGGCCGGTACTCAAAGTTAGTTTTTTTTAGAGACTATGAGAGCAAGATGCAGAAATCTAACATTAAAAATTTGAATTTTTTTTAAATATTTGTTAAATAACTTCTTTTGATATATAATTAGATATTTAAACGCTAAATTACTTGAAGTTATGTTAAATTACGCTAAATTATATTGAAATACGCAAAATTAAAATAATTACAAAATGAAAGATACTCAATTTTAGAATACTGGTTATTGTTAAATTAAATTCACTAGCCGCATGCGAACACTAAACTACGTTTTTTTAGGTACTTACTTTTAACAATTTCACTATGCTGCATACGACACTGTCACTAGCCACATACGGGTCTTTGTATGTCTACTGATGATAAAAAACTTTAACTCAATTTTTAAGGCACTAAACGATGTTTTTTTGCAATTCTGATTCCGTCGGCCCCTTAGGATGATCCCGAGGGCGCCATTGATTCCGTCTCGTCCCAAGCTTTCCGAATTGGGGTCATACCCGCAAATTCGAGTTTCCTAGCCAAAGTTATGACCATTTAAAGTAAAAAAAAAACGATGCTTTCGTGCAAAAACACCGATGACGCACCGATGCTTTATGCATGGCTTAACGACGGCAGAAGTGTATCGATGTTTCATTGCAAAAACATCAACGATGCACCGATGTTTTTTTAACACTACTCTGCTTAATTGCCAATGTTAAGTCTAATAAAATATCGATGTTTCATTACAAAAACATCAGTGACGCACCAATGTTTTTTTAGTATTACCCGGCTAATAAAACATCGATGTTTCATTGCAAAAACATCGATGATGCACCGATACATGCAATCGATGTAACACACGCATCCAACCAAATACATTTGTTTAATCTTTGTCAAACCGAGTGCAAACTTTAATCCGAGTTTCCTACGATTTTTTCTTCTAGCCAACTATGTTATGCCTAACCTTAAAAAAAAAAAAAATTTGGGTACCGGCCATTAAATGACTTGTACCGTATTAAAAAAAATAAATTTGGATACCAGCAATTTTCTAGCCGATATGGATTAAATTGGGTACCGGTCAAAAAATGACCGGTAAGAATATTTTTATAATTTTTCAGTAGATTTGAGTATATTAATTAATTTCTATTAAACTTTGAATATTAATAAAAATGTCGGCAAAGGTCGTTGTTGGTAACGCACCATTTCAAACAAACAATATAAATATAAACCTCTCCCAGCGACCGGTATGAATATTTTTATAATTTTTCAGCAGATTTGGGTATATTAATTAATTTCTATTAAACTTTGAATATTAATAAAAATGTTGGCAAAGGTCGCTGTTGGTAACGCACCATTTCAAACAAACAATATAAATATAAACCTCTCCCATCTACTTTATTCCTCACCTTGCTTGAAAGAAAACATATACAAACACACCATGGCCACCACCACCACCATAAAACCAATCAAATGCAAAGGTACTAGCATGCTAATTAATATATCTCATGTGCTCTGATCTCTCTATCTGATTTTCCACACTTGAGCATGCAATAACGATTAATTTGTCTGATTGTGTGGTAACATGTAGCGGCGGTGAGCAGAGCCGGCGGAGAACCGTTGCAGATAGAGGAGGTGGTGGTGGCGCCGCCTAAAGCGTATGAGGTCCGGATAAAGACCATATGCACCTCCCTTTGCCATTCTGATGTCACATTTTGGCGCATGAAGGAAGGCCCCTTCACAGCACATCCGATTATTTTCGGTCATGAGGCTGTTGGGTATGTACCTTTTACAAAAATTTATTAATGATTAAATTATTATTGTTATTATTATTATTATTATTATTAAAATTTTCTGAGGAAAGGATTATAGCTATTAGTTTTTATTCTGAGTAAAAGGTTAATATTAGCGTCATGCCACTCTAATTTTCTGACATAAATCTAATTATGAGATTCCTCTTACTACCTAAGCGGGGTATGGTTAGATATTATCATAAATTGAACCCCACCAGCTGTCAAAAGATTTTTGGTTAAGAGAACAAGAACTGAAGCAGTATATAGTCAGGCACAACCTTGTAAATATAAGTTCAGGATATCATGTTACAGTACCGATTGTGTAAAGTATCAAAAATTTTAAAATCCCAAAGTTCATTCTCTTCCTCAACATAATTCCCTAACAAGCTCATATTTTGAACTCAATTGGGCTGCTGTACAGGACGATTGAGAGCGTAGGTGAGCATGTTGACGAGTTCAAAGTGGGTGACCTGGTGGTCCCCACATTCATGGCACAATGCAATGAGTGCATCGACTGCACTTCAGAGCGCAGCAATATGTGCTCCAAACTCGAGTTTCAGGTCGGACATGCCATGCCTAGAGATGGGACAACTAGGTTTGCTGATGCCAAAGGAATGCCGATTAATCACTTTCTTCGTGTATCGAGTTTCAGTGAATACACGGTTGTAGATGTCGCTTATGTCACCAAGGTGGACCCCGCAATCTCACCTGAGAAAGCCTGCCTCCTTAGTTGTGGCATCTCTTCTGGTAGCTGCACAAATTTATGACATTATTCGTTTTTCTTTTTTAGTTATATGGCATAAATGAGATTAGAAGAATTAATTCTGCCTGAATTTCGTAATGATATATTACTGACAGAAGATCAGGAATCTAGAGTTTAAATGACACATGTGACTGAATTAATTAATTTAGTTAGGTTATATATCAGGACATATGAACCGGCAATGTTATTAAATTTCTTCCTTTCAATTAGATATCTAAGAAAGGACCTTCAATTACGGAGGATGATGTTTACAGAGCAGGATTTATCGGTTTTTTTATTCAATGATTGGTTGATTAATTAAATTACGTGAATCACAGGTGTTGGAGCAGCATGGAAGGTGGCTGGGGTGGAGGCGGGATCCACAGTCGCCATCTTTGGCCTTGGAACAGTTGGTTTAGCTGTATGTATTACATGTATTTTAATTTTCCATAGGATTTTGACAGGTATTCTTTGCAAAAAGGTAATTATTTGGAATCATAAAGAAAGCAGACTATTCAGTTCTTATGTTAAGCCAATTCAAACAGAAAAGGTTCAAAATATTATAAAAACTCAGATCGCATTTTTTTTTGAGGAAAAACATGTGTTGAGTGCATGTGTGTAGAGATTGGGTAATTCTATTTTTAATATTCCAAAGCCCCAATTATGCATCCATAGTGAGATGTTTAATCCACTGCCTGGTATGTGCATGATTGAAATTGCCCAAAATTTGTGTGTTTTTTGAAGTGTGTGGGTGAATAGCTGTACCTGTGGTATGAACTATGAAGTCTGTCACTTGTGAAGTAACAGTGATGATGTGCTTACATATTGTCTGTTTTGGGCTCTCCCAATGCCATCACCATTTCATTAATAAGGCATTGTTGAAGGTTCTTAGGTTCATTACTCCCAACCCTCCCACTTGCTTTGCTCTATTGTGGCAAGCTACCGTGCCATAGAAATTCAGATAGCATTTTGTTCCAAAAAGATAAAAAAAAATCAAAGGAAAACCTGACACAGGTAAGATCTGATACTGGTAGAAATGAAATAGAAAACAGAGAGAAAGATAAGGTGAAAAGATGAAGCAGTTAAGAAAATGCATAAAAAACTTTTAAAAAAACAATAGCATGCGCTATGGTATCTTAATAATTTTTGAACTTCTAGTAATGCTAACGTTTTTAATTATATTTTCTATGGCTCTCTACTTGAAGCTGGGTTAAGAATCATGACAATTCGTACCAGACCTATGCAAAACAAAATACTCTTACCCATTCCTTAATTTTTCTCAAATTATCAAAAATAAGAAAACTGCATATCAATATAGTTGGCTGTTGGCTGCATGATTGTATCATGCTCTTGCTCTAATTAGCAATTACACCATACAGAGACAATTACTTTAGATGAATTTTTCCTACTGGATAACAACAATTGTGTGGGTTACTCTTTTACATGTACTTCGATATTTCGAGTACATAATACCAGTTCTTTATGCAATTTCACAGGTTGCAGAGGGATGCAGGTTGCGTGGAGTATCACGAATCATTGGCATTGATTTGAATCCTGATAAATTTGAGCTAGGTACCAATTAATTAATTCTTTATGATACTTTTACTGTTAAGATAATTAGGAATATATTCTCATGTGATATATGTATATAAGCAGGAAAAATTGTTGGGCTGACAGATTTCGTGAATCCCGGCGAACTTGGTGAAAAATCTATTAGTGAGGTACTGCTAACATACCTATAAAATGCAAAATAATGGTGCACAGAACTCTAATTCGACATTCATTTTTCGTTGCTGAATTAGGTAATCATAGAGATGACAAAGGGTGGGGCCGACTATTGCTTCGAGTGCATTGGTGTAGCATCAGTAATGAATGATGCATTTAAAAGCTCTCGGAAGGTACAGACTGATTGGCCAGTTCATACCAGAAATATACCTAGCTGAATCTGTGCCAGTTATATATAATATACCAGGAGGAAAAAAGCTATAGCTGGACCAGCATAAGTTCATTGAACTAATATTCTCTTTATCTTTTTTGGTTGACAATTAAGGGTTGGGGCAAGACTATAATTTTAGGCGTGGAGATGCACCGCTCACCATTATGCTTAGAATCTTATGACATATTGAACGGTAAATGCGTAATGGGTTCGCTATTTGGAGGGATCAAGGCAAAAAATGACATCCCAATTCTTGTAAATAAGTATCTCAGCAAGGTTATTCTTCATACGCTTCTTCAAAAGAAATGTGTTTTAGATTATCATTCGTTACACAATTTATTTGGTTCAATTTTCTGTTAATGAAAAGCAAAACAATTTGTAGGAGCTGGAGCTTGACATGTTTATAACACATGAGGTTGGTTTAGCAGAGATAAACACAGCTTTTAATTTACTTCTTGAAGGAAAGAGTCTTAGATGCATTATTTGGATGGACAAATGAAGCAAAGAAATTTTAAATTCTCTTGCCACTCCGTTCTCAATAAAAAACAAATATTTCTAAATTCAACAAATATTTTGTTAGTTTTGCCAGGCTATTTAAAGCTGTTCATCCAAATGTATCTTGTTTTGTACCTGGTTATTATGATAATGCGTGTTGCCAGAAATGTATCAATATAAAAGATAACTACTGTCAGTTCAAAATTGTTGCATGGCATATCAAATATAAAAGGTATAAAGTCTGATATAATCTAAATGCATCTTCATACCATTTTCAATAATGAAAGCCATAGTTCTCAAACGATTAGCTGTGTACCTGAACCTGACTTTCTTTAGAACTGTTCGGCTTTTGTTTGAACCGGTTCTGAATTGGTTCTTTTTGAGCCGCACCTTAGTTTTTCGGCTTCACACCATGTTGCCATTACTGGGTCTTCTGGTTATATGTTCTTGTGATTACAAGTTTGACAATGGTTTCACTGGATTACAGCGCTCGATAAGGTGTTATTAATTCTGTCAGTTCCCAGCAAACTTTCCAAATGATTTGTCAGATTCGTCACCTCCTAATTAAACTAGGAACGTATTAGTATGATTTAAACGTCCATTTTCTTAAATGGGTCAAACTCAGGACCTCATTTGTAAAAATCCAAACCAGAAACTACTACGGTTATATCTGACTGACTATTTTGGTAATAGATAAATACATAATTGTATTACTACCAGGAAATTATAAAAGATAACAATAAAGAACACAATAAGTACATCATCTGTCACCTGTGAGTTGGAGTGCTTGATTCCATTTTACCCGGAAAGGAATAATGGCTCAAATTAGATCAAGTTCACCAAATGAGCACTTTCTGTCTGAACAATTTTATTCTTTTTGATTGTAACTTACTTTTAATTTATCAATAAAATATAAAATTAGAGGCTTAGACTCCTATCTTAGTTAGAAAAAAATAAAGTACTTAACTATTCTAGTTAGTCCTAACAGATTTAAGTCTTGGTTGATCAGTAGCACTGGCCGGAAGCTTTGGCACAAGAATTATGAGTATGAAACTAGATCGGATATAGCTTATATAACTAGAATCCGTAGCTAAACTTATGGTACAGGTCGAATAAAAAATGATATACGGGCAAATTAATACAGGACCATATAATCACATCAAAGCGCTACAGCTTTAAATTTCATTGGATACTATTACCAATTTTCTCATTAATTACAACATATATGGTACACTGGTGCCATATGTACATCAATGCTAGTATCATTTCTATTAATATTATTCGATGTCATGAATAAGTATATATTGTATCCATGTTATTTGATTTGTTTGATGACTCCATCTGCACTTGTTGTTGGAAATGTAAGAGCTTCTCGTCTTGTGAATTAAGAAGACTTGACATTTTTTAAAGGATATACACAAGCAACAACAATGTATAAAAACCTTCTTTTTTTTTAAAGTTAGTTGGCAAATAGCTTTCTGACATTTGCATTAGAGATAAAAAAAAGTTTTTACATCCTACTCTCTGTATATCTCAAATTGAGAATAGTGAGCAAATCAAAGCACTGTAATTCCTCGCATGGTCAGCTCCTCCAGGAAAGTCCTCAGTATGCATTTTTCCTTTCAACAGTGTTGACTCCACTGCCTTATTCTATATTGTGTATCATTGATTATAATGCACTGTACCGGCCTCTTGTTTCTCTCGGGCCATAATGCCATGCTCCTGTGGCCCATGTCGTATCCTATTGAAGCCTCCCAGTGCGCTGTCGCCTTTTGCCGTGGTCGGTCCTACCAGATATCGTACCAGTCGGTTGATTCGACTTTGGACTGAAAATAAGATAAATCTATAGTAATTAGATTATTCTATAGTAGTGACTTTTTTTTCTTGTATTTTCTGTGTTGGTTGATTCGACTTTGGACTGAAAAGGAGATAAAATTAGATTAATCTAGTGAGCCTCCATAAATGACTCAACATAATAAGAGCATCTACATTTCGGTATTATGAGAGTTTCTAATCTGATGTGACACATCTAATTTTAGAGATATGGAAGAGTTTCTTATTTAGAAACTATGCAAGAAAGTTTTCTATTAAGAAACTGTTTATAAACTCCAAACTGGTCAAATGATTGACTTAAATTATTTCTCTTTTTTAATTTATTGCTAACATAGTTTAATAGAAACTCTAAAATTAAATTTAGAGATGTGAGAGTTAGAAACTTTATAGACCTTGATTTATAAAAAGTAGTTAACAATTATTTAAAAACTTATTTGAGTTGCTGAAATGTAGATGCTCTGAGGACTTAAGTTATAAAAAGCCCAACAATTCTTTTTACAATGTTAATCTCCCACAATTTTGAGCTTTGTATCGGCGTAGTATTGGGCGTGAACAAGACGATATCACTGAGATTTGCTTTCATCATTTCATGCCATGAAGGCATGAATAATCGTAGGGGAGTGCATATCTTCTCACATAATTTAAATCTTGAATTTGTTTAAAAATTAGATTTTTTGAATTTAATTCGAATCAGTTTACAATTTACAGAGTAGATTAAGATTCATGCTTTGAAAATTCGGACGATCTAAAATTTTCATTGGCCAATTCCAAATTTAAGCCATATCAGACGATGTGAATTCGAGATTCTTGACCGTGATTTGAATATTACGGTTTAGATAATTTTTTTAAAATTCTCAACAGTAGTGAGGATTCCATCCGGCAAGTTGCACGGACACAAATAGAATTATAGAACCGTTGTATCGGTCAATTCAGTATTCACCAAATAAATGCAAATATTGCAGATTACATGACAACAATACGTTTCAAACTCTACTCTGCGTGTACATGTTTTATTTAATTTAGTAAGATATTAAACAATTTAAGAAGATAATTTAGACAAAGAAGAGATAAATCACAAGAGGAAAAAAATAAGAAAACATTTCATTTATTAATTAAAGTCTAAAGAAAAAGATAACATGTTATCTCTTATTATAATACATCTACCACATAATAAATAACTTAGAAAAACTAAAAGTCTAATTTAAAAACTAACACTACATAATGAACTTAGAAGTTCTAATCTACTTTTGGAAACTCTAACATAATTAAAATGATATAAAAAATATAAATAATCAAATCTAAAAAATAGTAATATAATAAAGCCTCACAGAAAACACAACATAATTTAATATTGTAACTAATCATCATAGAAAATAATGAAATAGTGGGACTCCTTGAGACTTGTGCCTAGCCATTCAAAAAGATTACAACGGTCGCCGACATTTTTATTAATATTCAAAGTTTAATAGAAATTAATAAATATACCCAGATCCCCTGGAAAGTTATAAAAATATCCATACTGCCATTTTCAGGCCGATATCCAATTTAATCCATTACCGGCCAGAAAATGGCTGGTACCCAATTTTTTTTAATACGGTATCGGCCATTTAATGGCCGGTACTCAAAGTTAGTTTTTTTTTAGAGACTATGAGAGCAAGATGCAGAAATCTAACATTAAAAATTTGAATTTTTTTAAATATTTTTAAATAACTTCTTTTGATATATAATTAGATATTTAAACGCTAAATTACTTGAAGTTATGTTAAATTACGCTAAATTATATTGAAATACGCAAAATTAAAATAATTACAAAATGAAAGATACTCAATTTTAGAATACTGGTTATTGTTAAATTAAATTCACTAGCCGCATGCGAACACTAAACTACGTTTTTTTAGGTACTTACTTTTAACAATTTCACTATGCTGCATACGACACTGTCACTAGCCACATACGGGTCTTTGTATGTCTACTGATGATAAAAAACTTTAACTCAATTTTTAAGGCACTAAACGATGTTTTTTTGCAATTCTGATTCCATTGGCCCCTGAGGATGATCCCGAGGGCGCCATTGATTCCGTCTCGTCCCAAGCTTTCCGAATTGGGGTCATACCCGCAAATTCGAGTTTCCTAGCCAAAGTTATGACCATTTCAAGTAAAAAAAAAACGATGCTTTCGTGCAAAAACACCGATGACGCACCGATGCTTTATGCATGGCTTAACGACGGCAGAAGTGTATCGATGTTTCATTGCAAAAACATCAACGATGCACCGATGTTTTTTTAACACTACTCTGCTTAATTGCCAATGTTAAGTCTAATAAAATA
Organism: Carex parvula; assembly: GCA_025461045.1. Lineage (NCBI taxonomy): Eukaryota > Viridiplantae > Streptophyta > Magnoliopsida > Poales > Cyperaceae > Carex > Carex parvula. Next base: position 52,587 of record JAJGRW010001305.1, on the reverse strand, counting down.
TCGATGTTTCATTACAAAAACATCAGTGACGCACCAATGTTTTTTTAGTATTACCCGGCTAATAAAACATCGATGTTTCATTGCAAAAACATCGATGATGCACCGATACATGCAATCGATGTAACACACGCATCCAACCAAATACATTTGTTTAATCTTTGCCAAACCGAGTGCAAACTTTAATCGAGTTTCCTACGATTTTTTCTTCTAGCCAACTATGTTATGCCTATCCTTAAAAAAAAAAAAAATTTGGGTACCGGCCATTAAATGACTTGTACCGTATTAAAAAAAATAAATTTGGATACCAGCAATTTTCTAGCCGATATGGATTAAATTGGGTACCGGTCAAAAAATGACCGGTAAGAATATTTTTATAATTTTTCAGTAGATTTGGGTATATTAATTAATTTCTATTAAACTTTGAATATTAATAAAAATGTCGGCAAGGTCGTTGTTGGTAACGCACCATTTCAAACAAACAATATAAATATAAACCTCTCCCAGCGACCGGTATGAATATTTTTATAATTTTTCAGTAGATTTGGGTATATTAATTAATTTCTATTAAACTTTGAATATTAATAAAAATGTTGGCAAAGGTCGCTGTTGGTAACGCACCATTTCAAACAAACATATAAATATAAACCTCTCCCATCTACTTTATTCCTCACCTTGCTTGAAAGAAAACATATACAAACACACCATGGCCACCACCACCACCATAAAACCAATCAAATGCAAAGGTACTAGCATGCTAATTAATATATCTCATGTGCTCTGATCTCTCTATCTGATTTTCCACACTTGAGCATGCAATAACGATTAATTTGTCTGATTGTGTGGTAACATGTAGCGGCGGTGAGCAGAGCCGGCGGAGAACCGTTGCAGATAGAGGAGGTGGTGGTGGCGCCGCCTAAAGCGTATGAGGTCCGGATAAAGACCATATGCACCTCCCTTTGCCATTCTGATGTCACATTTTGGCGCATGAAGGAAGGCCCCTTCACAGCACATCCGATTATTTTCGGTCATGAGGCTGTTGGGTATGTACCTTTACAAAAATTTATTAATGATTAAATTATTATTGTTATTATTATTATTATTATTATTAAAATTTTCTGAGGAAAGGATTATAGCTATTAGTTTTTATTCTGAGTAAAAGGTTAATATTAGCGTCATGCCACTCTAATTTTCTGACATAAATCTAATTATGAGATTCCTCTTACTACCTAAGCGGGGGTATGGTTAGATATTATCATAAATTGAACCCCACCAGCTGTCAAAAGATTTTTGGTTAAGAGAACAAGAACTGAAGCAGTATATAGTCAGGCACAACCTTGTAAATATAAGTTCAGGATATCATGTTACAGTACCGATTGTGTAAGTACCAAAAATTTTAAAATCCCAAGTTCATTCTCTTCCTCAACATAATTCCCTAACAAGCTCATATTTTGAACTCAATTGGGCTGCTGTACAGGACGATTGAGAGCGTAGGTGAGCATGTTGACGAGTTCAAAGTGGGTGACCTGGTGGTCCCCACATTCATGGCACAATGCAATGAGTGCATCGACTGCACTTCAGAGCGCAGCAATATGTGCTCCAAACTCGATTTTCAGGTCGGACATGCCATGCCTAGAGATGGGACAACTAGGTTTGCTGATGCCAAAGGAATGCCGATTAATCACTTTCTTCGTGTATCGAGTTTCAGTGAATACACGGTTGTAGATGTCGCTTGTGTCACCAAGGTGGACCCCGCAATCTCACCTGAGAAAGCCTGCCTCCTTAGTTGTGGCATCTCATCTGGTAGCTGCACAAGTTTATGACATTATTTGGTTGTCTTCTTGAGTTATATGGTATAAATGAGATTAGAATAATTAATTCTGCCTGAATTTCGTAATGATATATTACCAATGACGGAAATTTATGATTTAGTTTGAATTATTTTAATGAAGACCTTGTCTTATTTAACATGGTCTTCTTTGCTTTATAGGTAGATAATAATTTATTTTATGATGAGATCAGGAATCTAGAGTTTAAATGACACATGTGACTGAATTAATTAATTTAGTTAGGTTATATATCAGGACATATGAACCGCCAATGTTATTAAATTTCTTCCTTTCAATTAGATATCTAAGAAAGGACCTTCAATTACGGAGGATGATGTTTACAGAGCAGGATTTATCAGTTTCTTTATTCAATGATTGGTTGATTAATTAAATTACGTTTAATTGAATCACAGGTGTTGGAGCAGCATGGAAGGTGGCTGGGGTGGAGGCGGGATCCACAGTAGCCATCTTTGGCCTCGGAACAGTTGGTTTAGCTGTATGTATTACATGTATTTTAATTTTCCATAGGATTTTGACAGGTATTCTTTGCAAAAGGTAATTATTTGGAATCATAAAGAAAGCAGATTATTCAGTTCTTATGTTAAGCCAATTCAAACAGAAAAGGTTCAAAATATTATAAAAACTCAAATCGCATTTTATTTTTTTGAGGAAAAACATGGGTCACGCCCTGTTAACCAGTGTCCACCCCCTTTTTAATCAAATTATCAATCGTCAGGATCCTGTTAAGTGATGCTAACCACCTGAAAACCCTTTAATTCCCAGATGTTTTGTTGTCTCGTTATGATTCTGGGCCCATCTTTGAGTGTTGTATAAGCACTTTTCACCGTGAACTGTCCTGAATCTTTCCATTTCCACTGTATGTCATCGTGGGCATGCTGGTCCAGTGTTGTGCTTTGTAGAAGTTGTCGAAGTTTTTGTAACTCTTGGTCTGCTAGGGTTGAGAGGGAATGTACGAACATATCCCTGATGTCTTGTGTAGTCACGGCTTGTACGAGTGTTGTTGTGTTGAGTGCATGTGTGTAGAGATTCTGTAATTCTATTTTTAATATTCCAAAGCCCCAATTATGCATCCATAGTGAGATGTTTAAGCCACTGCCCGGTATGTGCATGATTGAAATTGCCCAAAATTTGTGTGTTTTTTGAAGTGTGTGGGTGAATAGCTGTACCTGTGGTATGAACTATGAAGTCTGTCACTTGTGAAGTAACAGTGATGATGTGCTTACATATTGTCTGTTTTGGGCTCTCCCAATGCCATCTCCATTTCATTAATAAGGCGTTATTGAAGGTTCTTAGGTTCATTACTCCCAATCCTCCCACTTGCTTTGCTCTATTGTGGCGAGGTACCGTGCCATAGAAACTCAGATCGCTTTGTTCCAAAAAGATAAAAAAATCAAAGGAAAACCTGACGCAGGTAAGATCTGATACTGGTAGAAATGAAATAGAAAACAGAGAGAAAGATAAGGTGAAAAGATGAAGCAGTTAAGAAAATGCATAAAAAACTTTTAAAAAAACAATGGCATGCGCTATGGTATCTTAATAATTTTTGAACTTTTAGTAATGCTAACGTTTTTAATTTATTTTCTGTGGCTCTCTACTTGAAGCTGGGTTAAGAATCATGACAATTCGTACCAGACCTATGCAAAACAAAATACTCTTACCCATTCCTTAATTTTTCTCAAATTATCAAAAATAAGAAAACTGCATATCAATATAATTGGCTGTTGGCTGCATGATTGTATCATGCTCTTGCTCTAATTAGCAATTACACCATACAGAGACAATTACTTTAGATGAATTTTTCCTACTGGTTAACAACAATTGTGTGGGTTACTCTTTTACATGTACTTCGATATTTCGAGTACATAATACCAGTTCTTTATGCAATTTCACAGGTTGCAGAGGGATGCAGGTTGCGTGGAGTATCACGAATCATTGGCATTGATTTGAATCCTGATAAATTTGAGCTAGGTACCAATTAATTAATTCTTTATGATACTTTTTACTGTTAAGATAATTAGGAATATATTCTCATGTGATATATGTATATAAGCAGGAAAAATTGTTGGGCTGACAGATTTCGTGAATCCCGGCGAACTTGGTGAAAAATCTATTAGTGAGGTACTGCTAACATACCTATAAAATGCAAAATAATGGTGCACAGAACTCTAATTTGACATTCATTTTTCGTTGCTGAATTAGGTAATCATAGAGATGACAAAGGGTGGGGCCGACTATTGCTTCGAGTGCATTGGTGTAGCATCAGTAATGAATGATGCATTTAAAAGCTCTCGGAAGGTACAGACTGATTGGCCAGTTCATACCAGAAATTAATATACCTAGCTGAATCTGTGCCAGTTATATATAATATACCAGGAAGAAAAAAGCTATAGCTGGACCAGCATAAGTTCATTGAACTAATATTCTCTTTATCTTTTTTGGTTGACAATTAAGGGTTGGGGCAAGACTATAATTTTAGGCGTGGAGATGCACGGCTCACCATTATGCTTAGAATCTAATGACATATTGAACGGTAAATGCGTAATGGGTTCGCTATTTGGAGGGATCAAGCCAAAAAATGACATCCCAATTCTTGTAAATAAGTATCTCAGCAAGGTAATTCTTCATACGCTTCTTCAAAAGAAATGTGTTTTAGATTATCATTCGTTACACAATTTATTTGGTTCAATTTTCTGTTAATGAAAAAGCAAAACAATTTGTAGGAGCTGGAGCTTGACATGTTTATAACACATGAGGTTGGTTTAGCAGAGATAAACACAGCTTTTAATTTACTTCTTGAAGGAAAGAGTCTTAGATGCATTATTTGGATGGACAAATGAAGCAAAGAAATTTTAAATTCTCTTGCCACTCCGTTCTCATAAAAATCTATTGAAAATAATAATGAAGAGGATCTGACCCAATAAGAAGATCAAGATCAGACCCAATAAGAATAGGAAGATCTCTATAGATTATGTAATTCAGGAAGTACTGCTGTAATTTAGATTTTATTATATGTAATTAGATTATAGCTATATTAGCTCAAACAGCTATATGATAATTAGATCTTGTAATTATTATGAAAGTTTGTTATTAGGAAGGTATAACGGCTAATTGGCCAATTAGCCTATATAATCACCTGTAAACATTGTACAGAAATATTCAATACAATACAAATAATTTTATCTCTTTCTGTCTCTAAAAATAATATGGTATCAGAGCTCTGATACTAGACCTGCTTAGAGAAACAACTCCCAATCCAAGGTGATGGCTGAGACACCACCATCGACTGTTCAAGAGGAGATCTCTGAGATGTCTAGCAATTCAATTCAACCACCAATTTCAGATGGCAACTCATCTATTCGCCTCACCACCACGCTCCTCAATGGCAGCAATTATTTGGGTTGGTCGAGAGCTATCATTATTGCACTAGAAGGCAAAGGTAAAGAAGGTTATATAGATGGTTCAATTCAATCTCCCGGAAAAACAGATACCAACTATCCTAATCGGAAAATGAATGACCGCCAAATTCTATCTGGTCTGTTAAACTCAATGCAACCCGAGATCTCTAACTTGTTCTTTCTTTCTGACTCCTTCTTGAATTTGTGGAATTCTGTAAGAGAAATGTTTGGACAACAACATAATTATTCTCATGTTTTTAAATTGAAACAAGAAATTACACAAATCAGACAAGGAGAAAAATCAGTTACTGAAATACTCAGAGCAATCAAAGGGAACGCACACAATTCAATTAAGAAACGAGCAAGAAAAAACCTTTGCTTTCTTGGCAGCTCTTAATCCTAGCTATGAAGCTGTCAGGAGCCAAATTTTGTTAGCACCAACTTTACCCTCTTTTGCAAGTGTGGCAGCTCAGGTCCAGAGAGAAGAATCAAGGCGCAAAACTATGATGCCAGAGGTTAAACATGTTGAAGAAGAGAGGCTAGCAATGGCGGTAGACAAAAGCTTCACCGGCAAGCCCAATTTCAACAGCGGCCCGACCAACACCAGTAGGGGGAGAGGTAATTCGAGTGCAAAATGCGATCACTGTCATCGCAATAGACATACGAAGGATCGTTACTGGTTTCTGTATCCTCACCTACGACTAGCGAAGAAGAAGGAGAAGACGGGAGGAACTGGAGGTATTTCGCATGTGGCAATTGCACAAACCAGCGGCTCGGGGCAGGAGGCTTCTAGTTCCCTTCTTCTCCAACAGATCGGGCAGTTGATTCAGGCCTTCAGTGCGAATTCGAATGCTGGACAAGAGGCGAGCAACAAGCATCGTTCAGCAGGTGAGTATTTTTGTTCGGACCTCAATTTGGGAAGAAAGGATAGGGAATATTCTAATTCAAACCTTGGAAATAAACAATTCATTTTTAGGGTCTGTTTTAGAAACATACTCATTTTGAGTAGCGTTAATTAGCCAATATTAACTATTTCAGGTCAAGTTGAAACTCCCGGAAGTTCTCAAGAACAACAAATTGAAGATGAAGATGCATCTCAAAATGACACTCTTCAAGTCTCAGGTGACACAAATCAAAATCATGTTCGCAGGTCAGTACGTTCCACTAGACCTCCTAGCAGGTTAAGGGATTTTGTTACATATCACACTTCATTATACCCTATTCAAAATCATCTTACTTATGATCATGTATCCCCAAAATACCATGCCTTTATAAGCTCTATATCAAGTCAAACCGAGCTATCAACATATCAAGAAGCCCAAACAAATCCTATATGGAAAAAGGCAATGAATGAAGAGCTAGATGCTCTTGAGAAATAAAACTTGGACCATTGTAAATCTACCTCATGGAAAAAACCTGTATGATGCAAATGGATTTATAAGGTCAAGTATAACAGTGATGGTTCAGTTGAACGATATAAAGCCAGATTGGTAGCTAAAGGTTTTACCTAAACGTATGGTATAGACTACACCGAAACTTTTGCACCTGTAGCCAAAATGAGTACAGTTAGGGTACTATTATCAATAGCAGTAAACAAAGGTTGGGATTTATTTCAAATGGATGTTAAAAATGCATTCCTCCAAGGAAATTTAAAGGAAGAAGTTTATATGAACCTACCATCTGGCCACTCTAGTGAACTTAACAAAAATCTTGCATGTCGGTTGCACAAATCAATTTATGGTCTTAAACAATCACCTCGTGCATGGTATGCCAAGTTAAGCTGGGCATTGTCAAAACTTGGTTTTTCTAAAAGTTCTGCAGACTCATCCATGTTCACCAAACACACAAGAATCTCAAGAATCTCAACTGTTATTGTTTTAGTGTACGTAGATGACATCATTATTACAGGTAACATGAATCATGAAATTAAGACAGTACAAGACCACTTAAAAGAAAATTTTTGATATCAAAGACTTGGGAAAATTAAAATACTTCTTTGGCATAGAGGTAGCACACTCTAATAAAGGTCTCTTTCTGTCTCAAAGGAAATATACCCTAGACTTACTCAAGAAAACTGGTAAACTAGGCTCTAAACCAGTTAATACACCTATGGAAATGAATTGCAAATTAAACCCTACAGACGGTGAACCTTTAAAGGACATAGGACAGTTTCAGAGACTTGTTGGCAAATTAATCTACCTAACTATTACCAGACCTGACATCACATATGCAGTCAGTGTAGTAAGTCAATTTATGCATAGTCCAAGAACAAGTCATTTGAATGTTGTCAACCGAATCCTGTGTTATTTAAAAGGTTCACCAGGAAAGGGAATTTGTATGAAAAAGAATAATGATAATACTATTCTTGGTTACTCTGATGCAGATTGGGCAGGCAGTGCTGATAGAAGGTCTACAACTGGATATTGCACGTTTGTTGGAGGCAACTTAGTAACCTGGAAGAGCAAGAAACAAAATGTTGTGGCAAGATCCAGCACAGAAGCAGAATATCGAGCGATGGCATCCACAGCAAGTGAACTCACGTGGTTAAAGCAATTATTACAAGACATGGGGATGCAAGTCAACAATCCCATAAAGATGTACTGTGACAACAATGCAGCAAGACACATTGCATCAAATCCAGTTTTTTATGAAAGAACAAAAAACATAGAAGTCGATTGCCACTTCATACGAGAAAAGGTACAATCTAAAGAAATTGAAACACCGTATGTAAGTAGCAACGATCAACTTGCAGATATTTTCACCAAAGCACTTGATGGAAAAACTTTTCACACAATTACAAGCAAGTTGGGTTCTTTCAACTTATTCGATCCCAACTTGAGGGGGGTATTGAAAATAATAATGAAGAGGATCTGACCCAATAAGAAGATCAAGATCAGACCCAATAAGAATAGGAAGATCTCTATAGATTATGTAATTCAGGAAGTATTGCTGTAATTTAGATTTTATTATATGTAATTAGATTATAGCTATATTAGCTCAAACAGCTATATGGTAATTAGATCTTGTAATTATTAGGAAGTTTGTTATTAGGAAGGTATAACGGCTAATTGGCCAATTAGCCAATATAATCACCTGTAAACATTGTACAGTTTTGCCTCTAAAAATAAAATAAAATAATAAAATAAAATATTTCTAAATTCAACAACTATTTTGTTAGTTTTGCCAAGCTATTTAAAACTGTTCATCCAAATGTATCTTGTTTTGTACCTAGTTATTATGATAATGCGTGTTGCCAGAAATGTAACAATATAAAAGATAACTACACTTTTATTTGTCAGTTCAAAATTGTTGGCGTATCAAATATAAATGGTATAAAGTCTGATATAATCTAAATGCATCTTCATACCATTTTCAATAACGAAAGCCATAGTTCTCAAACAATTAGCTGTGTACCTGAACCTGACTTTATTTAGAATTGTTCGGCTTTTGTTTGAACCGGTTCTGAATTGGTTCTTTTTGAGCCGCACCTTAGTTTTTCGGCTTCACGCCATGTTGCCATTACTGGGTCTTCTGGTTATAAGTTCTTGTGATTACAAGTTTGACAATAGTTTCACTGGATTACAGCGCTCGATAAGGTGTTATTAATTCTGTCAGTTCCCAGCAAACTTTCAAAATGATTTGTCAGATTTGTCACCTCCTAATTAAACTAGGAACGTATTAGTATGATTTAAATGTCCATTTTCTTAAACGGGTCAAACTCAGGACCTCATTTGTAAAAATCCAAACCAGAAACTACTACGGGTACATCTGACTGACTATTCTGGTAATAGATAAATACATAAATACATAATTGTATTACTACCAGGAAATTATAAAAGATAACAATAAAGCAGAAATTTACCTGAAAGAAGAGGAGTTCGGAGTTTAGTGAGTTGAGTGAGTTGTGAAGGGGAGAGAGAAAGATGGGTAGTTATAGGGTATAAAATAGCAAAAAAAAAAAAAAAAAAAATTAGGGTGCCAGCCATTAAATGGCCTGTAATTGATTAAATTAGGTACCGACTATTTAATGGCCGGTTTGGATATTTTTATCTGCTAGGTATATTTATTAATTTCTAATTAACTTAGGATATTAATAAAAATGTCGGGAACTTGATCCGTTGATGATTTTAATTAATTAAATAACACGTGAGATATTGGTTAGAGAATAAATAAAGAAGCCCCAAATTTGCTATTTTAACAAAGAGTTTAATAAAATTGTCAAATAATTGTGGATAGAAAATTCAAAAGTTTGAGATACTTTTTTTTTCTGAGTGTAAAAATTAGTATTCTATCTAATTATTTAATATATATAAGAGATTTTCATTTAACTTACGATCTATCATAAGAATAATATTATATTTATTATTAAAAACCGATTTTCAAAATATTGCGATTTTCAATATCGGGCTAAATTTACTTTGAACTTGCGCCGTCGAGATTGCCTCATCCAACCTGCATGATCCAAACCGTGCACGGCTGTCTATTTTGTACTTTTCAGCTCAGATTCATTCGACACAACGAATCAAATGAGATAGTCTAAAACTAGTAGGGGTGATTAATGAGCGAGCATGAGCGAGTTGGGGTATGCTCATGCTCGGCTCATTAGCTTACTCATTAGCTTAATGAGCGAGTTAGAGTGAGTTGTTAATGAGCATGTTGATAATGAGCGAGTTACCGAGTTACTGAGTTGTTTAAAATACATCATTCAAAAACTAATTTTTATTTATAGAATTTAACAAATTGTCATAATCCAACCTAATTAAACAGTACATAATTTAACAAAAAAATGTCCATAAGCAAATTTAACAAAATCAAATTAACTATCTTTTTGTCGTTCTCACGGCCCTACATGTCACATACTTAAAGCTATCTCCTTGTCACATACTTACAAATTTGCATTATCAAAACAATAATAAAAATATAGAATTTAGAAATATACAAATTCAGAACTGTACAAATCCAGAACGGTAATTAAATTTTTTGTGATCAAATTTTGGATTATATTTTGAGACTAGTGTATTGATGAGTATGACTCGAAACCAAAGAAAATTAAGGAATAGTGCATTGAATGAGAATTGTAATTCTGCTTGTTTTAGGAAAATTTGCAAATTCTTAATATTATTTTTCTGGATATACTAACAGCTATTAGAGAAGTGGATTAAATGTGGCAGGATTTATGTAACTCAGTTTTTAATGAGCGAGTTATGAGCGAGTTGAGGTATGCTCATGCTCGGCTCATTAAGTTAATGAGCGAGTTATAGCGAGTTGATAATGAGCATTTAGCGAGCGAGTTATAGCGAGTTGATAATGAGCATTTAGCGAGCGAGTTATGAGCAATTTACTCTGCCCTAAAAACTACAACCACATAATTCACTACACATGTCAATAACTCTCACAGTGAAATCCAAAGTAATAATCCAAAGAGTAAAGATGTAGTCCCCCCCATTCCAGTCCCCTAACAGTCCCCCCCATTATAACTAACTTTTTCAATCATTGAACCACCTTGAAAAACGTGTAAAACGTGTACAAGTTGAGTCCAGTTTTTTTCTTAAAATACTTGATATCATAAGTATGAATACTTGATGAATTATATATGAATACTTCATATCTTAGGTATTCATACTTTCCATTTTGTATGAATACTTTTCATATTTGAACATTTGATACCTTGAAAAACGTGTAAAAGTATGTCATCATGGATCTTATTTGAAAGAGAAAAAAAAAATAGAAAACTTTCGTGTTTTTAGATTTGCAAAATTCCTCATAGATCGTCCCAAAAATTGGTTTGAATGAATGGAGAAATAAAAAACTACCTTGAAAAACGTGTAAAAGATGGGTAGTATTGTGTTCAGTTTTTAGAGTAAATACTTGATATCTTAGATATGAATACTTGATGAATTATATATGAATACTTGATATCTTAGGTATTCATACTTTCCATTTTGTATGTGAATTAATTTAATCAATGAATGGGGGACTGGTGGTGTGATCCACGTGACTTTTTGGTTGTGGTTCCCAATGCAGTCTGACAGTTACTGTTCCTGAAAAGTAATGATCCCCAGTCCGTATGTGAAATAATACTTGATATTTTAGGTATGAATATTTGATGAATTATATATGAATACTTCATATATTAGGTATTCATACTTTCCATTTTGGGACTGAATTAATGTATGTTGAATGGGGGACTGACAGTTGTACTTTGACAGTTAGGGGGACTGTTAGGGGACTGAATGGGGGAGACTGTTAGTTGATCCCTAATCCAAAATTACTTGGGTCTTTTCTATTAACGAATCCGAATCACATAAGGTAACAGAATATTTATGTTTTGATTTGGATCGTCCAATTAAAATCTGCATGACTATTAAAGTGGTCATGTGTGAAACGTGTGTTCCATCTTGACCGGACTGGTAGGCCTGCTAATGAGTGGGGCTGGCTCATGAGCCAATAAGTCGAACAGTTTAATAAATTGTATTGAGCCAAACTCTAAACAAAATAAAGCCCGGATGACTATTAAAGTGGTCATGTGTGAAACGTGTGTTTTATCTTGATCGGACTGGACTAGGCCTGCTAATGAGCTGCGCCGGCTTATGAGCCAATGAGTCGAACAGTTCAATAAATTGTATTGAGCCAAACTCTAAACAAAATAAAGCCCGGATGACTATTAAAGTGGTCATGTGTGAAACGTGTGTTCAGGCCACCTTGACCGGACCGGACTAAGCCTGCTAATGAGTCGGGCCAGCTCATGAATTAATGAGTCAAACAGTTCAATAAATTGTATTGAGTCAGACTCTAAACAAAATAAAACAAGAACTCGGCTCGAATTCAAATTTGAGCACTCAATCAGAGCCGAGTCGAGTAGCCCCTCGAATCCCATCTTCTCTTTCGTTCTCTCGCTCTCAAGCTCTCTCGCCTGTCGCACTCATCAATCGTATCTCTGTCGCACTCATCAATCGTATCTGCACAATTGGAGAGGATCAATAGTTCAATCATATCGGTCAAATTTGTGAGGATCGGATCGAATAAAGTTTAACTGGGTCAGTATAACTTTTGAATAAAAAAATAGCCAAGTCCTTTTATATATATATAAATTTAGTTTAATGGCGAGTTTTGAATGTGTGATATTCTATTACAAAAATATTGTTTTAGGCTTTTAGCCAACTATATTAATTGTTTTTCTCGTATGGTTATGACTTGAATTTATAAAAATGTGATGCCGAGCAAATAAAATTTGATTGCCATTTATTTTATACAAAAACAATTTATGGAAGTTGGAATTTGAATCTTTTCCGTTTCAGTAAAACATAAAAGAACAGAAAAATTCATCATGGACAAATTAATTAATCTGCTAAAAAAAATATAACTTGGTTTTCTCTTTGGCAAATTGAAAAATATAATAACTAGGTGTTGGTGGTTGTGACCAAATCTGTGCCTTAGATGTGAACCAGATGGACGGTCAGCAATAGACCAGAGAGGAGCATCAAGAATCAACATAATAATTTTGTTCTAGAAAACGAATGATGCTAATCCATACAAAGAACGCCAGTAAAAAACTAATTAATGCAAAAAAAATATATATTTAACTACATCACCAACCCCATTCCACACATATAAAGCGCAAAAGCATCTATGCCCCCTTAATCCTGTCATAGAAAAAGAACTACATTCTTGACAAGGGACACATACGCCATGGCTACCGCCACACCAAGACCCATCAAATGCAAAGGTAAAATTGGTCTCCATAATAACTTAAAATCACACTCTACCAAATTTCCTCTATGCCTTTTTCACACAATTTTGCAACTTTTCACATATCTGTGTGCAGCGGCAGTGAGCAGAGCGGCGGGGGAACCGCTCCAGATAGAGGAGGTGGTGGTGGCGCCACCTAAAGAATATGAGGTTAGGATAAAGATCATATGTACCTCACTTTGCCATAGTGATATCACATTTTGGCGCATGAAGGGTGGCCCAATCACAGTTCATCCCAAGATCTTCGGACATGAGGCTGTAGGGTAAGTTGCGTGCTCTGTAAACTCAATTGTTGATTAGTTTCTCATGATTTCTCCAGCTTAAGCGCCACCCCAAAAGAAATATAATCCAATGTGTTTTGTTTTTGTTTTCCTTGTATTCACTATTAATCTATTATATATCTCTCCATTCTTCTTTCTTCTTTGTTCTTTTGTGATGATGAAGCCTCTGTTCTAGAAATTTATTTTCTTCTGGTGTGCATATTATGGCCAGCATATGAGGTGATCATGTGCAGCATTTGCAATACAAACTACCACACGAGATTTGGAAAAGAAGAATCAGTCCTTTCGTTTTAATATTCCTGCTATTCATGAAAAGAGCCTTTTCCACATTTCTAGCTTGTTTTCAATCAGACTTTGGTGTACTGACTGTTGATTTAGTTTACTGAATATATTTAGTGACAACACAAATTCACTAACAAGACACACAATTTAAATCGAATGGCTTCGACAGGACAATAGAGAGCATAGGCGAGCATGTAAATGAATTCAAAGTGGGCGATTTAGTGGTCCCCGTTTTCACCGGACAATGCCATGAGTGCGCCGACTGCACCTCAGAACGAGGAAGCAACATATGCTCACTGCTACCATTTAAAATCAGTGCTGCAATGCCAAGGGATGGCACAACTAGGTTTACCGATACAAACGGAGAGCCAATTTACCATTTTACCGGTGTATCAAGCTTCAGCGAGTACACCGTAGTGGATGTTACTCAGGTTGTCAAGTTGGATGCAGCGGTTGAACATAGCAAGTTATGCTTGCTCAGCTGTGGCGTATCAACAGGTACACAAAATATATTGTTTTGAGACTTTGGAAAAATTATATATTCTTGTCATCACTTATTTTGCTGAGTGACCCTTAAAAATTTAGTTGTTATTTTTTTTTTATCTTGTACAAACATTAAATAATTTGTTTAAAAAGAAAGGCAATAATGTTAGGGTTCTAGAAATTGAGATTGGGATATGAAAATTTGATTATTTAGGGATATTCTTGTTTGTTCTCTATCTTATTTTGGATTGTTAATGAATTCCAGATCCCAAGGTTGATCAATTACAAACTCACATACATTATAATAATATTATTATAAATAATAATTATTATTATATAAACAATATTATTATAAATAATAATAATAATTATTATATAAACAATATTATTATAAATAATATTATTTTAATTTTTATGATTATTGTACTACATGGCTAATTTCTAAAGATGATAAATTAAAAAAATGATTACTTCCATTGATAGTGACGTCTATCTGGATTTCAGTAAGTCAATAGTTGTAATTAATTGATTTTATTAATAGGCGTTGGTGCTGCATGGAAAGTGGCTGGCGTGGAGGTTGGATCCACTGTTGCAATATTTGGCCTTGGATCAGTTGGTTTAGCAGTATGTCATGTTCACAATCTGTTAAATTTTAATATCTAATTTCCTTCTTACATTATAATGTATTTATTAATTAACTGACAACAGGTTGCAGAAGGATGTCGAATCCGCGGAGCCTCGAGAATTATCGGTGTTGATTTGAATCCTGACAAGTTTGAACTCGGTGAGATAATTTAGTAAAATATACTTGAGATTTCTTAAATTTGTTACTATTTTCTGAATCAGCATTTTCTTCTTTATGATTCTCTATATATTTGCAGGAAAGAAGTTTGGTTTGACAGATTTTGTGAATGCAAAAGAGATTGGCGAGAAATCAGTTAGCGAGGTCGATAATCCATAATTCATTTTGTTTGTCTACTATACGATCAATGATCAATCTAACCCTGCACAAAAAATATATGTATTGATCTCACTATCTCATCCTTTTTACAGGTGATTATTGAGATGACAAATGGCGGTGCTGACTACTGTTTTGAGTGCATAGGCTTAGCATCACTAATGAGCGATGCATTCAAAAGCTCTCGTCAGGTTATTTTAACAAAAAATTGGTACCAAACAGTGGGATAACTCACCAGTTTCATTGATGAAACATAAAGATACAAGAGTAGGGTACCAACAGCTGGTACCAAACTCTCAAAAGTATATTCCTTGTGCTATGTATAAGTGAGCAAGGAAAATAAAGAAAAAAAAAAAAAAAAAACTAGGCCCGGTGATAATCCAAAACAATATAACCTCTTAGGCTGAGTCATATTTACAAATTCGCATTTATTGTATCGGGCCCAAGAAAAGCCCATTACACTGTCTTGTAATTAATTGGACTGTGTAATCTCCCCCATTTCCAAAAAAAAATAGGTTAAACCCTAAACCCTGAACTACTCGGTGCCTAATCCAAAAAAAAAATAGGCTGAATCTTATTACAAATTCGCATTTAAGGTACCGGGCTCAAGGAAAGCCCATTAGACAGTGTAATCTCCTCCATTTCCAATTTGACCTATCTCAATCTTTTTGCCAACCTTTTGAAAATATAGAGAATAAAAGTACATTTTTTAAAATGCACCTCTCCTTTTTTATTTTATGATACAGGGTTGGGGTAAGACAATTATACTAGGAGTAGAGATGCATGGCTCGCCTTTATGCATGGCACCGTATGAACTGTTAAATGGCAAATGCGTAATGGGATCATTGTTTGGAGGGATCAAACCTAAAGATGACATCCCAACTCTTCTCAACAAGTACCTCAAGAAGGCAAGAATTTACTTTCCTTGATAATTTTTCATTATTAATACTGTTAGATGAAAGATTGCATGGTGTTTATTTTTGTTGCTAATTTTCTTTTTTCTTTTTAAAAAAAATATTGTAGGAACTGGAGCTCGACAAGTTCATTACGCATGAGATTGGTCTAGACGAAATAAATAAGGCATTTGATTTGCTGATTGAAGGAAAAAGCCTCAGATGTATTATTTGGATGGACAAATAAAGAAACAAAAGAAATATAGCGAACAGCTTTTATCTTGAATAAAAAATCCATTACTTTTATTTCAAGAAAGATTTATTTTAAATTCAGAATACTTAGATCTTCATGCAAATTTAGCATATATATTTGCCTTTTTATTGGGATGCAGCATGTGTAATTGCCTTTTTATTGGCAATATATAATGATTAGTTTTGCACTGATCATTTAAAGCTGTTCATGCAAATTTACTGTTGTAATTAAACTATTTACAATGATGTCATGTATGGTTTGTAGAACTGCAAATGATAATGCCAATAAATGACATTTCTTCCGGTACTTGATTCCCTTAAAAACCTATTTTCAGGAAATTTAACAGATAATTCTGAACTATATGAAAATACTTATTTTTGAAACAATATATTAGCTAAAAATTGTTTACTGCTGTAAACAGGCATTAAGGGCATTCCTGTGAATAAAAATCATGTCAGCTATCGACATCCTTCCATTTCTTTTGTGAAAATGCTAGCATGTGCCAGCTTAGAAAAATTACATGTCTATATTTAGAAGGCATATACAAAACTGAATAGCAACTGATCCCTTTCCTATCTCTTTCTTCTTCCTCTCTCTCTCAAAAATTTCATTTGTGTGAGAGGAAGAACAAAATTTATTGTCGTTATCACTCAAATCATTAATTTAAAAGATAGTTTCTGTCAAGTAAGTTTTTCCCCTTGAGTTTTTTTTTTGTCACGCAAAGTTATTTTTGGATCCATAATTTATGTTATGATTTATTCTCTTAGTAATCCTTCAGATAGAAATTCGATCCTTCATATTTCTAAGCCCTATATTTTGTTCAGAGATGCAGCAGCAACTTAAACATCTCCGAGAAGAGTTAAAGAAGGAGAAGCGAGAACGAACTCAAGCACAACATGAGCTTGAGAGAATTAAATGGCGAAGCTGCTCAGACAAAAGTTTGTACCCATCGAGCAGCAGATGTAAACTTGAAATCCTTGAACAAGAGTTGGCAAAAACCAAAGAATCCGAAAGAAAATTGCTCGAATCCCTCACCTCGCAAACCAAACAACTAGAGCAAACAAAAATTTGTCTTGAAGAGGCCAAGCTTGAAATCCATTCCCTTGATGATGCTGTGAAATTACTAGAAACAACCCCAACTGGTACATTAAACAACCAACTAAAGCGAGCCGCACAGGCAGAGGAGAAAAGCAAAAAGGCTCTGGATGGTCTAGCACTAGCCCTTCAAGAAGTCACAAACGAGTCTATTTTGGCACGAAAGCGCCTGACAGCAACCCAATTGGAGCTTGAAGAAACTGAAAAGGAAAATAATAATTTGAAGATCATTCTAAGACAAAAGGAAAGAGATCTTAGAATCGCCTTGGATGAATGCGACAGGCTTAAAGTTGAAGCAGATGAGTCGTCTCTTTCGTGGAGGGAAAAAGAGAATGGATTCTTGCAATGCATATCTTTATGTGAAGCAGAGATGATTACAATAAAGGAAGAAAATGAGAAAATGATCGCTTCAGAAAAAGGTGCCAGACAAGAAGTATACAACCTCAGAGATATAATCAAACACATGATAAATGAAGCTTCGGTTGCTAAAGAATCACGAGATATCGCACTTAAGGAAAACTCACAACTCAAGGACTTATTGAAAGAGAAAGAAAATGCCATACAATCCTTAAAACATGAGCTCGAATCGATAAAAGTTAGTGAAGGAGCAGCATTAGATAGCGTCAGGAAACTAAAGGGCTTACTTGTTGCAACTTCAACCATGAACTCAAACAAAAATTCGTTGAAATTTGAATGGTGAATCGCCAAGATTACCACCAAAGGCAGTGGTTTGTGAGGGTGGTGGTAGAGTTGCTAAGCGAAATTTGGCAAAATCACCGCTAGGACATCGCTGGAGAAATGGAAGGCGGTACTCATGCGGTGACACTGAGAAAATTGGTTGCCTCTCTGATATGATAGGTTCACCGGATAGAAAAGAGAAGGATCACCTAAGAGGCGCCAATTTTGAATGTAAAGAGGCGCCAGGTACGCCGACTCGGGTTATGATAAAATTGAAGAAGAGTGAGACAATTCGGAAGAAATTCGAGGGTTTGCTTAGATGGAAAAGCTTCCATAAATAATTGATATTATTTATGTTATTTTTTCATAATAATATAAACTTTTTATGTAAACATGGAGGAAAGTGTTTATGCTTTTTTTGGTCGATCCTCTGTTTTGGACTTCAATCAAGCATTTTCACCTCTGTTTTTATTTTTTTTTCTTTTCATATTGTAAATTAAGAACAAACAGTACATCTGATTATTTTCTTCTAAATTAGAAAACAAAGGAATCTAAATATAACAAGTAAATTTCTACCGTCTATTTCTCATTGTCACTGGTATTTCTTCTTCAAATGTTTTGCTTCGATTGTGTCTAAGTTCATGATATTTATCAACAAAAATTTTAAACTTCGGCTATACAATATTAATTGAAAAAATAATTTCTGGAAGAAAAGTTAAAATACTTTTACCATAGAAATTTTGCAGCTTCTTTTTTTTGGGCAAGTAGTTTCTGCAGGCTAAAGAAATATTTAAGTTGGCCCCTGGAGTTTTTAATATACTTTAATTCTGAAGTAATAAAAACATAATAAAAGGCCAAAACCAAATTCTTCAACTAGTCGAGTGAAACATGAGAATAAGACGCAAAAAGAGATGTTGGTACCAACTTTACAATTTTCTATTATGTTTATATATATATATATATATATATATATATATATATATATATATAGGAGTTGGCTACGGTGCTACGCGTAGCATAGAGGGACTCCGTGCTACGGCTCAATATTTGAATTTTAAAATTCTAACGGTCGATGAACCATTCAACATGATCTTCATATAAATATATACTTGCAAATCAAATTTTACATTTTTTAGAATTCTTTTACTATTTTTTTAGATAGGTAGAAAATCACTTGATCTAAATAGTACAGAATTTTCAGATCAAGTGATTTTCTATCTGTCTAAATAAATAGTAAAAAAATTCTAAAAAATGTAAAATTTGATTGGCAAGTACATATTCATATGGAGATCATGTTGAACAGTTCGGATCGACCATTAGAATTTTGAAAATTCAAATATTGAGCCGTAGCACGGAGGCCCTTATGCTACGCATAGCATATTAACCAGAAGTGAGGGTACTCAAATAGTTATTCTCGATGAATATCCCTCCGCCTTTGTTTCTAACCAAAATATGTTTTCAGAAATTTCAAATTATGAAACGATATTACTTGAAATCGGCTGATTACAGTGCACCCTAACTACTTTCTAAAAAGTAACTTGTGGACAGTAGTTTTTTTTTTTTTTTTAAATCCCTCCGACAGAACGATTGATTTTGAAACTTTTAGATTCTATGAATGTAGACTTGATGATCTTTTCGATGAGTATAATTTGTTTCACAGTTCAATGTAGAGAGATATCTTCAAACATTTTTTAAATTGACGATCTTCTGCACTGTAATTGCTCTTCATAAAAGTAGACTGTGAAGGCTGACGAACAAATATTTTTTATTCTCACTAACTGGATGATGAATTTAAATTTTTTTTAGATTTTATTGAATATCTGGAGTTAATAAACTTTTTTATTGAGATTCAAGTAGCCGTGATTTTATTAAATACCCTCTAAAATAAAAAATTAGCAAATCTACTTTCGATTTTTTTTAAAAAAAACGCCATGACCGCCCCACGTTTGAGCGGTCCACTATTCATACCAAACCGCCCCACGTTTGGGCGGTCACCTATGCATACCAGACCGCCCCACTGTGGGACGGTTTGGTGTTTATTTTTTTTTTAATGCTGTTTTATTTTTTAATTTTGAAATTTACATGTCCAATTTTTATTATGATTTATGGTTATAATTTACATCCCATATAGATCCAGCCATATTAAATTTGAAAATAGTCGGTTACTAAATTTCTAACATTTAAAAAAAATTACATTAATTAGTAAAAATTTATAATATTTGAATAATTTCTACAAATGCTTAACAATTGCTAACAATTTCTAAATATGTCGGGAAATTTCTAAAATCGTAAACCCTAAACCCTTATTTTGGACAATTTCAAAAACCCTAAAAATTACCGTACATTAAATGATTTACAATTTTCAAATAACATATTTATAAAAAATTAGTGATATTTTAAAGAATCCCTAAACCCTAAACCCTAGTTTCCGACATTTTTATTAATATCCAAAGTTAAATACAAATTAATAAATATACCCACATTAGCTGAGTTTATTGTTAGATTACTTCTTTTGATGTATAATTAGCATTCTTTATACTAAAATACGTTAAATTACTTGAAATTATGTTAAATTATGCTGAATTACACTAAATTATGTTAAATTACACTAATTACATCAAATTACGCTAAAATACGGTAAATTACGCTAAATTACATATGAATAGGGACAATATCTTCACTGAGAAGGCGAAAAACGACGACGAAACTTTAAACGGCCATAAAACGGCGCTTGAGTGTTCGATTTCAGCAAATGACAACTTTTCAGAAAGCTTGTAAAAATACGCATGCATCATAAATGGTTTTGGCATTTTTTGAAATTCAGAATTGCCAAAAAATAAATGGAAGAGCCTCAAAACTTAAGTTGAAGTTTCCAATTAAGATTTTTATTTTTATTATTCAATCTAAGTAGCTCAGTAAATTAGTTATATAATGAACTTGTAGAATACCGATTTTTACTTATTTTTGAATTTTTTTTACTATTTTTTATGATTTATGAAAGATGGCACAAAATTGGCCTAATTTAGCGTAATTTTGCATAGTTTAGCGTAATTTAGCGTATTTCAGTATAATTAGCGAAATTATTGTAATTTAGTGTTATTTAATGTAATTTAGTGTAATTCAACGTAATTTAACATAATTTCAAGTAATTTAGCGTATTTTAGTATAAATATGCTAATTATACATCAAAAGAAGTAATCTAACAATATTTAAAAAAAATTCGAATTTTTAGTATTAGATTTCAGCATCTTGCTATTCATATTGTCTCTAAAAAAATAAAAATAATAAACACCAAACCGCCCCACAGTGGGGCGGTCTAGTATGCATAGGTGACCGCCCAAACGTGGGGCAGTTTGGTATGCATAGGTGACCGCCCAAACGTGGGGCGGTTTGATATGAATAGTGGACCACCCAAACATGTGGTGGTCAGGGCGTTTTAAGAAAAAAAAATTCGAGGGCAGATTTGCTAATTTTTTTATTTTTGGAGGGTATTAATAAAAATCACGATTCAAGTAGAGTTATAGGGTTACAAACCAATTCATTTTCTACCCGAACTAGGGCTGATAAAAATATTCTTCTTTTTTGCACTCCGGATCCACTGATACCATGAAGGACTTTTGTAACTCATGACTCGCTCATTACCAATTCAAGTTGGCTTGACTCATTAACTTAATGAACTGAGTACGAGCAAATTCCAACTCATTATCAACTCGAGTTACATGAAGTCGGACCACATCCAATCCCAAAAGTACTCAAGTCACCCAACCCGGAGAGGCAGTGAGTATGTATTGTTTTTTTTCTTATTTTGGTTAAATTTGTTACATTTGCTTTCTATTATGTACTGTTTAGGTTTTAAGAAATTCAAATTGCTTAGATTCAAACAAAAATTGATCTTAACGAGTTACGAGTCAACTCGAATTGATAACGAGTTTTACTCTATAATTCCATCAGAAATAAAAACATTTAGTCTCTATAATTCTGATCTTAGTAGGCTATCTTAGTGTATCAGAATAAATAAATTCAATTAATGAAATATTTATTTTTAATTAATAAAATATTTATTTTTAAAGAAAATAAGTACGATTAACCGTGCAGCACAAGGGCAAAAATAGCATACAACAGGGGTAGGCAAAATTAATTTGGACCAGGATCAAAAATGAATTTTGTCTATCTCTGAAAATTAAATCTGCCTACCCCTGGCCAATCCATCCCAATTAAATCTGTCTACCCAGAATTTTTAATTAGCGCTACTTGCTACCCTTCTAAGTTCAAAACCGCTAACTTAACCAACCCGCTAGTCCGCTACCCTTCTAATTTCGAAATAACAGAGAGACAGAGAGGCGATTGAGGGGATCGCGCAGGAGAAAAAGTAGCAAGACGGGGAGGAGAAAAAGAGACTGCGGAGGAGAAAAACGAGCGTGAGCGTAGGAGATAGCCTCTGCCCTGCCGATACCGTGAGCCCGTGACTGGTACGGTACCGCCTCTTTTCTCTTAAACCTATTTTTTTAAAATTAGATAATAATAGAGTATATAATATGTACATTCATGAATGGTTTGATCTAATTGGGGTTTAGCAAAGCTCAAAGATAACCCTAATTTTACATTCATGAATGGTCGTGAGCCCGTGACTGGTATACGCTCTTGAACTTTATACCAATTCCATGTATAATTTGTATATTCATGAATAGCTTGATCTAACTGGAGTTTAGCAAAACTCAAAGATAGCCTAATAAAAAAAAATTCTAGTCTGTTCTGTTTTTCAAATAGAAACGATGATAATGTTTGCAAAGGAAATAGATAAGAAGAAAAATAGAGCAGGGAGCTTAAATATGAATTAACTTCAAATTAGCTGTTTACAGTGGATAAAAATGTCTATTCTACAAAATAATGATAGATTTTGTTCTTTTTTTTTATCTAGTCTAAATTATAGATGAGTTATAAATTACAGAACCATTTGAAAAACATCCAATTTATTGTAATGCTTATGTGGCTCTGTTGTTTAATTTAAATTTGACACTGATTTGTGATATGTAAAATAATATTTGTTATAAATTTTTAACTGAGTTGAAATTTTTGATATTCATTTCTATTATCTTGACTTCTTATTTATTTTGATTGATGTTGTAATTTTTGTTATGTTTATTTTTTTTACAACATATATGTTCTCCTATTTAGTTGTATATAAATATTTTTATCTACCACTAACAAAAATTCTGACTTGGCCACTGGTACAGCATACAATCTTATTGATTTTGTATTCTTTTTCGATTATCTTAATAGGCTTGATTTCTCAAGTAGGTCACAATTTATTTATGTTAAATTGTGATTAATTACATATATATTAGCATTCTATATAAAAAAAAAACATATATATTAGTATGGATGTCAAATTACCTACAAACTACATAGTTCGCCAAATGCACAATTTTTACAGAATTGCTGGTTTACACTTGTGAATTTTACAAACCACGGAGCGCATTACTGCAGTGGTCAGAAACTGAATAAAATATTTATATATTTTTAAATAATAAATAACGGGGATGTAGCTCAGATGGTAGAGCGCTCGCTTAGCATGCGAGAGGTACGGGGATCGATACCCCGCATCTCCAACTTTAAATTTTTTGTTCTCTTTAACGAAATTCCAATGAGTGAAATACAGGCAACTTCTTTCAGGCCTACATTTCAAATATCAGGTACTGCCGTACTGGTACCAACTACCAACTATGTCATACCTAACATATCCAGGACCAGGCATTTCAGAGTTGTACGCATGGATAAATGATAATAGGATAGATGGGCCAAGCGCTGAAATTTTTTTTCTACGGCACAGTTACAGATAATGGGCTATACCGCTATAGTGGTCCAGGTTCCAAAATATTTTCTTTTTCAGTAAGATTCCAAAAATGTTACTGGGATCTCGGACGCTGCGTGTCCGGTTACCCAAAAAAAAAAAAAAAAATCAAACGTAAAATTTGCAATACAAAAAGGATGGAAGGGCCTTTCATAATAACGTGGATTATGGAGCAATCTAAAAATTCATACAATGATATTTTCCATTGCTATAGTTTTTCTCACGCAATAATACAGGCTATCTATGTTGCATGGATACGGGTACAAATATCGTATCATTTTAGATACGGCAATATTACAATTTTTAAAAATTTAGAATACGATATGTCTATTATATATATATATATAAAATAGGTTGGCGAGGTTGGCTATTCTACTTATATAAGCATATGATGGCATATGCTTATAAGCTATTTTTTCGTTTTCAAAATTCAAAAAGTCGATTTGAACCGTTAGATGTGATCTCTATATTGAAATGTGTTTGGAGACCAAATTTTACATTTTTCTGAATTTTTTTACTATTTATTAAGCCACTTTGAAAATCGCTGATCCAACAGTGGCTTAACAAAACAGTAAAATCAGAAGCCACCGTTGGATCAGCGATTTTCAAAGTGGCTTAATAAATAGTAAAAAAATTCAGAAAAATGTGAAATTTGGTCTCCAAGCACATTTCAATATAGAGATCACATCTAACGGTTCAAATTGACTTTTGGACTTTTGAAAAACGAAAAAATGAGTTATAAGCATATGCCATCATATGCTTATATAAGTAGAATAGCCAAGCACATAGGTTGGCTACTCTACTTACATAAGCATATGAGGGCGTATGCTTATAAGTCATTTTTACATTTTCAATGTCCAAATGGTTGATCTAAAGCGCTCAACATGTTGTCCATATTAATAAGTGTTTAGAAACGAAATTTTACATTTTTTGGAATTTTTTTATTATTTTTCTATAATTTTTCAAAACAGTTGTTTAATATGGTAAAAAAAATAATAAAAAAATTTGAAAAATGATATTTTGGAAAATTCCAAACAAATAGTAATAAAATTTCAAAAAATGTAAAATTTCGTTTCCAAATACATATTAATATGGAGAACATGTTGAGCACTTCAGATCGATCATTTAGACATTGAAAATGCAAAAATAACTTATAAGCATATGCTCTCATATGCTTATGTAAGTAGAGTAGCCAACCTCATATATATATATATATATATATAATAGGCATATCGTATTTTAAATTTTTAAAAATTGTAATATTGCCGTATCTAAAACGATACGATACTTGTACCCGTATCCATGCAACATAGATAGCTTGTATTATTGCGTGAGAAAAACTATAGCAATGGAAAATCTCATTGTATGAATTTTTAGATTGCTCCACAATCCACATTATTATGAAAGGCCCTTCCATCCTTTTTGTATTGCAAATTTTACGTTTGATTTTTTTTTTGGTAACCGGACACGCAGCGTCCGAGATCCCAGTAACATTTTTGGAATCTTACTGAAAAAGAAAATATTTTGGGAGTGAGGCTACGGTACTATACATAGCACGGTTGGGTCCTTGCTACGGCTCAATATTTGATTTTTCAAAATTCTAACGGTCAATTCAAACCGTTCAACATGATTATAAAATGAATATGTACTTGCAAACCAAATTTTACATTTTTTCGAATTTTTTTACTATTTTTTTAGATAGGTAGAAAATTACTTGATCTGAAAATTCTGGACCATCCAAAAACAGTTATTTTCTACCTATCTAAAAAAATAGTAAAAAAAATTAAAAAAATGTAAAATTTGGTTTGCAAGTACATATTCATTTTTTTTTTAAAAGGCAAAAGCCCGTTTCATTAACATGAAACCAGTACATATTCATTTTATAATCATGTTGAACAGTTTGGATCGACCGTTAGAATTTTAAAAACTCAAATATTGAGCCGTAGCACGGACCCAATCTGTGCTATGCATAGTACCGTAGCCTCACTCATATTTTGAAACCTGGACCACCATAGCCCATTATCTATGTTTTGTCCGTGAGCTATTTGAATTCTTTAATAAAACAATCTGAATCACAAAGACCCAAAGTCCTTTAAATACACTATTATAAGTCAATACTCATCAATAAATCAAATTAAACAAAATATTTATATTTTAGAGTTATAGCTAGTAGTGGTTCAAAAATTCAACTTGGATCGTAACGAATAATGTGAGACCCGTCTCTCCTCTACGGAGAAATGCTAATTCAATTTTTAAAAATAACATCTAAATAATGTTAAGGACTGTACCAGAATTCTTTAATTAAATTAACAAAACAATAATTTACTTCACTCAACATCTTATATGTATTTACCTGAAATTCAAGAAACAAAAGAAATTTAATATGTACCTAGCTAAAATATCTAAACGCCCCATATCGAGCATCTTGCTTATTCTGGTTAGTGTATTCAAGCAAATAACAGTACAAAATAGTACCGCTATCGTACAATTGCAAAAAAAAAAAATTATTGGAGAACGAAGATAAAGATATGCGAGGAAAAATGATGTAAAATATGTGCTGGTAATTTGGAGTTGGAGGATTCAAATGAATTCTCTATTTCAGTCACATCAAGAACACAATCTTACCATTTAAATATTTAATGCACCGTCTCACCTTCAACATTTCTTAAATTTTTTTCTCTCCACTAGCACTGAACATATTCCACAGGATTTCCAACCAAACGCGGTGCAAAAAAACAAAGATAGTAAAATCCACATAAGGAAAAGCTAAATGAGGTGGATGCAACTCATAAACGCAATTACACAAATTATGAGATTCCTCTCAGGTGCTCAATATATATTTCTTTTAAATTGTGCATAATTCTCTAGCATTAAAAAAAAAAAAAAAAAACCTGAAAGCAAAATTGTCAGAATGGATTTCGTATGTATTACTTTTAAATTGTGGAATAGGACCATTCACCATAACATCTTGACCTATGCTATATGAGAACGGAGTAGGTCCGATGCCCATCGGACCTACTTTTAGGTTCAATGAGCACGATGACCGTCCGATCTAATTTAAGATTTGTGCGCACGAACATTGAAACAAACATGTACGAATTTTAAAGCGTTATGCACGATCTTAAAGTAAATCAACGGTGATTAAACCCATCGAACCATCATATTAGAAAACCTGAAAGCAAATGGCACATGCCAGTATGCCACAAACGGAAAAATCGGTGTTATTTCCTTGTCAGAATTTGGTACATGGTCGTAATCTATTTGTCTCTCATGGTACTGTTTGTTTGGAAATTTTGTACCAGTTCCAACCAAATTGTCTCTTTTGAGGAATTATTAATACTTAATAGGTAGGCACGAAAGCTAACCCATTAAGTGGTCAACAGCTGCTTAAGTTAAGTGGTAGCACTAACAATAATAACATAACATATATCTATTAATTTGCATGTTTGACCGCGAACTTATATAATTTAATGTCCACCTCCAATTATTTTGCAAGTTTGAACTGGTTAGAATGAATTGTGAGTAGACAGAAGAGAGAAAATTGACTTTTATATAGGTTTTATAGAAGACCGCCCTCGTATGGAGCGGTTTGGTGCAGACAGCGGACCGTCCCATGGAGGGCGGTTTGGTATGAATAGTGAACCGCCTCACTGTGAGGTGGTCCGGATAGTTTTAATAGAAATTTGAAATTGAGGGCAGATTTGATATTTTGTTTTTTTAGGATATTAATAAAAAAAGCTGTTTGACCTTCCCGTTGTAAATAATTTACAGGTTTGCAGTGCACAACTCCGTTTTCTTTATTTGTTTTTTAATAATGATTTGCTTAGCTTGTTGATATTATTCGAATGAGAAATTAATTAGTTAGAAAAGATAAATGATCTCTTAGAAGATCACGCCACCACAGAAACTTAAATAAGAAACAAATATAATTTCAAATTGCAAATATCTAGACGAAGTTTCTCATCTTGATTATCATACATCCTAGTGCACATGATCTAAAAACATGCAAATTCCATATGTTGTAATTTTCAATCGAATCGACATCGTCAGGAAATCATCAAAACCAACAAAAATTCTGCTTTTTGAGCTAGTCATCACCATCTATACCGTTACTTTCTGCTAATTTTGCACATAATCAAGCAACAGACTCTAATTAAATACACCAACAAGAATTGAAATCTTGGAATTATAATTAGAAGGGTACCCACTTAGGAGCAGAACTCTCCTTCATGGTTCTCGAATGATGCAAATCGTGACCTTCGCCTTTCTTGCTCGGACCATGAATAATTTTTGAGAAAAACCTCTCGATTTTTTTCTTCTTCTTCTTAATTTTATCCTTGTGCTTCTGACCAGTCGCTTCCTTCTCATTATCTACATCCAAAGCAAGAGATCGGCTTTTCTGAAATATATCAGAACTTTTCACAGAACTATCCTTTGTTGGGATAACAGGAGGCGGCGGCGATGATGCGGCTCCGGCGGCGCCAGGCGAACGATTGGAATTGGTAGAATTTGGTGAGATTCTAGAGCTAGATGAGGCATGTGTGGTGTTTGTTGTAGAAGAAGCAGAGAAATGAGCTAATCTCTCTCTTAGACAAAAAGGGCATACACCTTTTGATAAACGGTGCTCTGGATGGATCTTGCACCTATCTTCCCATTCTGATTTCTTCATATTTTCTTCTCCTTTTTTCTCTTTATCTTTTTGTTCTTCTTATCTGTCAAAGAGATGGTTGTGTTATATGGTCTATGCTGGGTATGGCTTAAGAAATGAGATTTTATGGTGTAAACAAAGGGGTTGGACCGTGTGGGGAATAAAAGTCTAGAATGTAGAGTGCGACATGTTGGCACTCCTGGCCAAGTTTGAATGGGTCATAATTAAATTAATGTAAAAAATTAAGGCCAAAAAATGTAAATGAGGTTGTCAATTCAATTTTTTTTAATTAAATATGAGATGTAAGTTTTGAGACAATTACTTTAGTTGCTTCTACCTGGTGCAAGTTTATTCCTCCTTATTCCTTAATGAACTAATCCTCTCCAGTGCAGACGAAATTGAGTGTCCATTGTGACAGCACACGTGTGCACCTCCATCGCTCGCTTTGTTCCACATTAGGCCTACGTGTTGCGGTCATTTTCAGTTTTTACATAATTCCGCTGTTGCTATCATGGGAAGTGTCTATGCAACAACTCAAATGACAAAGATTGCGCCTTATCGTTGGCTCCTTGAAAATAATGACATTTGTCAAAATTCAATTTATTCAGCAACCAAATTTATTGCTAGAAGACCATCACACTCGATATTTTATTGGGTCCGGATTAGGACTATATTTTATTGGGTCCGGATTAAGACCGTAAATGAGCTGAGTTTGAGCGAGTTACTTTTAACTCAAACTCAGCTCATTAAATAAATGAGCGAGTCAACTCTAGTTGGGATGGTAATAATGAGTTGTAGAGCCAATTCAAACTCAACTCGTTATCAACTCGAGTTGGCTCACAACTCGTTTATAACTCGTTTAATCAGTTAATTATATACTACTAGTAAAAGAATTTATCAGTATTAAGCAATTTTTCATACAACAATAGTACATAAGCACCAATAATTTTTCATACAACAACTTAGTACATAAGCACCAGCAATTTTTCATACAGCAGCTTAACAAAAATAATTTCTGAGATTTATTGTAACCAATGCTATGTAACTCGAGTTATAAATGAGCGAGTTGGGTAAGCTCAAACTCAGCTCATTTATTAAATGAGTCAGCCAAACTGACTCGAGTTGTAAATGAGCGAATTAAAGCGAGCTGTAAATGAGCGAGTTATGAGCGAGTTACGAGTTTGAGCAATTTTGTCCAGCCCTAGTCCGGATACTATGAAGTAACACAAAATTTTGGAGTTTGGATCCGGACCGTTGGATCAGAATCGAAACCAATTTGACTCAAATTATAATTTACAGAATCTCTTTAACTATTCGTGCAAATTCTATTTTATTAGTGACATTATCCGGAGATGTTTATTCCTTGTGTTCCTTTTTAACAGTTAATCACTGTAACGTTAGTTTTAAGGGTAAATTTTTTCAGATATTACTAAATTTGATTTATAATTTGTTGTGTTGACACTGATTTTTTTGTTTTTAGTCACTGAATTTTAAGTTTTATCCAAATTTATTTACTCTATTAACATGTTTTTATCCAAAACACTATAAAAACTGATATGATGTCTGCCTGAGCTATCTCTTACCACACATATTTAGAGCTGCAAATTTAAGTAAACCAATTAATTCTCTTTTTTTTCACTTTATAAAATATAAAAGAAAATGTGTTGAATCAATTTCTTAATCGTCCACTCCCTAAATAAGTCCAGTTTATTTATATTTTTTTTATTTTAACCCATATGTTATACATGTAAACGCTTAGCTAATTGTTTTTATGTGATTATGTGACTATATAAGTGGAGAATATAAATGTCAAAAGAGTGAATTAATTACAATATGAACTTGTTATCTATTATTGTTGGGGTTTCAAAATGGGACAAAAGAAGAGGAGAGGAGGACAGGTGAGAGGAGCTATATTACTCTTATTTTCGGTTAAATTTATTAAAAGTGAATATAGGTTAATAGGAAGTGGATCATTTTATGAATTTTTTCAAGTTTTTCTAATTAGAAGATGCGGGTAAGTTGGAAAGCTTGATTCTATTTTAATCTCAAAAGAAATTTTCCATTCTCTACTTTAGCTCAAATGCAAATCCTTAAATTAAATATTAAAGTGTCAATCTCAAATTTTGAATCCAATTGGATGATTTTTTATTATCTAATTAAACAATTAATCTGTGGGCATACAACAAAAGTATTTCAGGTATATCCGGCAACAATGTTTCAATGAGGAAATTTTCAAATATTTAATAAAGAGATAATTTAAATATATGTAATATATGTAAGTTTCGACTTGTATTTATATTAAATTGACAACTTGACTATTCAAATAATTTAATTCAAAATGTCTACAAAGAGAGTCACACGACGGATGAACATTTTTTTTTTGGGGGGGGGGGGGGGTGGTGGGGCAAGGCATCACTTTTCTCTTACTGTTATAAGATTCAATTGGCACTTTTTGTTATTATTAAATTAAGTAGAGAGGGAATCATTTGATAATTTTTAATTTTGACAATCATATTAAAATAACCATTGTCAAATGACTCCTATTTTTAGAGTATTTATAATACAAAATAAATATTTTGACAATTTAAAAATAATTTCAGTTTGAATTAGGGAGTTTTAGAATATATTGTTGGAGAAAGCTACCCACGGGAATTTTTTTTATTTTTGGTAAAAAGAAAATAATTTTTTTCAGAAGAAAAAAAACTGAAAAGTTGATTGTTAAATAAATAATGAGTGCCGAATATATGGTTCTGTTCGTCCTTTTTTTGTTTTTCTTTATAAGGTGTATTTCATATTATTTTGAATATTTTTTTAAAATATTTGTTTGTATAGATTTAATATTTTTGTAGTAGTTTTATTGAAAATTTATGGTATGCGGAATTGGAACAACTACAATTTCATGTCTATAGGCTTTTTTTTTTTATTCATCTTAGTTTCATGATATTACAAAAGACAATTGTTTTTCAGTTTATGTAATAGTGAAAATAATTATTTCTATTTTTATTTTCAGTTTTTGTATTAATATCGCTATAATTTGAATGTTATATGTGTGTGCGCCTTATTATAATGTTAGTATTATTAATAGTTAAATTTTTTTTGTTAAGTTCAATCGATAAATGAAATGTAATATTAGAAAAACAAAAAAAATACAAAGTCAATAAAACATATTACAATATACATTTATATACAAATAGTATTAAAATTATTAATCATACTAATACAATAACATAATAAAAATTAAAAATTATTTTCACAAAAGTATTAATATTTATGATTTATTTATATGAGGAGATTTCAAATGCCTTCATTTTTTGTGACTCCACCATGCCTCTATTTTTAAAATGTTAATAACTCAAAATTTAAATCATAAATGTCAAAATAAAACCGTTAGATTTGTGCTCATAAAAAAATATTAAATTTCAGATTTGTTTTTATGTGAATCAATAAGTTGAAGAATCAACGTATAGAAATTATCCACATTAGTACGTTTTTACAAGCTCTTGATGACAAAGTTGAAATTTTATAATTTTTTACACTTGCATAGATAAAATGATGTAGATCATATCCAATGGCTTTATTTTGATCTTTAAGTTTTAAATTTTGAGTTATTAAAGTTTTTAAAAACGGAGGCATGATGGAGGCACAAAAAAGAAGGCATTTGAACCCTCCTCTTATTTATATATATTATTTAAATCTAAAAATAAACAAATGAGGTGTACCGAACCATAGATTTTGCCAAAAAAAATTTAGTTACCACTGTAAAAAATTGAAATTAAATGATTACCACCCTCTCCATGACTTTTTCAATACTACCACCCACGTGGATCCAGTTCGCACACCAAAATGGATTGGTGCGCGGACTGAGCTAGCACACCAAATTGATTATTTTATTATTTGTTTTTTTTTTTGTGCGCGGACTGAGATGGCGCACCAATATTTTTTTTTTTAGTTTGTTCTGAATTGTTTGAAATTTTTGAACTAAATTTTTTTTTCTGTTCTATTCTATTTTATTCTGTGGTATTTATCAGTGTTCTAAATAGCGCGCTATAGCGTTTTTGAACCCTAAACGCTAAGCTATGGCATCAAAATGCGCTAATTGAGCTATGACTGCTACAGCGGTAATAGCGGTCCGCTATAGTGCATAGCATGTAGCGCAAATAGCGCGTGCTATGCATAATGGGCTTTTTTAGGCAATTTATATGGGCTTTAAATAAAGACAAAAAAAAATTAAATAAAAGCCTAAACCGAAATCAATTAAAATCTTTGTTGCTACAAATCTTTTAATTTGCCCAAACTGAGAAGGAAACCCTTGCTACAGATCTAGGTTATTTTGAAATTTGAATAGAAAAAAAAAATAGATTATGTCATGAATCATGATGCTTAAGATATTTTGAATAGAAAAAGATCGAAAGTTTATGATATTACTATGGATATTTTGACCCGCAATTTGGACTTTGTATTGGTTCAATATGAATATTATAATTTCTTAATTAATTTGGTATTATTTATTGTTCTATGAGACTTTAGATAATGTTGATATTTAGTACAAATATATAATATAATCTTTGTAAAAAAAAACGCTATGTACCCATAGCTTCCGCTATAGCTACGC
This sequence comes from Carex parvula, assembly GCA_025461045.1. NCBI lineage: Eukaryota > Viridiplantae > Streptophyta > Magnoliopsida > Poales > Cyperaceae > Carex > Carex parvula. The sequence continues at coordinate 19,562 of JAJGRW010001305.1, read as the reverse complement.
TATTCGCTATAGTTTTTTTTGTAGTCTTCCCGCTATGACGCTATAAACACTATTTAAAACATTGGTATTTATAACTATATGTACACATAACATTTGACGGTGAAATTGTAGAAAATAAAACTCACTTGTTTAACAATAAAATTTTGGACTAAATTTGAACTAAAAATTTCTACAACAAATTATACGTACAATCTGAGCAGCGTTTTGTACTAAGTAAGTTGGTGCGCAAATTGCTACAAATTACACGCACAATTCGATTAACATTTTATACTACAAATTATACGCAGAACAGAAAAAAAATTAGTCCAAAAATTTCAAACAATTCAGAACTGAACTAAAAAAAAATATATATATATTGGGTGCGCCAGCTCAGTCCACACACCAAAAAATAAAAAACCAAAAAAATAATAATAAAATAATCAATTTGGTGCGCTAGCTCAGTATGCGCACCAACTTGGGGCGCCTTCCTAGTCCGCGCACCAACTCATTTTGGTGCGCGAACTGGATCCGCCTAGGTGGTAGTATTGAAAAAACCATGGAAAGGATGGTAATTATTTAATTTCGATTTTTTACCGCGGTAACTAAAAAAATTTCGATAAATTTTGATACTCCTAAAAAGCATTGAAACTTTGGTTCGATAGCCCCTCTAAGAACGAATATTGGTGTAGTCTTCTGTGCAGTGGGGTAAAATGGGAACACCGACACTTTAATTTGGAACTTGCGTTTATTTTAAAACAATCAACCTCTTTTCCAATAATTATTTTATAACTAGGAAAAATAAAAAATTCACACACTGGTAATAATTGAGAATTTGGATTATTTGAAGTAACTCAAAAGTTTGATTTTGAAGATCCGGAGCCATAATTGAGACGGGGACAGGAGATGAGATTTTTGGCTCGGAATAAAACTAGTCAACAACACGTGTAATTGTAAGTCGTTACTGGTCGCGTCTCTATTTTATTTTGCTGAGAATAGGAAGGCAGATAATTATGGTCGGCCATTATAATTATAACTAAGGTTGCAATCATCTCCATTTGAGAGGAAACCCCAACTTTCCTGTGAAATAACGCGGCTAATTATTTGACTAGAATAAGAACCCCTCATGAGATTCTTTAATTTAAAAAGAAGCATAGGTAGAATCAGCGTCCCAATTATTTGATTAATGATATAGGATAATTTTTTTTCAAAGAGGATTCAAATATTTCTATTTTTATGTTTTTATTTTCAAAACAATAATAAATTGAAATTTTGAAATAAATTGTTAGATTTAATCTATATCATTTTATTTATGTACATATAAAATATTATGTAAATTTATTTCATCGGTATCGAGAACATGGAAAAATATATTGATATGAATAAATTATGAACGTTGATTTTTAATTTATTGATTCATATGAAAACAAAACTGAAAAGTAATATATTTTTTTATGTACATGTAGAGTAAAAAAAAATATATATCTAATCTAACAATTTTATTTTAGACATATTAATTTTAAAATTTATGCTATTTAGAAAATTAAAAAAGTGGAGGCTTGATGAAGGTAAAACTTTAAGTTGTTCCAGTTTCTGTTAGGAATGACACTGTAAGTAATTTTTCTATTGTACTGGTATTAACTTATGCATAGTTGAATTTGTGTATCAGTGTCTGGTTGTGATGTTCTCACCACGAGAAGAGGAGGATGGGGGCTGTTCGAAATCAACAAAATCGGTGGTGGATCCATCGAGGGTTAGCCTTGCACTGCATCAAAAAATAAATTTTTTCTTGAATTAGAATGTGACTATAAAAACGTAAGGTATATAAATGAGTCCGGCTACTATAACACTAGTGTCATTTTAAACTAAATAACACCACATCTTAAATCATTGGATCTACTTTAATATTCGTGCAAGACACTAGTGTCATTCCAGCCCTATCTTGTACACGAATATTAAAGTAGATCCAATGATTTAAGATGTGGTGTTATTTAGTTTAAAATGACACTAGTGTTATAGTAGTCGGACTCTATATAAATGGTAATTTTCATTTAATCCATGTAAATCAAAACTTCTGTCATTTGCTTTTCTTAATCTCCTCTAACTAAGAAATCTAACATTTTCATTTCCAATCGAGGCAACTTGACGAATTTGGGGTTGGGCGAATGACAGACAAAGAGGCAGTACTGGAGACGATTTCTTCAAAATATTTTTAATGAATTTTTAATCTTGACCGTTGATGAAAATAATGAATGAGCGGTTCAGATTTGAAGATTCAAAGGAGACATGAAAAGTTGAGGCAGTGGAAGTGTGAAACCCTCTACAAATTTTAAATGTTAGCTGCATCATATATTTGTTACTATGAGCATATGGATTAACTTAGTTTAAGGAATGCAATTGTGCATTATTGATCAAGAATGGAATTGATGTAATTACAAATGTATGTCCATCTTTACTCTTCTTAATGTTCTGTTCGGTTCTGTTATTGTGCGCGTGGGAAAACAAATTCAGTTCAACTTCGCGAAATCTGTTCCACGCACACAATAAATATCAGTTCAAAAATTTTATTTTTCCAGACGGAATGGTTCCCATAAGTGCACCGAACAGGCCATAAGGCTGTGATCTACTATGGAGGGGAAAGGTGATTGATCATCCCTTGTCGTTCTTATTCACTAAAGATTCGTGTATGATCACATATTAGCGGTTCACATATGTTTTTTTTTGTATTCAAAATTTTTAGAAATCCGAAATCGTGACAAATTTTTTTTTACATATCCTCATATAATAAAGGCTCGCGCAGCCTCTTGTTTTACCCCTAATCGTATATAGTCAAAAAGTTTATTTAGCAGTTTTTCCTTTACTAAAAAAGGCATTGCAATGAGCGTGTTCGCCACTAATCTATGCATAGTTTATATGGGTAAATATCCTCTCCGGTTCCGTAAAAGATTCCCTTCACTTTACCGTTTGAGATTAACTCCCAGCCGCTTTGGGATTCAGGCTGACGGTGGGGGCAGTATTATTTCGCTTTGAGATTCGTGCCAAGTTAAAAAGATTCCCTATTACGGTACCGGAGGTGATGTGAATTCTAGTTTATATAGTGACAAGTCAATAAAAGAGGGAACTTGCTCATGCCGTACGTCATGCCTCGACCCTCGAGTCATGGTAATAATGGAGAAGAGTCTATTTTTTAAATAGCTTTGTTTTCAGCTTTCAAGCATTACTTGTGTAGTTTCTATTGGTCACTGTCACATCTAGATACGACAAGATGGTAACTATAGATGCTTTCTTTAGGGCTGGACTTACCGTTTATAAATCTTTTACTTTTGTTACCTTTTACCATATGACATTACAATTTACAAAACATTTTTTTTTACTAATCTTACAGATCCGGGGTGAGGAGCATGAAGGGTATCGGATTAAATTCGATTTGTCTTATCTGAATAAAAACTTTAAGATCTTTTTTTTTTTCATAAACTACTAGGTAGTCACTACCTAGTCAAAACTTTAAGATTTTACAAAGCAAAAAAATTAGAAAGTTGAATACAATTATTTTGGGCTGATTTAGTAGTCCATTAAATTTAGTCTGCTAAGAAAAATAATTCCCAAACGAATTAGAGCTCCGCAGCTTGAAGTCCATTGAAATTAAGGCCCAATATATAAAATGTTAGGTTTTGATAACTCGTATGAATCTAAAAACACAAGAGTGAGGCTACGGTACTATGCATAGCATGGTTTGGTCCGTGCTACAGCTCAATATTTGAGTTTTCAAAATTCTAACGGTCAATTCGAACCATTCAATATGATTATATAATGAATATGTACTTGTAAATCAAATTTTACATTTTTTCAAATTTTTTTACTATTTTTTTAGATAGGTAGAAAATCACTTGATCTGAAAATTCTGGACCATCCAAAACCAGTGATTTTCTACCTATCTAAAAAATTAGTACAAAAATTCGAAAAAATGTAAAATTTGATTTGCATGTACATATTCATTTTACAATCATGTTGAACAGTTCGGATCGATCATTAGGATTTTGAAAACTCAAATATTGAGCCGTAGCACGGCTCAATCCGTGCTATGCATAGCACCGTAGCCTCACTAAAAAAAAAAAAAAATACTCTTTCGCCTTTGTGAAAAGAATTCTTATTTCCTTTTCCACTTAAGATGAAATAGACAGCATCAAAACGTTCAGAGTAATATTTTTAATAATAAATGTCCACGAGAGACATTCTGTTATTTCTTGTAAATTATATTTTGTTCTTTAGAATCCGCCATGTAGATTACCTCTTCTTTTTTTTTTGCCAAAGAGGTAATATATTGTTTTGCGTTCTTTAGTTTTTTTACCAACAAAAAAATAGTCTAAACGATAATATCACAATGCAAGAACTAAATCAAGCAAGGATACCGTGTAGCTTGTAACACAGGTCGCTATGTGCTATGGATCGATATTTCATGTCCGACGTGGGCATTCTAAGTTGTATAACATGATCTAAACATGAAATTTTTTGTAGAAATTTACTTGTTTTTATTTCATTGGATTATGAGGAAAAACATGGAGTGCAAGCTTGAAAAATTGACGCATCCGCCAATGTTCTTCACGATGCTGATGCCTCTGTTCTATGAGGTATTTTTAGGTTTAAATGAAAACAAAATGTCAATTACGGTTTAAAATTTTGGATCAACATTTGAAGTTCTGATACTAATTTTTATTGTACAATTTACTGAGTAGAGAAATTTAACAGAATCCCATACATTTGGGGGAGAATTCTTTTATTCAAAATGATATAATCAAAGAATATATATATAGAGGAGGGATCCGATTACAACACTTTTGAGTTACCACAAAATTACCACTAGGGGTGTTCATCGGGGCCGGTATAGTTGGTTTTTAACCGAACCGGAAAAATTCGGTTCAAACGGTTCAGTTTTTCGGTTTATTTAGTTCGGTTCGGTTTAAATGTTATTACTGTTTGGTTCGGTTTATAATATCAGAGAATCACAGAAATCGAACCGACCGACTAACATAACCTAGTTTAGATCTGAACCGTCCGAAGCCTCTTGAGTCTACCTCTTCTCTTAATCTCTTCGCCCAGAGCCCCAAACTTCTCCAAAAATCAAAACCAAATCGCAGCGGGCCAGCGGCTCAACAACGTAAGTCTACTGTCACATGTACATTTCTACACCTCCAAAAACTTGGGACTAAAACATGATTTAATTTTCATAAAATATTTTATTAGTTGAAAGTTAATTAGTTTGACCCATTTCTTTTTAACCTAACCAAGATAAAGCATGCTTTTGTAAGTTGTCAAATAAAATATAGTGAATTTAGTAAAATTAAAATAAATTGTTGAATATGATGTGTTGTAATTGTTGTGTTGTAATTGTAAATAAGGAGATGAATTTTATGGATGTTTATTTGAGTAGATAACTTAGTTTATGTTGTTTTCACAACTCGGTAACTTTTATGTGGATTAATTACACAATTAGATAAATTAGGGAATGTTGCTTGCATGTACAATTCGATCGGTGTTGTCAAACTCCACGTATTGAATTAGTAAAGGTAAACTTCAATAGAATTGACAATACAAATTAAGCAATTTCTAAATACAACGCAATTTCTAAGAAATATCAACGTAGGGCAAAGTTTGTTGAATTCGTATCCTCTGCATTAACTCAAAAGGCAATCTTTTGAGTTAATGCATCTCGGCCATTCGATCTGTTTTAAGATTCGTGCGGACTACATCCGCACAAATATTAATGCAGAGAATACGTATTCAAGTTTGTTATACTATTGGCATTTATCCGCATAACGCCATCGTTGGAACTACTGAGCAGATGGGATAATCACTACGGAGCCGATGACACTCTCGAAATGGTCGTCTCTAGCTAGCTTTCTCCGCTGTGACTCTGTCTTTAATCACTTATCAGCCGCCATCTCAATACAACACCGAGCACTCAATCTCCGTCATTGAAGGTTCCTGCATCTGACTCCCTGTCTATATTTATCTAGGGTTTTCTAGTTAGGGTTTAGGGTTTAGTTTTATATCTTTAGTTTTTCTAAGTGTTTTTTTTTTCATCATTTGTAGTTTTGGAGTTTTCTTACTCTTTGATTTGTAATTTAATTTCAGCAATGTTGTCCCAATTATGTGCGCACTCTTTAGAACCCGCAGCGAAGAGGGAAAGGGACCCCAGGAGCTGCGGGGATGGTACGAAAAAACTGAGAAGGATCACTCCACAACGAATTCATATTACCACCAACAGTGATGCTGGTTTGGATGTAAGGATAAAATTCTCTAATTTGGCATTTTATTGATTTTTAAATCTTCAATAACATGAAATGCAAGAACGACCTTGCCTTTACATCAAATCACATAGATTTCATTTTTTGAAGATATGCATCTAGTCAAGACCTGTTAGGAGGAATGCAAGAAGAGCAAGGGATTTGATATTAGCTAGAGCAAAGTGAAATGCAGCTACAAAGAGGATTACAGCAGCAATAAATGTTCTTTCTGATACCATGCACTGCGAGATGCCTACCCAAGCAAGCACAAAATTCAAATAAGTTCATCTAAGTAATAAAATACTACACAACAAGCAAGCACAAAATTCAACACAAATTCCAATAACTAGCAAAATAAAACTAAGCATTCGACTACATCGTAGTCCTAGAAACAAAGTATTTAGCCTAACATAGTAAAAAAAACAAATAAAACAGATAACAATAAGAAAGTTCATGACAAAACTCGAAGAAAAATGAAGATACGTCGCAAAAATCTCATTTTTCTCCTCTCTTCTTCGTTCTCCAAGCTTAGCCGTCGCCTCTAAACCCTAGGTTTCATCCTCTGGTCCAGAATAATCTCTCTCCGGCCCAGGAACCCCCTTTAATGCCTTCTATTCACGACCTTCCCCAGCTGGCCTCTATTTCCTTCTTTGGTTTCTGTTTTTGGAAATGCCATGCACGGTCCGTATGCATGAGTGCACGGACCGTGTGCCTGTGTCCTGGTGAGGTGGATTGTGCACGGTCGTGTGTCTTCAGTCTGTGGTCGGGCAGAGCGTGTACGGTCCGCATGCAGATGGTGCACGGTCCGTGTATTAGCCTTCAGATTCCAGATTCTTCCTCTGTTTCGCCCGTTTCCTGCAAAATAAGAATAAATGCACAGCAGTAGCACATCCTACAGATATTCAATAAAATAAACACGATTTCAGAGTTTTAGGCACAGGTTTTAATGAAAGGTTCAGTTGGAATATAGATAAAATAGCGAGATATCAAGCCCAAAATTAAATTGATTCAATTTGGGCTTTTAATTAAATTCTAAATTTAAATTAGACCCAAAATCAAATGGGCTTTTGACCCAAAATATTAATTCATAATTTCTATTTTTAATCCATTTATTATCAATATAATTATTCTGAATAATTATATTTCTTGCGACTGTTGTTGCGATAAATTTATACAACGTGTCGTACACGCTTATAATTTAATCTATTTAAGCTTGTCATCTCTATGACATTTATTTATTAATTATAACACTTTATAATTAATTAATAATTCTCTGTTGCTGGTTTTGCTGATGGGGGTTGCTGGTTTTGCTGGTGGGGGTTGCTGGTTTTGCTGCTTGTTTGTTTGACTGTTTGTGTTGTGCCTTTTTCTTGTGTCTACACCTCATATTAAAATAGAAAAATATTGTCATTGGATGGTCAAATTATACAGAACAGTGATTCAGTGAACATTTCAATTTATACTGGTCAAAGTGTTAATACTAAATACCAAAGTGGGTACTGGTCCCTGTGCTGGTATTAGTGCCAGTACTGGTGCCATATCTGATTTTCTTGTTGATTTTTTGTCGAAACTTACAAGTTACAACCTTATTCAGATTCTCTACATACAATACCCTCACTTATTTTCATTTTCAGATTCTCTACATACAATATTATTGATATGTTGCTTCTCATCTATTATTTCTTTTTCATAGATGGCTGAACAAGGGACTCAAGTTGCTCAAACTGATAGCTCTGGGCAGCCAACTGTGGTTGATGCACCTGAAATTGAGAGCTCCAATTGTAGAAGAAAGAGGAAAGCGATACAACCAAGGTCTGACGTATGGAAAGAGTTTATCAAGTTTAAGGATGAAAAAGGTAATGAAAAGGCAAGGTGTAAATTTTGTGGAAAAGAGTTTTTTTTCTGATTCAAACAGAAATGGCACAAGTAGTTTGAAAACTCACATGACAAAATGTAAGGGAAAAGAAGATAAGAAACAAGCACTTCTATCATTTGAGCAAAGTACTGTAGGGGCTGGTGGTACAACAATTAGTACTTGGAAATTTGATTCTGATGCTATTAGACAAGCGCTTGCTTGTATGAGCATCTTAGATGAACTTCCTTTCTCTTTTGTCGAAAGAGAAGGGTTTAGAAAGTTTGTGTTAATAGCTTGTCCTCGGTTTCACATACCGAGTCGATCCACCATTACTAGGGACTGTTTTGATGTTTACATAAACGAGAAAACCAAATTAAAAGACTAATTGAGAGTGAACAACCAAAGAGTTTGTCTTACCACGGATACATGGACCTCATTGCAAAAAATAAACTACATGTGTCTCACTGCTCATTTTATTGATAGTGATTGGAAACTGAATAAAAGAATTCTGAATTTTTGTCTAGTTTCGGGTTATAGTGGTAGAGAAATTAGAATGGCTATAGAGAAGTGTTTGTTTGAATGGGAAATTGATAAGGTTTTTACCGTTACCATTGATAATGCTGGTTCAAATAATGTTGCAATTGATTGGTTAAAGAAGAAAATCACTAATTGGGGTACGGGTATTTTAAATGGGAAGCATCTACACATGAGGTGTATTGCCCATATCGTTAATCTAGTGGTCCAAGATGGTTTGAAAGAAATGTCCACTTCGGTTGCTAGAATTCGAGCTGCTGTAAAATATGTGAAACAGCCCCCAAAAAAGGTTACATAAGTTCGAGGAATGTGTGATAATGGAAAAGATCGAAAGTAAAGCATTGTTGTGTTTAGATGTTCCGACTCGATGGAACTCTACATATTTGATGTTTGATGTAGCTCTAAAATTCCGAAAAGTATTTGATACTTATGCGGAACAAGATCATAATTTTGTTTTTGATCTTACTAATGAGGGTGAGAAAGAATGTGAGGAGATGGGGCTAAGTGTAAAAGGTGTCGGTGCACCTACCGAATCAGATTGGAAAAATACTGAAAAAATAGCAGTTTTTCTGAAACATTTTTATAATTTGACTAATCGGATTTCTGGTTCACTTTATGTGACTGCTAATATTTTTTTCCATGAAATTACTAATGTTGAGTGCTTGTTACAAAAGTTGAGAGAGAGTAATGACATGAAATTAAGTGTAATGGCAAAAAAAATGACTGAAAAGTACAACAAGTATTGGATAATATTGAGAAAGCTAATACTTTGATCTATGTTGCGGATATTCTGGACCATCGACATAAATTAGAATTAATGGAGTTTGCTCTCATAGATTTATATGACAAAGAAAAGAGTGAAAAAATGGTAAAGAAAGTGAAAGGTGACTTAGTGTTATTATTTGATGAGTATAAGAGGCTATATGGCTCAACCTTAAATGATAAAGGAAGCAAGAATAACACTCCAGCAGAAGCGACTCTCGATATAGAGGATACACAAGTTATGGCTTCGAGGTTTAAGAAACACAAATCTGCAACTAATGTAGGAGGGAGTAAGTCGAAGTTAGAGAAATATCTTCAAGATGATCTAGAGATTGATGAATCAGATTTTTGATATTTTGGGATGGTGGAAGGTTAATGCCCCAAGATTTCCTATTTTGTCACACATGGCACGCGATGTTCTTGCTGTTCTTGTTTCAACAGTGGCTTCCGAGTCGACATTTCGTACAGGTGGCCGCATACTTGATGCATTTAAGAGTTCGTTGACCCCAAAAATTGCACAATCTCTCACTTGTACTGAAGATTGGCTTCGTTCAACATGTCCAGTTGGTGTTGAAGAAAATTTAGAGATTATTGATCAGCTTGAAGAAGGTAATTAAATTCATCTATTAACTACAATTCACTTTTCAATTCTGGTTAAATTATGTGAATCTCCAATCTTAGCTAATTATATTTTATTTTTGAATTTCAGAATTTTCCAAAGTAGTATTGAAGAGTGCAGCTCCAACTTAATAATTAGTGGTAATTTGCTAAGAATTTGGAAGTAGGCCAGTTCAGGTCATTTTGTAACAATATGTTAGACTGATTGCCCTTTTGATGATTGCCCTTTGGCTGGTGGCAATATGTGTTGTAACTATATCTAATTCTTTTTTGTTAGGGTTCAAGTTAAGTTGGAGGCATTGTGCAATGTGCTGCCATGTCATACTTGATGGCAGTTAAGTTGAAAATCTGACATGTTTTACTTCTTTTTTCAGTTTTACTTATTTCTCGTTTCAGTTTTACTTTTTTGTACAAGTGCAAATACTTGGTGACTTGGTGTGCAAAATATGGTGTGATATGAAGTAGATATGCTCATTTAACAGTGGTATATACTCTTTCCTTTTCTTTTTATATAATTTTATTACTTCTATAATTATATGTTAGATGAATACTAACAAGTTTTAACTCTGCCTATGTCATATTGGACATAGCTGGTCCCAAGCCTGGAAAAAAGAGGAGGGTTACATGAAAAACTTGAATATTATACTCTTTCTCGTGGAATTGGAGATTTTCATAGGTACCACTAACTTGAATATTATGTTCTTTCAATTTAAGGCTATACTAATCCCAACAGGTATTGCATTGTGATGTTTAATAAAAGGTTCAATTTCAAGCTACAACTGTGAGTACAAGGTTTGTTAATCTTCAATTGTTGTTATATATTTTTTAAGCTACAACTGTGAGTACAAGGTTTGTTTATCCCACTGACATGATTTCTTGGTTACTTTTTATTTCTTAATACACTGTTAGGATTTGTTAATCTTCAATTTCAAGCTACAACTGTGAGTACAACTGTGAGTACAATCTTCAATTTCAATTTCACTGTTAGGATTTGTTAATCTTCAATTTCTTAATACACTGTTAGGATTTGTTAATCTTCAATTTCTTAATACACTGTTAGGATTTGGATGTTGCAATTGTAAAAGCGACCAACCACTTTGAGCTATTGTCCAAGGAGAAACACGTAAGAAGTTAGTATCAACCCCACCCCCTCCATTTCATTTATCATTTCCCCTTCAAGGCAATGAGTTACAATTCTTACAAATAGGACCAATCCTTTCTTAAAATGCATGGTTACAAAAGTACAACTGTTTCTCTCATGAACAGTTATTTTTCAAGCAATTTCGGCCTCAAGACCCCGTGCCTAAAATATTTGTGTGTAAAGGGTTTGTGTGTAAAGAGTTTTGTATATAGTGTAACTGTGTAAGAAGGCGAAATTTAAAAAGATAGTCCCTTGTTTGCAACTTTGCACATATGTTAAGTTTTTGTTAATCAATTCTGATTGTAATTGACTTGGTTGAAACCTTTGATGTTCATTTATATTATCTTGAATTTGTAGTATTATGGAGGTTGTTTTTGTAAATTTGTTGCTTGTCAGGTTTTTAGCGTTGATCCCTCAGGAATGAATCTAGATGGTGAGGCTTATGTAATTTTGGAAGGCACATGTTTGCAAGTGAAGACTGATGTAGTGATGTTGTTTCTTCAAGCTACAAGTGCTATTTTGCAGTTTTTAGTGTCTTGTGAATTTTCTGTTTTGCTAGGATCCTTTATGCTTAATCCTCTATGGTTGTCAGTTCAGGTTTTGCTATTCGGTGGTACTTTGTTCTTGTGGTTACTATGTATCAGCTAAGTATTTGGCTTGTAATACCTAAGTAGGTTATGTTCCATTCTGTTCTTCTGAGTTGTGATTCAACTAAACAATGGTTACTAAGTATCAGCTAGGTTATGTTCCATTATGTTCTTGTGGTTATGTTCCATTCTGTACTTTGTTCTTGTGGTTACTAAGTATCAGCTAGGTATTTGGCTTGTAATAACTTGTTTTCAAACAATCTCAAGTAAATAATGGTTTGTTCGGTTTATGTAATAACTTGTTTTCAAACAATCTCAACTAAACAATGGCGAACAAACCGAAATTTACTTTGGTTCGGTTTAATCGGTTGCTATGTTTACTTTGGTCCGTTCGGTTCTATTTTTGAAAACCGAAATAAACTTTGGTTTGCCTATTTTATTTCGGTTTTAACCGAACCGAACCGATGAACACCCCTAGTTACGACAACCATTTTTTTTCATTTTCAAAGTCCAAATCGTCGATCCAAACTATTCAACATGATCTCCACAATAAAATGTGCTTGCAGATCAAATTTTACATTTTTTTGAATTTTTTTTACTATTTATTAAGTATTTTACAAAAACTAGTCAAATTCAGACCATTGAATTTTGTACCCATCTTAATAAATAGTAAAAAAATTCAAAAAAATGTAAAATTTGATCTGTAAGCACATTTTATTGTGGAGATCATGTTGAACGGTTTGTATCGACGATTTGGACTTTGAAAATGAAAAAAATGGTTGTGGTAACTCAAAAGTGTTGTAATCAAATCCCTCCTCATATATATATATATATATAGAGGAGGGCTCAAATGCCCCAATGCTTCATGCCCCATTCGTGCCCCAACATCTATATCTTCAAATGTAAAGTTCAAACAGATAATCCGAACCGATCAACATGATATCCATGTTAAAATATGATTGGAGACCAAATTTTATATTTTTTGGAATTCTTTACTATTTTTTAAGATAGGTACAAAATCAGAAAATTCTGAACCATCTAAAAACAATGATTTGGTACATATCTTAAAAAATAGTAAAAAAATTCCAAAAAATATAAAATTTGGTCTCCAATCATATTTTAACATGGATATCATGTTGATCGGTTCGGATTATCTATTTGAACTTTGCATTTGAAGATATAGATGTTGGGATACGAATGGAGCATGAAGCATTGGAGCATTTGAGCCCTCCTCATATATATATATATAGAGTGAGAGAGAGAGAGAGAGAGAGCAAAGTTAGGGTCTGATGTGCTCAGCAAGAGGGTTTGGTGAGCATAACTCCAAAAGTATATCGGGTCGACTTCAAACGATAAATTCAAACCGTTGAAATCCATGTACTTCATGAGTTATGCAAGTACATGCAAAATTTTGCAAGTTTTGAATTCATTTGCTACAAGGTCAAGCGGTCAAAGAAATGATAAAAATTGAATATCTAAAACAACTTATAGAAATAACTTATAAAAGTTTCATTTCTTTGACCGCTTGACCTTGTAGCAAATCAACTCTAAACTTTCAAAATTTTGATATACATGCATAACTCATGAAGTACATGAATTTCAACGGTTTGAATTCGTCGTTCGAAGTCGATCCAATATACTTTTGGAGTTGTGCTCACCAAAACCTCTTAGTGAACACATCACATCCTAGCTTTGCTCTCTCTCTCTCTCTCTTTTTCTTTTTAAAACCTGGCAAGGGCTGCCTAGGCGTCTCTCTCTCTATATATATATATTCTTACCTGAAGAACATAAAATATATAGTTAGCAGCATTTGTGGACTCCATGAAGATAACAATTAATATGAAGAACAATTAAGAGAGATAAGATGCCTTTCTAAATGCAGTTAGGTACTTGTCACCTTCATTTGAAATTTATTGTCCTTCAAATGACATACCTCCAGTACATCTAACTTGAAGAATCTTGTATTGTTCGTCTTGAAACAGTTGCAGCAGTACAAAGTAGCTAGCACAGACATTGTTGTACTGCACAAAGGTGAAATTATATATAATATCTATGATAATGACACCACTTAAGATCAAATTTTCTTTTGATTGGATAAGGTGCTTTTCTTTTCTGTACCCATGTTGATGTGGGTCCTTTGTTTTGTAAATAAATTTCAAGTAACACCACCACCAGAACATTTATTACTGTACCTGCCGATGCTACTGAGTTAACCAATGAGATGATCAGGTACATTTGGATGAGAGTTAGAATAGCTAGAACAACAAAATTTTAGAATAGTAAATGAGAATAGAGAAAAAATAGTGATTTTCAGATTAGTGTGAAAATGGTGCTATTCGGATTAGTAAAAATGTTGTTTGGATTGTATATGTGGAATAGTGAATAGCTGTAACCAATAAAGAATAGTGTTAACAAGGTGTTAATTAAGAAGAAAGATAGGCAAGTGGGATCTCAAATGAATTGTCACGACATGGAGATAGCAAAAAGTGGTATTAAATTTGTTATTTCGGAATTGTGTTGGCGGAAATCTAAAAAAGAAACATTTTTTTCTCTCATTTCACATTTTCAAATATTAGCTATTTCAACATTTACAAGGAATAGAAAATAGCAGCTATTCTAGCTATTCTGAATAGCAAAAATATTGTTTGGATGCACATTGCTATTCCGAATAGCTTCTATTCTAAAATAGCCTCTATTCTTACTATTCTTGTGTCATCCAAACATAGGTAAATTGGGTTTCAATTCGAACCAGTTCAGTTTGAGTTCAGCCATTCAAACTACAGTACAGTCTTCATAAAAGAAAGAAATGATATAATGTAGTGCACCATTAATTAGAAAATCTCTTTACCGTCACAAACATTATACATTTCCCCAGCAATCCAACATAAAGAAACGAAAGATCTTCTAAAATTTTTTAGGCGCCAATCAACGCGTGCAAGATCTACACTATATATCATTTCAGCTAGATACAATGAAAGAGAGTTGGTTTTAGAAAAACAAGTAAATGAAAATACGCATTAGGACCCTGACAGACTACAGTTATTACAGAAAAGCCTTTACACAAAAGGTGCACATATAACATATTGTACCTTGCCGTGTTCATGTTGTGTCAATTCACATGTTGTGTTTGGATGTTAGGTACATGCTTGGCATGCCGTACTTGATTCTAACAATTTTCAACATGGCATCCTATTAGAACGATTCGACATGTCTATTATTCACTACTTCCAGCCACCATTTCTCCATAGACACTACTACAGAAAAAGAGATTGCAGACGGACATTACCGAACGAGCTACACGGATTTCCCTGCCGTGTATGAGTTGAGGGTGTATAAAAGGTACCCTCTATAGACACGGATATTTACCCGTGTATATCTAACGCTTTCTACACGGATTACCAAATAAACAGCCGTGAACATACACCTGCCAGTGCCGCTCTCCATATAACCGAGCAAAACGGATATTACGTAAACGACCGTGTACGACTACTCTTTATTCACGGACAATGCAACTAAATGTCCGTGTCGGTTACTTTATATACACGGACATTTAGTTGTATATCCGTGTCCCTCTCTTAACAAATCAATAAAAAATAAAATAATCCTTGTATCTCCGAACTCGTTCTACACGGACATTGGTCAGAACAACCGTGTCGAATTACTCTAGCTACACGGACTTTTAGTTTCATATCCGTGTCCTTCATAACTATCGTACACGGACAAATATAAAATAATCGGTGTAGACTGCGAAAACGATCTACACGGTTTTTGTTAAACAACCGTGTCAAATTACTTTTTTCTACACGGACTTTTAACTTCATATCCGTGAAGCATTCTTAACTATCATACACGGACTGTATAAAAGAATATCTGTACTCATTTCTACACGGTTGTTTGTTTAACAACGGTGTGGAATTACTGTGTTTTACACGGACGTTTAGTTTCATATCCGTCAAGTCTCTTAACTACTACACGGACTATATAAAAGCATCCGTGTAGCTCTCTGTGCACATACACGGGCTTTTGTTTAAAGTAGCATTTGTTTGACACGGACTTATAATTCACATCCGTGTAGGTATCGTAACTATACACGGACAAATATAAAATAATCATTGCTCACTCAACTCGTTCTACACGGGCTTTCGTTTAATATCCGTGTAGAATTGTCCCATTTTTTTTCTTGATTTTTTTCATTTCTGGGCTAGCCTCCAGTTTAATTTGCTAGCCAGTTTTCCTACAAAATTCATATACCATTCTGTTTTGCTAGCCAGTTTTCCAGATAATTTGACATTAAAATATGCTTGCTAAATTCATATATACACTAAATTGTTATACAAATCCATGTTGAGCATTACAATATTCAGATAGAAACCATCTTGCCCAGCTACATCTTACAAAGTCGATCTGCTCCTTGCTGTACTCGGTTTGCTTTGATGGTTGCTACAATTATAATTTGGTATTAGTTAGTAACAATAAAATGTAGATGCAAGACAGTCGCAAATATCAATTGCTAATTTAATGAAATGAGAATTATAAGTAAGCATAATATGAAAATATCAATTGCTATGATATAGGCACAATTAATATGAATTACATACCACATCTGGAAATTTGAATTGCATTCTTTCGACAAAGTCAAACATGGAAATCATCATGTAATATCCGCATTCCCAACGGTCCTCCTGTTGCGGGCTCTACAATTTACATTTAGCGGCCTATGTTAGAATGACAATAATTTTTTGAACAAAATATGAAATTATAGAATTGTGTTGTGCTCACCGGCCACCACCTCCAAGTCAACCTCTTTCCCATTTTCTTGTCCGTGCTGCGCAATCCTCCTTGTGTAACGTATGTAGCAAAAGCCCTTACAAAATGGAGTGACTCTAATTAGCAATTCCACAATTTGTTATAATTGGGAAAAAATCAAACATAGTGAAAGATTATTGCTTACTTTTGCACAGTGTAGAAGATTGCTTCTTTGCACGTGCTAAATCCGATCTTTTGGGTTGCAAAGAATCCACGACGTAAACCGAACTCAGGCAAGGCACAATGATGATCAAACACCAGTGTCCCCTGTGGGAGGAGAAGAATTATAGGATCTTAGCATACAGTACCCAGATATTATGGCATATATAATAGTGAGACACGTGTTTGCTTGACTTGATGGTGTGATTTCAATTATTTATATATTTAATCACAAGGTTAGAACTAACATCTGGTGGTAGGGCAAGAGAAGAAATCTCTTCTTCGCCTTAGCAGCTTGGAGCATCGCGCCACACAGGTAATCCGTAGCCACCTTCGGAGCAATTTTCACGTTCAACGCACTAAGTACGCTGGGGTCCAGAAAAGCACACAAGTTCTGTTTGCCCTTGTAGTGAGTACTATTGATTAGCCTCCTGAAAAATTATCATATGACATTAGAATATATTCTTCAGTGCTATACACATGATATAAACAATTTTTGGTCACTAACATGAGGTAAATGGTGATGTGCCCCACGGAGAGCCATTTATCGCACCCCGAGGCATGTAGAAAGTCCTTGAAGTCGGTGAACGG
Organism: Carex parvula; assembly: GCA_025461045.1. Lineage (NCBI taxonomy): Eukaryota > Viridiplantae > Streptophyta > Magnoliopsida > Poales > Cyperaceae > Carex > Carex parvula. The sequence goes on along the minus strand of JAJGRW010001305.1, from coordinate 2,249 downwards.
CAGCAGTACAACCGAGCCATCGTGTAGAAATATCCCCGGAGGGACAGGTATGACGACTTCCGTCATGTCCTTGGGTGCCGCCATCAAGCGGTCGTGGAGATCCTGCAAATCCTTTCCGGGAAGGAGCTTGTATTCTTCCTCGGTGAGCAGACGAGGTGGAGGTCCTGCTGGTTGGACAGGAGGGTCATGGCCTGCTGGTCCGGCAGTAGGGTCAGCAACTACTGGTCCGGCCGTAGGGCCATGGCCTGCTGGTTGGGCAGTAGGGTCAGCAACTGCTGGTTGGGCATCAGTTGCTGACCCTGCTGCCGGAGCAGCAGTTGCTGACCCTGCTGCCGGAGCAGCAGTTGCTGACCCTGCTGCCGGAGCAGCAGTTGCTGCTCCTGCAGCATGGTCAGCAACTGTTTGGGAAGGTCCTTCTGCTTCGTCCCTCCGTACCGGTGACATCACGCCCTCCGTGCGACTACCATCATCTCCTACTGTCTGTATCGAAATTTTTTACCTTTTTCAAGTATTTGAAAGGAAGTGCTTTGAATGTAACCAAATAACTTGACTATTATGCATTACCTGATCCAAATAATCTGATTCTTGGGCCATTGCACGAATGACAGCCGGGCATCTTCGACATAGAGCATGCCATTCTCGGGTCTTTGGACAGGAAGAGGTACGTGCTCCCATCCCTCCACGACATTGTCAATCTGTACGGCGGCATGGCCGGGAAGTAGCTGCTCATTGTGCACTTTGTCGGCTGCTGGATGTACCATGCCCTTAGCAACAATCAGAGGCTTACTCCCGAGCCACAGCACGAGTTCGCATGCTGTGGCGTCCTGCAATTTCATGCAAGTAGTTATTTTTAAATTGAAATATTGTCCAACAAGTAGTAATTGCCTTTAGATACGAACAAGTAGTGATTACCTTTAGATGATCGAAATCGTATCCGAACGTCCCGGATGCCTAACTACTTCGCCGAACTCCCGTCGGGGTGGGAGGTGCTTGCTCGGCTGGCTGCGCCATAGCTGTAAAATCGGCACGCAACCTTGTTTCCAACTCCTCAATCTTTGCGGCGTACTCGGCGCTCACCTCCTTGCGTATCTGCGCAACTATCTCGTCTTTGTTCACTTTCGCACGAGATTTCCTTCGAGGTTTTGGTCCATTGAATACGTCCTTCCAGCCCCTGTAGGCACCTACGCCCCTTACTCGACCAGGGTGTTCTGGATTCCCGAGCGCTATGGACAAGGAGTCATCTTGCCTTTCGACCGACCGGGCACCAGAATTGACCTCCTCCTCCACCTCCAACTGTGAATAGAAAAATTAGTTATAGCAAAAGAATTAGTGATGTACACAAAGTTTTTAACACGCTTGAATTACACATAGTTCTAACGAACGACTCTTACCATTCTCTGAGCCACGGGTCGCAACGTGGGATGTAGTACTATCCTCCCGTCAGTGGTTAACTCGAACCTTGCCAACGTCCAATTTTGGGCCCTAGTATTTTTGATCCTAACCACGGGTGAGTCAACGTCTTTGTTCAACTCCAGTATTTTAGCCCACTCCTCCCTTTTACCCTGGTAACCACCCGACCCCAACTTGTGCGGATACTTGTTCATTGCAACGATCCTCCTGCCCTCCTCCCTTTTTTTCTTCATACATCAAATTAAGTTAAAAAATTAGCCTAGCTACTATTTTCCATTTATTAAAAAGTAAACAAACCAATTAAAAAGCAAACCAAAAAACTACAAGTTGTGAGTGGAACACCATTTCAACTTCATATTAATTCAGTTATTCAAAATAAACACCATTTCACATTTAGATATGATTGGAACAACAGCAAACAGGGTGTCTATTTCGGACACCATTTACCAACATAATTCAAATCGATAAAGGAAAAAAAGGTAATTTTGCTGAATTTACATACCTTGAACTCGTCCGTGCTCTTCATCTCCACAAACTTCTCCCACTTCTCTGAGTCAGCCAAGTATAGTAGCCTACCGGGCTTTTACCTTGATCCATCCAATTCGTACTCAGCGTGCTTTTGAATTGCTTCCAAGCTTCATTCATTATCTTCAAAGTCTTATCCTTTACCACCCCCGGGATGTCATCCGGGATGTTCCACTGAGCCTGCATTGACACCCAAATTACTGCATTTAAGTTCATGTACAATTAAAAAAAGGATGTTAACTGGTTAGGTACTTCACCTTCACAATGTTCCACCACTCGTTCTTTTGGTCTTTCGAAAAGTGATCCTCTCTCTA